>JANAVB010031617.1:34888309-35068844 GCA_029216955.1 Iris pallida
CAGACGGCTTGGCCATATCAGCGAGAAAGGGATGAGCTACTTGGTGAACAGAAAGGTGATTCCAGGGCTCAAGTCTACAAAGTTGAAGAAGTGCACACACTGCTTAGCTGGGAAGCAAAATAGGGTGTCTTTCCAAAGTCACCCAAGTTCAAGGAAGCCGGCATTACTCGAGTTGATTCACTCGGATGTCTGCGGTCCTATAAAGGTAAAATCTATTGGTGGTGCTTCTTACTTTATAACTTTTATTGATGACTGCTCCAAGAAGGTTTGGGTCTATGTCTTAAAGACCAAGGATCTGGTGCTGTCCACTTTCAAAGTATTTCAGGCCTCTATTGAAAGAGAGACGGGCAAGAAGTTATTGTGTGTTCGGTTCGACAACGGCGACGAATACATTGGTCCTTTTGATGCTTATTGCAGAGAGCAAGGGATACGACACCAGAAGACTCCGTCCAAGACACCTCATCTCAATGGTGTAGCGGAGCGCATGAATAGGACACTGATGGAGAGGGTGTGGTGTTTGCTGTCAGAAGCAAATTTGCCAGACAGTTATTGGGGTGAGGCTCTTCTCACAGCTGCTTATGTTATTAATTTATCTTCTAGTGCTCCTTTGCAGGGTGATGTGCCTGACAAAGTGTGATACGACAAAGAGCCGTCATACAATCACCTGCGAGTGTTTGGTTGCAAGGCCTTCGTACCGAAGGATGAGAGGTCCAAACTTGAGCCGAAGACAAGGCGGTGCATTTTTGTCGGCTACGGTCGGGATGAGTTTGGCTATAGACTCTATGACCCAGTAGAAAGAAAGCTCTACAGAAGCAGGGACGTGGTATTCGTCGAGGATCAGACCATGACCAACACTCAAGATTTTAAGACACCTTCTCAGGCTGAAAAATTGCCTGAGTTAGAGTCATTTTACTTTGAGCAGTTTCTAGAGGACATCGTAGAGGATCCAGTTATGGGAGAGCCAGTACATGGAGTTGCTCCCAACCTTGATCATCAGCCTGCTGATGGTGGTTAGGGTATCCCGCAGGAGGATGAGCATGCCAGAGAGGCAGTTCCTAATGGGGATGAGGCTATTGGTATACAGCTAGCACCAATGGCTCTTTTGAGAAGGAGCGATAGAGAGAGTCGACCATCTATGAGATACTCACCGGGTGAGTATGTGCTACTGACTGACGGAGGAGAGCCCGAAAGTTTTGCAGAGGCTATGGAAGACGAACACAGGCAGGAGTGGATACAGGCTATGCAGGAGGAGATGGGTTCCTTACACGCCAATACTACTTACGAGTTGGTACGATTGCCAAAGGGCAAGAAGGCTTTGAAGAATCAATGGGTGTTTAGAGTAAAGCAGACGGATGATGCTACTCGCCCTAGATACTGTAGTGCCCCTTTCCGCTCAGTCAATCAGAGGAATCGAAGCACCGACGGCATTCGGACTTAGCCATGCAATGGCCTGCTCGAAGACTCGCTCAGGTGGGTGGCTTCGGTGAACTTGCCTCAGCTTAGCCTTCACACTAATAAAATGAAAGTTTTTAAATGCACAAGTAGGCTTGATAATAAAATAGATGGCTTGATAATAAAATAGAAGCATCCACATAGCTAAGAAAATAATCCCAAGTCGGGTTAGAATGTGTTAGAACATGGAAAAATGTCCCACGGTCGGTCATGAAGTATTGCTCAGTGTGCTTTCAAAATGACACTTCGTCCTTCATCCCGTGGCTTGGGAGAAGGAAGCTGGATTAAACTGCCACGAAGTTGAGAAATTAGCCTAAGTTATAGGCGTCGCCTGCGTAAATGCTTGATAAAGCATGCACAGTCCCATCGTCCAGGGCTTGGCATTGCCTTGCTTGTCCCTCGGGTTAAGTTACATTACACGTTGTAGTGCACGGCTTGTGGCATAAGTCTAGGCACCCAAAGAACTTGTTTGTTCAAGTCGAACGTGTGCACAGTACGTTCCCTCAATGCAAGCAGCCCTTGCTCGTCAAGTCATTGCACGAACAAGTTAGACAAGAGTTTTGCTGGGCTATCAAAGTCATAGCAAGCACTGTCCCCTGTTGTCTGTTGTTGTCAAGTGACATAGTCCTACGATCTCAAGACTCGTCATATAAAGTATGTGACTCGAGCGATAGTGTAGCCTAGAGAATAAGTCAGTCTAAGGCACGAGCCACGGTTGGTTTAGGAAAAAACATGCCACGGACAAAGGAACACGTTATGTTCAAGTTAAGATGGAAGGCTACTTAGTAGTCGTTCCCTGGATTATAAAGGATAGAAGTTCATGCGACTGGTTGTTGCCGAGATCGGTCCTGCTACTTGGGAGTCTCGATAAAGAAGATCACGAGATTGGTCCCGCTACTTGGGAGTCTCGATAAGGAAGTCCACACGACTGGTTGTTCCGAGATCGGTCCCGCTACTTGGGAGTCTCGATAGAAAGTTGGAAAGTATGGTCATGATTAAGAAAGGACTTGGTAGATCGAGTTGAGTCTTGCATGGTCATTGGACAACTTGCGAGTAAGGGGAATTCCTTGAACGATCGCCGGGGCATCGGGTTTATGTCGGCCTAACAGGAATTGCAGATATTGTACGGCCTTCATCGATGGTATGACTCGATTGAAGTGAACCGTTACAATATAGGCTGCGGGTCATTCGGTGGGAGCTCGTCCTCGTACACGAATGGTCACCGTATGCAAAGATCTAGTATAGCTTGACATTGCTAGTGACCACTCATATAGATGTGTCGGTATAAGAGCGGCTATCCGCGTATATGCCTTTGGATTGCGTCGAGTACTAGCAAGTTACGAATTGGGTTAACAAGGTATACTTATGGCAAGCGCTAACCTTAAATCGGTGCGGGTTAGGTGTGCATGATTGCAACACCATTCTAGAGCCTATGATTTGGCTATAGCAAGGACATGTGCTTCGGCATGAATGTAGCATCGTCATCGAGTCATCTCGAGTTAAGTCAGGAAGGGCCGTAAGGCAAGTTGGTTAAGTCTAATTGATCCTTGGGAGGCACAACCTCGATCTTAAGGCACGATCAAGTCTATTGGCATGACCAGCACGAGTCGTCCCCTTGACGTCATTGGCACGAGAATGGTCTAGAGGCACATAAAAACAAGTAACAGTCTTGGCACGGCCGAGTTTGCATAAGTTTCTACATGGTGAGGCATTACCTCGAATATGTATTAAAGTCACGAATAGAGTATAGCACGACCCTATAGTTGTATTGCCAAGTATAGGCCAAGGCATCTTTGTCCTAAAATTGATCCTAAGGCAAGACTAGAAAGATAATCAAAAAGGGATTAAGCTGCATAAAGTAAATTAACGTGTCAGTTTTGTATGGGTGGGCGAGGAGCTCACTCTACCAGTACAGTTGAGTACTGACACCCATACAGTTTTTATATGCAGGCACAGATAGAAGCCCGATGGCACGGAGCTCGCTTGGATGCGTCGAGGCATAAAGTTCCTTGGCATTTCGAGGCGTGCGACCACATGGAGTCAGAACTTATATGGGACATAATGTATGGACATCGCCATTCCTAAGAATCTGCCACTCGTCGCTTGAAGCTTGTATTGAGAAATAAGAGAGAGCAGAGTGAGTTACAATATGAGAGAAAAGTGAGCTGGAGAGACTTGTAATTTGGTCTCATGCCCACATTGTAATCTTTGTTCAATATATCAATAAAAGAGTATTTTGCATGACTTGTGTTTTGTTTCAAATTTCTGCTGCTGACTATTTAATATTTCTGCTTGGGACTTCTGTGCGACACCCCCGTCGCTTAGCCTGTAATCAGTCGTTATGGACCTGCCTTACGTGAGTGCAATCTAGGCTCCGCGGCATCACGCCTTAGCGAGGACAATCGCTCCTACGGGAGCGGGGCGTGACTTAATGGTATCAGAGCACGGCTTTACGTCCTTGGACTTTCGATTGAATTTTTTAACTCTGATGTTCCGCAAACTCTGATGTTGTTTCCGCAAATCGATATCGTTGGTGTGCTCTCTCTCAAATGTTCCATGACATGTCCATACAATAAGTTTAAATATTTTGCAAAAATTGCACGAAAGAAATTTGGCTGAACAAAAGTTCAAGTAAAGAATGGTTGGCTAAGTCGGGCTGGGCATATACACCAAGAATCGTGTCGACCTTAGCAAAGTCGCATACGAGATACAAATTGTGTTGAACAAGAATGAGTTAGACTCGATTCATAGAATGTAGGATGACTATAGAAGTGCTATCGAACGATATTATCGTCGATGCGACATGGGCAAATCGTGCTTGGATTTTTGAGGAATGGCTCGAAGGAGAATTCAAAATAATCGATTGTTATTCATAACTTGTTTCGAGGATATGTCAAATGACTTCACCCCTGAGTAGTGTATAGGATAGCTTCAGGGATGTCGAACGATTGAGGATACGGGGTGCCAATGAGTCTATCAGCAAGCGTCGCTTGTATGCAAAGCCTTAGATAAGTATCGTTGAGTAAAATATAATCTTGAAGTTTAATAAGTTGATTCAGACGAACTAGAAATAACGTGCGAGGGATTGTGATTGTGCAAATAGAAATGTGGGAATGATTGAGTAGGAAATTTGAATCGAGGAGAAGTTAAGGTGTACAAATGGATGACTCGATCGAGTAAATCGGTATGAATCATATACGAAAAGTTAGCATGATCGGATGGTAGCGTGTACGAAAATGATTCGAATATTTGAGAATGACTCTAAGGATTTGAATAGATGCTGCTCGATGATTGAGTTAACATAGAATGATGCGATTTGAGGAAATGTGTTGCTCGATGACTTAAGATAGACGGATGAACATATGTGATTTTGGGTTGAACGAATTGATCATGTAACTAGTTCGAGGAATTTTGATCTTGAATGTCGAGAAGATTATCCAGTTCGGACGATAGCATCGGTTGCACGACTCAGAATTCGTTGCAAATGAAGATCGTCAGGTTATATTTATCATCGATGGTATTGAGGTGTATCAAAGATCGATATACGATAACTCGGGGGTACTCTGATTCGAGGAATGACGATCGTGTAAAGTGTTATTATTTTGATGGATGCTATACTTGTGATTTTGATTGGAATGAATGCTTGGATGAAAATGATCGCGTCTTTATTGCTTCGAAGATAACCACAACGTCGACGATCTTGTCTTGCGCGAGCGCAACTCCATCCTCGCACATACGTCACGTTGAATTTGGGACGATCGTTCTGCGTGAGCGCTGACATGGTGATTCATGTCGCGAGAATGATCAAACTCGGAAGATTAGGTCATGGCAATTTGGATTGCTTCGACATGTGGTTTAATGCGAAGGTAAATTCGAGGATTGGTCGGACTTGTGAATGGCGATTGAGTAAACTTGAGGATTGAGTAGTCCAATATGTGTATCGTGAATGAATTAGTCTTGACTCAAGCAAGAGTTGTGTCCCGATAAGAACGATTATCCTAGAGGAATGCATGGTATTTTTATGCCGACCGTGGATAATCGGACTCGCGTGAGATTAGGGTGTGACATATTGTTAAAGTCAGACGACCTTGTGATCTATTACGTGAATTGGAATAAATGACTTAAGGAATATGAAATAAAAATTATGGTTTAGTAACACATCTTGTCGTAGCATGTTTGACTCGGGAATGATACATAGGTAGATTATATCAAAGGTGTTCAAAAGAGAGAGACTACGCGAATGGCTTGTTAGACGAGCGATATTGATATGCAGAGGAATTGGTTGGGTGAACTTACGATAGGATGGCTTTGCTGAATGACTCGGACCCCTTGGACTAAGAGTTGCAAGTACGAATAGGAGAAATATATGCTCAATGTTTAGAAATCTGAGTGATGCGAGCTTGGGTAGAAAAATCCTATACTTTCAACTTTGTTTGACCCTAGGATTGGGTTCAGTATTGGCATTATTGTTGGAGAACTATGATTCCAATTCTGACATTGACTTTAGTCTTAAGAAATGGCCTAGTGGTTAGGCGAGACGTCCATGTTGCAAGAGTTGGCATTGGAATGATTGATCTTGAGGATTGGTATGGATGGATAGAATGATTCTAGAACATGAAAACTCACGAGACTCGGCTGACATGCATGTATTTCAAGGATGCCTGAATATGTGCACGATGCGACTCGAGTGAGAATGTCGAATTCTCTATCACGTGGCTTGGCTGAAATACATGTATTTTGGGGACACCTAGGATATGTGTACGATCCAACAAAGTGATACGTTAAATTCAAGTAAGACTTAAGGAATGGAAAAGTGTCGAGGATTTCGAAATCGTATTTTAAAGAAAAGATTGATGGTAGTGCAAGCGTGGCTCAGATTGAAGAAACACATAGGCGTAGCGTATGCGAGAGTTATAGAATGTTGAATAAAGTGATGAGTCGATGAGTAAGTACTCATTTAGTTTCGAGGATGAAACTTTTTTCTGAGTGGTGTATGATGTAATGCCCCATCCCGCTCAGTCAATCGGAGGAATCGAAACGCCGACGGCGTTCGGACTTAACCGCGCAATGGCTTGCTCGAAGACTCGCTCAGGTGGGTGTTTTCGGTGAACTTGTCTCAGCTTGGCCTTTACACTAATAAAACGAAAGTTTTCAAATGCACAAGTACGCTTGATAATAAAAGAGATGCATCCATATAGCTAAGGGAATAATCCTAAGTCGGGTTGGAATGTGTTAGAACATAGAAAAATGTCCCACAGTCGGTCATAAAGTATTGCTCAGCGTGCTTTCAAAATGACACTTCGTCCTTCGTCCCGTGGCTTGGGAGAAGGAAGCTAGATTAAGCTGCCACGAAGTTGAGAAATTAGCTTAAGTCATAGGCGTCGCCCGCGTAAATGCTTGATAAAGCATGTATAGTCCCATCGTCCAGGGCTTGGCATTGCCTTGCTCGTCCCTCGGGTTAAGTTATATTGCACGTTGCAGTGCACGGCTTATGGCATAAGTCAGGCACCCAAAGAACTTGGTTGTTCAAGTCGAACGCGTGCACAGCACGTTCCCTCGATGCAAGCAGCCCTTGCTCGTCAAGTCGTTGCACGAACAAGTTAGATAAGAGTTTTGCTGGTCTATCAAAGTCATAGCAAGCATTGTCCCCTGTTGTCTGCTGTTGTCAAGTCACATAGTCCTACGATCTCAAGGCTCGTCATATAAAGTATGTGACTCGAGCGATAGTGTCGTCTAGAGAACAAGTCAGTCTAGGTACGAGCTACAGTTGGTTTAGGAAAAAAGATGCCACAGACAAAGGAACACGTTATGTTCAAATTAAGATGGAAGACTACTTAGTAGTCATTTCCTGGATTTCAAAGGATAGAAGTTCACGTAACTGGTTGTCGCCGAGATCGGTCCCGCTACTTAGGAGTCTCGATAAGGAAGATCACGAGATCGATCTCGCTACTTGGGAGTCTCGATAAGAAAGTTCACATGACTGGTTGTTGCTGAGATCGGTCCCGCTACTTGGGAGTCTCGATAGAAAGTTGGAAAGTATGGTCATGATTAAGGAAGGACTTGGTAGATCGAGTTGAGTCTTGCATGGTCATTTGACAACTTGCGAGCAAGGGGAATTCCTCGAACGATCGTTGGGGCACCGGGTTCGTGTCGGCCTAGGAGTAATTGTAGATATTGTACGGTCTTCATCGATGATACGACTCGATTGAAGCGAACCGTTACAATATAGGCTGTGAGTCATTCGGTGGGAGCTCATACCTCGTACGTGAATGGTCACCGTATGCAAAGATACATTATAGCTTGACATTGCTAGTGACCACTCATATAGATGTGTTGGTATAAGAGCGGCTATTCACGTATATGCCTTTGGATTGCGTCGAGTACTAGCAAGTTATGAGTTAGGTTAACAAGGTATACTTATAGCAAGCGCTGTTTCACTTAACAAAATGCCTGGAAATCGGCTTTTAAAAATAAAACGAGAAAAAGTACAAGAAGTACAAATTTGATTCTGAGAAGTATTGCTATGGAAGTCTGATCAGTAAATGATCACTTTGTTCCTTGGACTATACGATGATGATGAAGATCACTGCTAGAAGATGAACAATTGGAAGAACTAAGTCACCAGAAAGGTATCGACGTACTTGGGCACTGATGGCGAGGCCGAATGCTTTCATGCTTTGCTTCACTCTGTTCTGGAAGAAAAGTTGAAGAAGAATGCTCCAAAAAATCAAAGTCTCTGGGCTCTGATCTCTATGTATTCTCTTCTTTCTCTGTCTGTCCCCCTTTATATGAGAAAAATAAGTCTATTTATAGACTTGGCTTCTTGTACGTAAAAACTCAGCAAAAGTTCCGTCTTTACGCTAATAACTGCCACCCATGACTGAAGTCATCCTCTGCATACGTTGACACGTGTCCCATCATTTCAATAAGAATAGGATGCACGTACACATGTTCTTCGAGATGTGTGGCATGAAAGCCATGTAGGCAAACCACGTTCCAAATTGGTGAAGAAGAATAGGGCGTAAAAATAACCCAAAATACTCTGAGCGTAAAGTAGTAGACTAGGCGTAAAATAGTCCTGACATGGACTTCCCGCGTAAAGTGGTTGTTAAACAACCTTGAGCGTAAAAGTAGCCCAAATAAACTTTATACACACGTCAACTTTTGAGCAAAAAAAACTCACACAATCTCCATGCGTAAAAAAAGCCATACTGTGAGCGTAAAATAGCTCAGTCCACATACTAAACGATAACATTGGTCTCTGTGTAAAACAAATCCCTTCGAATTCTGTGATATATGCCATCATTAAATCTTCATGTCAGACTTTGCATTAAATGCAAGACTTGACAGCTTTGTCCAGCGTAAAGTGGTTAGCCTGTCTTAGACGTAAAACCACTGGCTTGACCCTGGCGTAAAACCATTAGCTTGACCCTGGCGTAAAGCGATTAGCCTGTAATAATAGATCATGTTGAGTGGAATGCTTCTATCTCTTTGACTCATTCCATGAAGCACTTTTTACGCTCCTACAAGACCCCCTTCAAAGTTTTTAAATATCTTGAAAATTTGAAACACTTTGAACAAAAGCGTAAAAATCGAGATTTGACCAGTCAGCATAAAAATTCGGGAAATGGTGCCGGTCAATACTTAACCGTCATAATGAATTTTTGAAACTTTCGAATGCTTCTTCATTTTCTCGAGTTTGCATTAATAATGATCAGTTTCCCATAAGGAATATGAAGAGTTGATTTGGTTGTATATATAAGGAGAAATTCTTCATTCTTGCTTTTCATCCTTATAATATCATGGCACCAAAGAAAGAGTCTAACAAAGAAGAGGCTCCGAGCTCTAGGGTTGATATAGAGATAGAGGTTGAGCGGGCACGCAACTTTATAGAGTGCTTCGGACTGACTCCAGCAGTCTTTGGTCGTATAAATGGTGGTCCCTCAACTGCGTATGAAGGATCAGGTGATGCAGAAGCATATCTTAATCTGATGCGTCGTTCCGGGATCCGCAACATGCACGAGTTAGGTGCCTCCCTTCGTCAGCCCAACGAAGGAGAGAAAAAATAATGTTTTATGTAGAAGTGTCGTCTATGTGTTGCGACTCTTCAACTTATCTGTAGGGGCTTACTCCCCTTTTTATAAATAAAATCTCGATATTGATCTCATCTGTTGGCATATAGAATTGTTCTACACCTCCTTTGACTGCATCTATGATTGTTCATTTCCAAGAGAAACAAAACAACACGTGGCATCTGCCTTGTGGTCACGAGCGCCTTTTAGTAGGATCTTTCCCGAAATAGACTCACGCCAACCGTTTCTTCAATCCTTATAAATAGCTGAGTTAAAGAATGTTTTATACATTCTCATTCTTCCGAAGATAGCTTTTTACAACTTTTCATTCTCCAACAAGAGATTGATAATGGTGATGCTTTCCGATGTCGTTCCTCTGTACGCCCGGTAGCACTTTGTAAGATTTTATTCTCCAACAAATGATGATGCTTTCCGATACCGTCTCTCTGTACGCCCGGTCACCAGACGTTGATTCAACCACTCTTAGAGCCGAATCATCTGACCTTAATGGTAAGTTTGATTCGTAAATCGATCGTCTGCTTTTGAACTTTTTGTTGAAAACAGATGCCGATCTTTAAACGAACGCAAATCCTTAACAGATATGGAGCGTTGTACGTAAAACATTGGCATAAAACCTGGCATAAAAACCTCAGGTGTAAAGCCTTGTTGCACGTGAAACATTGGCGTAAAATCTTGTAGATTAAGTGCACATGAATCACTGGCCTAAAAGCCTTGTTGTACGTAAAACATTGGCGTAAAACCTCGTAGATTAGGTGCACATGAATCACTGGCGCAAAAACCTTGTAGATAAGGTATGCCTGTTGAAGATAAAACAAGATGCGTAAGCACCTATTTTTTTTAGTTTTAATTAACTGATAAGCGTCTGATGATACTTCTGTTTAAAACAATTTTTCTTTGTTGTTTCCTGCAGAAGTTTGGCTGAAGAACTTTTCCAGAACCGGTATTGGAGACTTTGACGCTGTGAGGAGCATTCTTCTGACATCAACATCAGGGAGCTCATACGCTTTTGACGCACAAATCAGACAACTCAGAACTTTTCGTGGGATAAAAGGGTCTTCCTCAGATGGTAGGAAGAGCCTTTATACACGGAAAGTTGGATGGTGGAGTCAACTCTATTCCGAGAAATTGGGTAGTATAGTTCCTTTCACGGCAGGACTAGGAATTGTATCCCAATGCTGGATACATTCCTATCTCCTCTGAAAGGCCGCCACTTCTCCATCAATTGTATTGGCAGCAACACGTCTTCGGGCTGCCATACTCTAGGATTCTCCTCTCGTCTGAGAGAGAAGACCAGAGTTTGATTCCTACTGTTCTGGTGGCCATTGAGGCTCAAACAGTAAGGAATTGACACCAACAACGAATCCGATGAAGAAGATCCAAAGAAGAAATAGATCTCGATTAGGTCATCGTTGTTGTATAGAATGAAAATCCAAGATGTAATAGATTTCCATTATAATTTGTAAGAAAGTCTAAGAAATGTAATAGACTTTTATGATGAAATGAGAATGGAAATGACAAGTCTTCTATGCTCAATGATTTGTATCTATCCAGAGGTAATACGGACATGACAGATAATAAAATCTTGTTTTCTATTTTTAGAGTATACAATACTATCAGAGGTAATATGGACATGACAGTATGTAAGAACTCAAAAAAAAGTAGATTAATATCTATGCAGAGGTCAAATGGACATGATAGATAGGAAATACAAACAAATTTAATATTTATTCAGAGGTCATAAAAATATGATAAATAATAAATCCAACTTTCTATACCAACTGGTAAGATAGAAGATCAAAATTTCTCTCCGAGTAATCAGCTTAACCAAGCCTTGATAGCTGGGGATTAAGAAGACAGATGTCATTTGAGGATATATGCCAAAATGAATGAACCGACATATCTTTCGGGAAAAGAAAAAAAAGGTTAATTCAATTCCATAATTAAATTGATGAATCTGATGTAATGAACGGACAGGTCTTTTCGGGAATGAACAGTTGTTTTCAAAAGACTGGTTCATTAATAGATCTCTCCTATAAATAGGTGAGAACTCTTTGTAACATTTCATTCTTATTTCTACTCATCTATCGAAATGTCTTCCATGGGCGTGCAGCAAAAGAATGAAGTCTCCAAGAAGGTTGAGGACGTCATCGAGACGTGCCCCGTTGAGCCAATTGTGACAGGCCCAACCGAAGTAGGCGAAAGTTCTTCTACTCCACCATAAGACATCCTTGCTTTCTTAGTAGAGCTAGGGAAAACTCCTGAAGAAGAAGCGCTGAGGATGGCTGCCTGCAGGTTTTTTATGAACTCAGGCAACGATGTCTTCGAAGCATTGACTGACTATGTATTCAATAAGGAAGGCAGTGGTCCTCGTCCTAAATCCTTTATTCAGAACAAAAATAATAATAAAAGAAATTTTATTTTCATTCTGTCTATTTTTTATACATAGTACTTCTTAAGAAATTTGCCATTGATCGACATCATGAGTAAATCTCCATTGGGCTTTGATAACCGATAGGCGCCATTAGAAAACACGGTCTCAATTACATAAGGGCCTTCCCATTTTGCTTGGAATTTCCCTTTGCTTTTGTGAGTCATAATCATCGGTCTTCGAACGGCTAATACCAACTCGCCAATCTTGAATACCCTCTCTTTAACTTTACGGTTGAAAGTTCGAGATATACGGGCTTGATATAGCTCAATATGCTGTTGTACTTGAAGACGCTTCTCGTCCAATCCTTCAAGTTCTTGGAGTCATAAGCGATCATTGTTCTCTATAGTTAGCTCATTAGCAATAGCTATTCGTAGAGATGGAATCTGGATTTCCAAGGGAAGAACAGCCTCACATCCATAAACCAATGAAAATGGTGTAAAACCAGTAGGAGTCCGGACTGTTGTTCGATAAGCCCATAAACATTCTCCAAATTTCTCATTCCAATCACGTTTATTAGAAGAGACAAACTTTTTGAGAAGTTTAATGATCGTCTTATTGAAGGCTTCGGCTAAACCATTAGCAGCTGGATTATAAGCCGTAGAAGCCAGATTTTGAATTTGATTCTTATCACAGAACCGATAAAATGCCTGACTGGCAAATTGTGGACCATTGTCATGAATTATCCGTCGAGGAATCCCGAAGCGATAAATGACATGATGTTTGATGAAGCTGATCACATTAGATGTTTTCACTTCAGCAAGGAGAACTGCTTCTGCCCACTTAGAAAAGTAATCGGCTATAGCTAATATGAATCGATGTCCTTTAATAGAAGGAGGGTTAATAGGACCAATGACATCCATATCGCAAGTTTCGAAGGGCCAAGAAGCTGCTGTAGGATGTAGAAATTCAGAAGGTTGGTGAATAAAGTTAGCATGAATTTGACATGCTTTACACCTTCTGGCGTAATCCACAGCATCTGCTATCATGGAAGGCCAATAATACCCCATTCTTCGAATGCGGTCCTGTAATTTTGGACCCGGTTGATGAGCACCACAAACACCATCATGAGCTTCTTGGAGTGTTTATTTGGCTTCACTTTCTGAGAGACAGCGCAGCAAGATTCTATCGTATGAACGACGATATAACATATGTAAAGATGAATCATAATAGAATCGAAATGATCGTCTCTTAATTGATACAGCTTCTTTCGGATCTTCAGGTAAAATCCCATGAACCGCGTAATCAATAAATGGAGTTCTCCAATCCCTCTGCTGAGAGCTTGACTCTGTAGTATAACTCTATTCAATACACAAATTATTCTTGACACAGAATAAGTCTCGGTCCAGTAAAGTAATTGTATTTTGTCTTCGGATTGGAACAGCCAAGTCTGCAGCTAGGCTAGCAAGAGCATCAGCCTCCACATTCTGAGAACGTGGTACGAATTCAATGAAGAATCTTTTGAATAAAAGGACCAATTCGACTACCACTTGATGATAAGGGATGAGATCAGGATTTCTGACTTCATAAGTCCCTCTAACCTGATTAACAATCAGTTGAGAGTCTCCATAGGCTTCCAGGAATTCAATATCCAATTGTTTTGCGACTTGGAGACCAATCAATAAAGTATTATATTCTGCTACATTATTGGAGCATGGTTCATTGAGAGAATAGGCACGGTATATGACCATTTTGTTAGTAGAAACCAAGACGATTCCTACCCCAGAGACAATATTACCTTTAGGTCCAACCCGTGATGCTCCGTCAAAATATAATTGCCAGATGTCATTTTTCAAAGTCATATTGCAATCCACGACTTCATCTGGAATGTCCTCATATAACTTTGATGTTTCAGGTATAGGATGAGCAGCTAAGAAATCAGCTAATGCTTGACCCTTCACTAATTTTTGAGGTATATAAACCATGTCATAAGGAGTGAGCAACATCGCCCAGGTAGCTAGCCTAGAGTTAAGAATGCTCGATTTTCTCATTAATACCCGAATGGGATTTATTCTGGAGATGACATGGATAGTCTGTCCTGTCACATAATGTTTTGTCTTTTGGACAGCAAAAACCAAGGCCAGACATTTCTTTTCTACAGGAGTATACCTATGTTCTGCTTTGACCATCATTCGGCTAAGATAATAAATTGCTTGTTCATGTCCCATATCACTTTTTGTGCAAGAAGAGCACCAAGTGAATGATCCAAAGCTCGAACATATAGCAAAAATGGTCTTTCTATCACTGGAGGTACCAAAATAGGAAGATTTGTAAGGTATTGCTTGATGTCATTGAAGGCTTTCTGACACGCTTCATCTCACACAAATGATACACCCTTCTTTAATAGACAGGAGAAAGGCTGGCATCTTCCAGAGAGATTGGATATAAATCTCCTGATATACGCAATGCGACCTTGGAAGCCACGGAGTTTTTTTAAATTGCGTGGAGGACGTATTTCAAGAATTGCTTTAACCTTATCAGGATCAACATGGATACCCTGAGAAGTAATGACAAATCCTAAAAACTTGCCACTGGAAACCCCTAAGAAAGACTTAGTAGGGTTCATTTTCAATTGATGTTGGCGCATCAATTCAAATACTGTCTTCAAGTCTTAAATGTGATCATCTTTTGATCGACTCTTAACAGCAATGTCATCTACATAACATTCTACTGTCTTCCGTAGATGTTCTTGAAATATGTTGCTCATGGCCCGTTGATACGTGGCACCGGCGTTTTTAAGACCAAACGGCATCACCGTATAGCAGTAAACCCCAAGGGGTGTACGAAAAGCAGTATGCTTCTCATCTTCTGGATGCATCTTAATTTGATTATATCCTGAGAATCCGTCCATGAAAGACATACGTTCAAAACCGCATGTATTGTCTATCATGACATCAGTAATTGGAAGTGGAAATTCGTCTTTTGGACAAGCTGCATTAAGATCTCGAAAATCTATGCAAACTCGGACTTTTCCGTTCTTCTTCATAACAGGAACAATGTTGGCAACCCAATAGGGGTGTTGTTCTTCACGAACAAAGCCACACGTGATCAGCTTTTGACTTCTGCTTCAATTGCATCCATCATATCTGGTCTAAAATGTCGTTGCTGTTATTTTACAGGCTTAGCATTAGGAAGAATATTGAGTTTATGAGTAACAATTTTAGGATCTAGACCTGGCATATCCGCATAACTCCATGCAAAAATATCAATATATTCTTTGATCAGTTTTATCAATTCTTCCTTTTCATCTTCAGAAAGATTTTTACTGATGAATATTGGTTTTGGCGTAGTTCCATCTCCAACATCAATCTGGACAATCTCGTTCTCTGTAGGTGGTTGTCGTTGTTCAAAACGAAGTTCCCATTGAGTGTCCATCTATTGAGCCCAAGGATCATTCTCAAATGGTTCAGATTCACCATCCGTTTGAACCATATTTACTGAGAATATTTGTTCAGATTCATCATAATAGTCTCCTCTAACATATGAGGGGTGAGATGTATCAGATTCGATAAATTGGATTTCTTCTGAATCTGATGATTGTGAAGAGCTAGAAGAGAATTCTTCTTGTATATCGTCATTAAACATGTAGGACGGATCATATCCCAGCCCATGACGAGTCTTCTGGTAAAACAGATCACCACATAATGGTAGTCGTCTACCTTTGCCTTGATTGAGACCTTGCATAGTCTTCAAATCATATCCCATGTTCTGGATAATCTTGAGAGATTGTTGAATATATCTGTTAATTCGGATTCTTCCTTTATCTTTATCTCTCAAATCATCTGTCTGAGCAACAGGGATATTTTTAGCCAAGCCAAACATAGTTTGGCGCTTATTTTTCTTATCAGACGGAACCACGAAATAAGATTCTTCGTGACGTCTATAAGTTACACAAGCTTGCAATGAAGTGGCCACAGGAAGAAGATAGGGAGAAGATGTTAGAAACCTTTGAGCATAAGGTCCAACATCGACATGAGGAGGAAAAGAATTTTCCTTATTGTCAATGTATAAGGTTTCTTCTGTGTCTATGTCGTCTTTATACTGATGACTTTGATTATCAGAAGATAAAGTCATTCTTTCAATAAACTTGACAGCCATATACTCGAAAAGAAAATCTTCATTGATATCAAAAAGTACAGAATGATCAATATTTACATCATTTATAATTTGACTGTTACGCTTCGGATTAATCACTAGTGGACTATCATCCGTCTTCTGCGTAGATTTGCCAAGATTGACAATCAATGGAGGTTCTGGATCATTCATACGAAAAGTACGCCCTTTGACCTTGATCACAAGAGGTTAAACTTGGCTTTTAGCAGGAACATTCACTGATTCCTCAGATGAAGCTTGAGTTCTTCCTTTAACCTTGATCATTAAAGGTTGATTGTTGACAGGTTGGGTTTGGATTCGCCCTTTGACTTTGATATTCAAAGGTTGCTCTTTTGGCGGATCTTCATTAATAGACTGATCTTCGGCAAATGATCGATCTTCAGCCATGTCTGATATTTTCTTTACATGTTCTTGTTTGTAGAACCTTGAATCAGAAAAATAGGCTTCGACACCCTTGAAAGGATTGATATCAGCAAACTCAGCCTTAACAACCCCTTAGGAATCCACATATTTGAAGCATTGGTGGAGAGTTGAAGGCATGATGTTATGCTCATGTAACCATAGTCTTCCAAGAAGGATGTTGTAGGATACGTCTGAATTAATAACATAGAATGTTGCCATAGTTCGAAGATCACCAATCTGAATCTTCAGACGAATCTTCCCCAGTGGTTTGCTCTTTCCAGAGTTGAAACCAACTATCGTAGTACTAGTGTAAGTCAGATCACTAGTAGGAATCCTCAATGGTCTTAGCATACATTGAAGAATTATGCTAATGGAAGACCCAGGATCAATGTAAATTCTGTCAACTTCAATAGATTCAATATATCCAGTGTAGCACAAAGGCCTGTCATGCTTGTTATGCTTCAACAGCATATCTTCTTGTGTAAAGGTGATGTTGGGAATTGCTTCCATCACACTATGACATTGTGGACATGACACTGGTATATTGTCAGGAGTCTTAAGTTGAGCTAAGCAGGAATCAGCTTGCAGCAAAGCTTCACTCAAAGTTTCGCGACTTTCTTTAGAAAGGCGAAGCAACTCGAAGATAGATAATCTAGCCGGAGTATTAGCTAACTGGGCTAGAATATCAAATTTATAGGGTTTCATCACCACTCCCTGACTGGAAGTAGACTTCAACGGGACGTCGAAGCGTACCGTCTTCTGTTTCCCTTTTTCAACCACAACAGGAGCAAGAGACGGTTGAGTTGATGGTGTTTCAACACTCTCTGCTTCTTTGGAGGATCCCTCATAATCTTTGTGGTACTCTTTTCCAGATCTTGTACCAGCAAAAGTTTCTTCTTCAGACTCAGAAGAAGGAAGTACCATATTGCAGGATTTAATCTTCCTTTCCTTAGCCTTCTTCTTGTGAGGATTGTTATGAGGAACTTCAGTACCCAATCCAACAGTAGATTTTTGACTTTGAATTTGTAAAGGAAGTCGTATTCCTTTATCATAATTCAAACCTTCTGCCTTTTGAAAGTCATAACCCATCTTCTTCATGAGAAGGACAGATTGCTGACTGTACAAGTGAGTAGGCAGTGGACTTTCAACAGGTGGTTCCACGGAGGAAGAAGAAGAAATCTTTGTAACTACAGGAGAATGAGGAATAAACGTCTCTGTAGCTACGGGAGGAAAAGGATTCGGGATACGAAGAAAAATCCCTGTAGGAGCTTTTTCATAAGCAGCGAAGACTTGTTGTGTCCTGTATAAGGGAACACTATTTATGTCTAGCCACTGCTGATGAGTAAGCTTGAGCTTGGCAGGAGGAGCCAGACTTGGAGGACATATGTTCAATCCTCTCAGTCTATCTTCCAAAGGAAAGCCATTCCATAGATGATCCAAATCATCAGGATCTGGAATAACATGAGAAATCATGTTGCAGGTTTTGACTTTCTTACCTTTCTTGGATTTTGAAGTTTTGCCTTCATCTTCTATTTCAGGTACTAAGTCAGGATGTACCCACATAATTTCACCATTCTTTAACGTAAGAGGCAGCAATCCTTCATTTTTCTCCCTAGCAAGTGGGATATTCACAATCTTCATCGTCGTCTTCGGGATTAGGATAATTCCATCTGGTACTTGTTGTGGAGGAAAATCTCTAAATTGAAGAGAAACCATATTGGTTGTAACTGTATGGTCATCATTGGTTAAAGCGATAGCACCACCATTTATCAGCTCTTGGATTTTCTTTTTCAAAATATAACAAGCACTGGTAGGATGATTAATGTATCTATGATAGATACAATATTTGGGATTGTCGGTCAGATTCACCTCATTAGGCCTCTTTGGCTCTGGAATCTGGAGTTTGCCACTCTTCACCAGATATTGGAATATCCCTGGGATATCACTTTCGTCAAAAGAGTATTCTTCTTTTGGCCTGGAAGATTCCTGATTATTCGACGTCGTTTTATTCTTGGAAATATTCACCATAAGAGTGTCTTTTCCTTTCATATTACGATTGTCGAAATTATTACCAGGATTACTTTTCTTTCCTTTATCCTTAGAGGCGAAAATCATCCCATGTTCACGAGCCAACCTACCATTGGTCTCGGCAGAAACTGCTGCTATGATAAACGAAGCCCAATCTGTGAATTGGGAACCTGTGAAGACAGCAATAGATGGTCGCAGATTCATCTTACATGTATCAATCAGCACTGAATCTGGCATACCAGGGGGCGTCTTTAGAGGCGCCTGTCGGAAACGTTCAATGAACGTCCGAGTATCTTCTTTCTCCTTTTGCTTGATTTCTATTAAGGAGGACATGTTCATGTCCATACCTCCTTCATAGAAACGGGAGAGAAACATTACCTTAAATTCGTCAAAAGACGAAATGCAATTGTCGGGTAAACTACGATACCAGTCGTAAGCTGAACCCGTCAAGCATCCAATGAATACTCGAGTAAGAAGAGCATCATTTTTCTGCAAATGTACAGTCATAATATCAAAGTAATTGATATACTGACTAGGAGAAGCCTTTCCATCAAACAATACCATTGACTGTGGCTTGAATTTCGGTAGAAAGGGTACATCATTCCAATGAGGAGGATAAGGTTGTTTAATCCCTAACCTCTGGAGTTGATCCTTTTGCTTCAAAACTTCAAACTGTGCTTTGAGTTCACGCACTGCTTGAATGGCTTCGCTAGTTTGTAGAAGCACATTTGATTGAAAAGTTGTTGGTTGTACCGTAATCCCCACTGGAGATGGTACATCTTCTGGAATGAGGGGATCTGGAGATGCAGAATTTTGGTTAACAGTAAGCTCTTGGATATTCAAAGGTATATCAACCCCTTGGCTATCTTGAGTTGGTGCTGCTACCTGTACCGGTGTTACTATTGCCGGTTGAGCAGTTTGCTGAGCCGTTATTATCTGGTGCATGCTTTGCATCATGTTAAGCATGTCTTTTAATGATTGCTCAACGGCAGTGAGACGTTGTTCTGTATTAACAGATGACGTCTCTGGTTCATCTCCAATAGCGTAGAATTCAACCTCTCTTAAAGATATAGAGGGATTAGTATAGAAGTATGAATCGACACTATCAGTTTCGGACTTAAGAGATTGAGTACCCCCAGCTTCAGAATCAGAAGTCTGCAATTGTCTTTGTCTTCTTGATCGAGTATTCTGATATACTCCTTCAAAAGAATCAAGAAGTCTGTTGAATTGTTGTTGACCTGGGGTTTGGGACGTGTTTTATCTATGACGTCATCCTCTGTTGGTGTGAGATGCCATATTGACTGATGCATATGATAACTCATCAGCTTGTTGTTGGGGCACATTAAAATTCAATCGATCAAAAACTGACCGTCTGGAAGCCGAGCAACAACATTTGATCACAATCTGGTGACACTCACAGTGATGATTTTCTTGGGGGAGTGTCACGGAAGATTGTCTATTTTTACGCTTTTGCATTAGCAATTCACGTAAATCAGAAGGAGTAGAGGGAGTAGTCTTCTTTATTATATTTGGGGTAGCAAAACATTTAGTCCCTTGTGTATAAAGAAGATTACTGGCTGCATTCGCAGAACCAAACTGTATATTTCTACGCGTTTGGAGTTGTGTGCGCAAATCTTGAGATTTTTGAGCATGAAGGACTCCATTTTTGTTGCGTCTGATTTGTAGATTTGGTACTTTGTGTAGAGCAGTATAAGCAGGTTGTTGGTGTAGAACTGAAGCTTTACCAACAACATTTTTATGCTGTATGCATTTAGGTACATTCACATTAGATGTAAAAACATCGTTGCGAATTTTATCTACACTGTCACAGACAGGAGACTTACCTTTACGCGTAGAGCGTAAAAATTGATTATCTACCACGTCACAGACGGGAGATTTTCCTTTACGCGAAGAGCGTAATTTTTGTATGTCTACCACGTCACAAACGGGAGACTTATTTTTACACTTAGAAGCACAAGCATTAGAGTCTGCCTCATTACAAATGGGAGACTCGTTCTTATGCACTGAGCGTAAAATTTGGTTTTTACCCACTGGGCGTAAAACATCATTTTTACGTACCGGACGTAAAACCTGATTATCTTCACCGTCACAGACGGGAGATAAATTGCCATACTTAGAGTGCAAGGCTGAAGTAAGGACTGCCTCGTTACGAACGGGAGCCCCTACGACAGGAGTGGGAAGAATTCCCTTGCCATCAGAAGCAACAGAGAGATCAGAAGCTATTTTGGATTTAGGAATCCAAACTTTTCGTGCTTTGCGAGATTTTTGAACATTGGAGCAGCGAGAACCACCCCCAGTTCGGAGCATCTCTTCATAAGCAGTCTGGTCGAAGTGTACAACCAGAGTCTTCTTTGTCTATCCAATCGACACATCATCATATTGAGCAATTGCCTCCTCGTCGGAGGAGAAGGTCGTCCCCAGCAGAGTCGCCATTTTTGTTTCACTTAACAAAAATACCTGGAAATCGGCTTTTGAAAATAAAACGAGAAAAAGTACAAGAAGTACAAATTTGATTCTGGAAAGTATTGCTATGGAAGTCTGATCTGTAAATGATCACTTTGTTCCTTGGACCATACGATGATGATGAAGATCACTGCTAGAAGATGAACAATTGGAAGAACTAAGTCACCAGAAAGGTATCGACGCACTTGGGTACTGATGGAGAGGCTGAATGCTTTCCTGCTTTGTTTCACTCTGTTCTGGAAGAAAAGTTGAAGAAGAATGCTCCGAAAAATTAAAGTCTCTGGGCTCTGATCTCTATATATTCTCTCCTCTCTCTGTCTGTCCCCCTTTATATGAGAAAAATAAGTCTATTTATAGACTTGGCTTCTTGTGCGTAAAAACTCAGCAAAAGTTCCGTCTTTACGCTAATAACTGCCACCCATGACTGAAGTCATCCTCTGTATACGTTGACACATGTCCCATCATTTCAATAAGAATAGGATGCACGTACACACGTTCTTCAAGATGTGTGGCATGAAAGTCATGTAGGTAAACCACGTTCCAAATTGGTGAAGAAGAATAGGGCGTAAAAACAACCCAAAATACTCTGAGCGTAAAGTAGTAGACTAGGCGTAAAATAGCCCTGACATGGACTTCCTGCGTAAAGTGGTTGTTAAACAACCTTGAGCGTAAAAGTAGCCCAAATAAACTTTATGCACACGTCAACTTTTGAGCAAAAAAAAACTCACACAGTCTCCATGCGTAAAAGAAGCCATACTGTGAGCGTAAAATTGCTCAGTCCACATACTAAACGACAACATTGGTCTCTGTGTAAAACAAATCCCTTCGAATTCTGTGATATATGCCATCATTAAATCTTCATGTCAGACTTTGTATTAAATGCAAGACTTGACAGCTTTGTCCAGCGTAAAGTGGTTAGCCTGTCTTAGGCGTAAAACCACTAGCTTGACCCTGGCGTAAAACCATTGGCTTGACCCTGGCGTAAAGCGATTAGCCTGTAACAATAGATCATGTTGAGTGGAATGCTTCTATCTCTTTGACTCATTCCATGAAGCACTTTTTACGCTCCTACAAGCGCTAACCTTGAATCGGTGCGGATTAGGTGTGCACGGTTTGCAACACCATTCTGGAGCCTAAGATTTGGCTATAGCAAGGACATCATATGCTTCGGCATGAATGTGGCATCATCATCGAGTCGTCTCGAGTTAAGTCAGGAAGGGCTGTAAGGCAAGTTGGTTAAGTCTGGTTGATCCTTGGGAGGCGTAGCCTCGATCTTAAGACACGATCAAGTCTATTGGCACGACCAGCACGAGTCGTGCCCTTAACGTCATTGGCACGAGAATGGTCTAGAGGCACATAAAAACAAATGAAAGTCTTAGCAGGGCCGAGTTTGTATAAGTTTCTACTTGGTGAGGCATTGCCTCGAATATGTATTGAAGTCACGAATAGAGTATAGCACGATCCTGTCGTTGCGTTGCCAAGTATAAGCCAAGGCGTCTATGTCCTAAAATTGATTCTAAGGCAAGACTAGAAAGACAATCAAAAAAGGATTAAGCTGCACAAAGTAAATAAATGTGTCGATTTTGTATGGGTGGACGAAGAGCTCACTCCACCAGTACAGTTGAGTACTTACACCCACACAGTTTACATGTGCAGGCACAGGTAAAGCCTGATGGCGCTGAGCTCGCTTGGATGCATCGAGGCATGGAGTTTCTTGGTATTTCGAGGCACGCGGCCGCATGAAGTCAGAACTTATATGGAACATAATGTATGGACATCGCCATTCTGAAGAATCTGCCACTCGTCGCTTGAAGCTTGTATTGAGAAATGAGATAGAGCAGAGTGAGTTGTAATATGAGAGAAAAGTGAGTTGGTGAGACTTGTAATTTGGCCTCGTGCCCACATTGTAATATTTGTTCAATACAATAAAAGAGTATTTTGCATGACTTGTGTTTTGCTTCAAATTTCCGATGCTGACTATTTAATGTTTCTGCTTGGGACTTCTGTGCGACGACCCCCGTCGCTTAGCCTGTAATCGGTCGTTATGGACCTACCTTACGTGAGTACAATCTAGGCTCATGTGGCATCACGTCTTAGCGAGGACGATCTCTCCTACGGGAGTGGGACGTGACTGATACAAAGCGAGGCCGGTAGTTAAAGGCTACGGTCAGCGGAAAGGCGTAGATTATGATGAGATCTTTTCACCGGTCGTCAAGCAGTCGTCTATTCGGGTGGTGCTAGCATTGGCAGCCAGTTTTGACTTGGAGGTCGAGCAGATGGACGTGAAAACGGTATTCCTCCACGGTGATCTTGAGGAGGAGCTATACATGGAGCAGCCAGAGGGATTCTGTGAGAAGGGAAAGTCATATTTGATCTACCGGTTGAGGAAGAGCTTGTATGGTCTGAAGCAGGCTCCGAGGTAGTGGTACAGGAAGTTCGAGTCATTTATGGGGGAGTATGGTTATGCACGGACGACGTTGGACCATTGTGTATTTGTGAGGTACTTTGTCGAAGATAATTTCATCATTTTATTGATCTATGTTGATGATATGCTATTAGTGGGTCGGAATGCCACTAGGATAGCGGAGTCAAAGTGCCAACTGGGTGCGGCCTTCTCTATGAAGGATTTGGACGCAGCAAAGATTATTCTTGGGATGGAGATCAACCGAGGGAGAGTCAAAGCTGCTACACTTGTCCCAAAAGAAGTACATCTACCGGGTACTTCAGCGTTTCGGGATGGACGGGTCGAAGAAAGTGAGTTGTCCCCTTGTGGCTCACTTTAAACTCACTGAGGAGCAGTGTCCATCTACCGAGGACGAAAAAGAAGATATGGAGCGGGTTCCATATGCCTCAGCTGTGGAAAGCCTTATATATGCTATGGTGTGCACGAGGCCAGACATCGCTCATGCAGTTGGCACAGTTAGCGGGTATCTTTCAAATCCTGGAAGGGTACATTGGAGTGCGGTTAAGTGGATTCTACGATACCTTCAGGGCACTGCCGATTGGAGACTTTCTTTTGGTGGTGACGAGCCGAAGCTGGTTGGATATACCGACGCTGATATGGTTGGAGACATAGACATGAGGCGATCGACTTCGGGCTATAAGATGATGTTTGCTAGAGGAGCGGTATCGTGGAAGTCGTGGTTGCAGAAGTGTGTTGCCTTGTCGACGACAGAGGTAGAGTACATTGCGGCGACGGAGGCTTGCAAGGAGTTGCTGTGGATGAAAAAGCTATTGCAGAAAATGGGGCTGAAGCAAGAGCAATATACTTTGCTTTGCGACAGTCAGAGTGCTATTCACCTTGTGAAGAATCAGACCTTTCATAGCCGGTCCAAGCACATCGAGACTCGGTATCATTGGATACGGGATGTGGTTGAGAAGAAGGACGCGGAGCTTGAGAAGGTTCATACAGATGATAATGGAGCAGATATGTTCACAAAGATTCTACCAAGGAAAAAGTTTAAGTTCTGCAGGCAGATCATCGGGATGACGACCTCCTCCACATAGTTGTGAAGGAGGAGAAATGTTGGAGTGGGTGGGATTTCCAACCTATGTGGAGAAGACCCCGGAGTGCGACAAGCATCGTTTGTGTGTCAGAGAAGCTCGGGGAGGTGACGAGGCCATTCGAAGACGAAGAAGAAACTCGGGAGCTACCCGAGTACATTCTGGAACATGAGAGGCAGAGTTCGGGCCGAACTCTGCCCCTTGGTTCCAGAACCGTTCTGTCACGAAAACACAAAGTTCTGGGCGAACTCTGTGTCGACGGACTGAGACTGATTTCAGGATATTTTTATACCGTTGGATCGTATCCTACGATCCAGGTTTTGCTGCGGATTAGGGGATTTATACATGTTTTTTCTAACCCTAATCACAACAAAACATTGAAGAAAATAGAGAAAAAAGAGGCAAGAGTGCCATTGCAACTTTGTGAGAGATGGAGGATTGAAGGCCGTTTTCAAAAGAGGATTGTGTTCGGGTAATCTCTACTCGTAGTCTTTATTCTTCGTAGCCTTGTAATCAATTATTCTTGCTTCCAAGTGTTGTGGAAATCCATATTGGACCGGAAGAAGTTTGTAGAGGGTATACTCCTTTATTTCATTAGTGAAGGCTTCTCAAGGGTTGGACTACGATCGTCCCACAAGGGTTTTCCACGTCAAAAATTCTCTGTCTACGTGGATTGTGTTTGGTGTTTGGTTCGTGCGTTCTCGGTTCTCTCGCAAGTACTCTCTAGTTTGGGAAAAGGTTTCCGCGCTTCTTTCCCAACAACTTTGTCTATACTATTATATAATTCAAATATTAGAAGTATATATGTATATATATATATATATATGAACAAGACCAGCATTTAAAAGAGAGAGGTTCTCTCTTTGTCAACATCAAATTGTTTAGAAGGCGCAAAGATCAGCAAGGCAACTTGCACATAAATCACAAAACAATTAATGTACAAAAGGTATCAACAATGCTGTGCGAAATTAGATTTCCAGTAGACGTAGGGCTAGGCTCCAAATTGTGAGAAAAGGGAACAAAACAGTGTGGAAAGTATAAGCATCTATTAATCTTGCCTTTTCTTACACTGAACAGACTAGTTTCATTACTGACCAACAGAAGTTGCTTCACTTTACATGGTTCTGTACATCAGTAAATGAATGTAACACCAAAATTTAGTTGAGGGATATACATAAAAAAAAAAAATGAATTTAGAAGATTGTGTCAATCATGAGGTCTCTCTTTGGAGGTGATTTCTCTATCATCTGTTTCTGCAAATCCACAAAATCTGAACCCTTGGGCGCAAATCTGCCTGCACCAGCTCATACCTGCAATTTGAGTCATTATACCATGATTCTGTCTCCCAAGATCCTAAGTTACTGCATGTAATTTAGAAACAATTTGGACACAGGAAAATAGACCCTTATAGCAATGAATGGTCACAAAAGTGAACCTAGTGCAACATTGACTTAAGATGATAAAGAACACTAGCTTTATTTTTCATGAACCTAGACAAGATTCATAGTATAATTCTTCAAGGAAACTAATATATAACATTCATATTTCCAGAAACCTGCAACCAAGTAGCATAATAAATAAAACGCAGGATATTTTCACAATCATTAGGAATTAAGAGTAGTTAGTATGTACTCTAAAATATCCAACTTCCAGTCTCAGACTCGGAGTCCACTTTCTTGTCAATTACTAGCTAGCTAGCATGGACACCAAAATTCAGTACCATGCCGGACGTGAAGGACTCCAAGAAACTGGACAACACAAAATCAGTGGCATGCCGGTGTCATTGTGTCCATATTTTACCATGTCATATTTGTGTCCATGCAATAATACTAGTTTTTATTGTCAAATTCGAGACATACTGCCTGAGTTATTAAGAAAAACCAACAAATTTTATAAAAAAAAAATCATCCTTTCAATTTCTATGCACAAAAACCAGGTTATAGAAGATTGATATTTGATGTGAACCCCCCAATAAGGAACATCTGATTGATGCAACTTCATTATATATACCTAACTCTCCAAAATCATCAAGAAGAAATAATTGTCAATTTATATAGTTTCTATGGGCATCAAAGTATAATGACATAAAAAAATAAAAAAGTATTCTGATATATTTAAATGGATAGCTCGCCATATTCCTTACAACAATCCAACTATCTTCTCAAATTGATGAGAAGACAACTTTTAATATATGCAAGGAGATTATATACTGAGGCAGGATGTCAGCCGATTAAAAACACTTGTAACGTCTGAAAAGTTGTCCCCCACCCGAGCCAATGTTGCATAACCTTCCACGGACCAAGGTTATGCGGGAAGCTTCTAGAATATTCTAGAAGATGGCGGAACTCTCTAGAAGACGGTGGATTTCTCTGGAAGGCCCAAGAGCATTCTAGATGGCCCAAGATCCTTCTGGATGTACTAGAAGTTTCATTTTATTTTTCTTAGAGAATAATCCTAGAATATGCCGATTCCAGTATGGTAGGAAGAATAATCCCTTGAATATTCCTTCCAGAAGTTTCCATGTAAAGTTCTATGAGCCATTGTAAATAAAGGGGAGGCCTCATTTGTTTCTCACCACCAAAACTTGTAAGCATTCTCCAAGCAATAAAAAAATTCTTACGAGTCTCATCTTTGCTCCACTCTTCTTAATTTCCTTAGCGTTCTAGCTAAGTCGGGTTGGAAAGGCTTGCACGAGCCTTCGAGAAGGAAGATAGTGCGCCGCACGGGATGAAGTGCTAGCAAAAATACTAAGTCTGTGACAAGTGGTATCAGAGCAAAGGTCGAGCGCCCCCATGTCTTCGTCCGAAGCAATCCTCGACGAGCAGCCCGCATCGCCTAAGGAGAAGGCGAGGCCCTCGAAGAAGGGCAAGAGCAAAGAACCGTCGTTGGAATAGGCTCTTAGCGAGTTGGCGTCGCAGATAGAGACGCTGGAGAAAGGCGAGACGGGCGTCGAGTTTCAAGTGGAGCAAAATCAGACGGCTCACGAGGAATTCGCCCATGAGTTGGAGACTGATGTCGCAACAGCTATGGCGCAGTTTCGAGAGCACCTCCACGAGATGCAAGCCGAGTTCGAGGAACGAAAGGCTACCAAGGCGGAGATTGCCGAACTACGCGAGGAGCTAAAAACCAAAGCGACGATCCTCGAGATGGCCATTGCTGGTGGTGCGACTCCGAGGAGGGAGGCGACCCAGAGAGTGAAGTATCCAGAACCCAAGTCCTTCACCGGCGTGCGAGACGCGAAGGAAGTGGATAACTTCATTTGGAACATCGAGCGGTACATGAAGGCGGTTCATATCGAGGATGAGACCGACAAGGTAAACACGACGTCCCTATATTTTTTTTATTATGGTGCTATGCTGTGGTTGCAACGCAGGTGCATCGAGATAGAAAAGGGACACGATCAAAACTTGGGAAGATCTCAAGAAGGAGATAAAGTCTCAGTTCTACCCGGAGAACGTGGAGTATGTCGCGAGGTGGGGCTTGCGACAACTCAAGCACACTAGGTCCATCAAAGGAGTATGTGGCGGAGTTTATCCGCCTGATGCTTGCCATTTCCAATATGGACGAAGAAGATCGCCTATTCTTCTTCATGGGCAGTCTGCAACCGTGGACGGCGCAAGAGTTGCAGAGGCAACGCGTGTTAGATCTGAACACGGCCGTTGCAGCGGCCGAGAAGATGATGGAGTATCGGCGGAGCGATACCCCCAAGCCCAAGGAAAAGACCACGACCAAGTTCAATGGTGGAGGAGCCGAGAAGAACAACGGAAAGGGAGCCCCGCCGAAGGACAAGCAGCCTGCGAAGCCTCCGACGGAGCGAAAGATCGAGTGCTTCGTGTGCGGTAGAAATCATTTCGCACGCGACTGCACCAACAAAAGCAAGAGGGTGAACGCGGTCCAAGGCGGGTTAGCCGAGGACGAGGAGCCTAAAATGGGGGCTCACATGGGTGCCCTGCGCTTACTAAATGCTTTGAAGAGGAAGGCGGTCGTGGCCAAAGCTCCGAGTCGAGAGCTGATGTATGTGGACGTGAAGATCAACGGCCACAACACAAGGGCGATGGTCGACATAGGAGCAACCCACAACTTCATCTCGGACGCAGAGGTCCAGCGCTTGGGTCTGGTGCTTGAAAAAGACTCAAACAAGATGAAGACGGTCAACTCAGAGGTCCGTCCCGTGCAGGGGGTGGCCAAGGGGGTGAATATCCAATTGGGAGACTGGACGAGTGTCACCAGTCTCACGGCCGCACCCTTGGACGACTTCAACATGATCCTTGGGATGGACTTCCTCACTTCGGCAAAGGCGATTCCAATGCCTCATTCGGGAGTCATCGGAATCATGGAGGAGAGCTCCCCGTGCATGGTGACAATTGCACGAGGCGAGCTTGCGAAGGGGAAGGCTCTCTCCGCCTTACAACTCAAGAAGGTGATGCGACACCGAGAGATAACCTACTTGCGGTGCTCAAGACGGAGGAGGCGTACGTGTAGGAGGATCTTCCGCCTGAGATCGATGACGTCCTTGTGGAGTTTGGGGACGTCATGCCGAAGGAGTTGCCAAAGAGGCTACCTCCGCGGAGGGAGGTAGACCACGCCATCGAGTTGGAGCCGGGCATGAAGCCGCCCGTCCCGAGCTAGACGAGTTGAAGAGGCAACTCAAGGAGCTGCTGGATGCAGGCTTCATCAGACCGTCAAAGGCCCCGTACGGCGCAGCAGTGCTGTTCCAGAAGAAGAATGATGGAAGCCTTCGTTTGTGCATTGACTATCGTGCACTAAATAAGGTGACCGTTAAGAACAAATATCTCATTCCGTTGGTGGCGGACCTGTTCGACCAACTGGAGGGCGCAAGATACTTCTCCAAACTTGATCTGCACTTGGGTATTATCAAGTCCGGATTGCAGAGGGCGACGAGGCTAAGACGGCATGCGTCACGAGGTATGGCGCATATGAGTTTATGGTTATGCCTTTTGGTCTAACAAATGCTCCTGCAACTTTCTGTACTTTGATAAACAAACTCTATCATCCCTACCTGGATCGGTTCGTCATAGTCTATCTCGACGACATCGTCATGTATTCAAACACGATAGAGGAGCACATTGAGCATTTGAAGGCCGTCTTCCAAGTGGTGAGGGAGAACGAACTCTTCGTCAAGCGGAAGAAGTGCTCATTTGCATAAGAAGAGGTGTCATTCTTGGGACACTGGATCGAGCATGGCAAGAAATGGATGGACGGCACGAAGGTCCAGTCCATTCGGGAGTGGAAGGCTCTCACCAGGCCGACGGAGCTGCGATCATTCCTTGGCTTGGCAAACTACTGCCGGCGGTTCATCCGAAGATATTCCGCCATCGCAGCGCCTCTGACCGATCTGCTGCGGAAGGATCGGGTGTGGAGCTGGACGCCCCGATGCGAGGAGACATTCGAGGCACTGAAGAGGGCTGTGACGGAGGAGCCAGTCCTATCTCTACCAGACTACTCCGAGACGTTCGAGGTGCATACGGACGCGTTCGACTTCGCCATCGGTGGGGTGTTGGTGCAGGAAAGGCACCCCATCGCGTTCGAGAGCCGCAAGTTGAATGATACCGAGCGGCGCTATACGGTGCAAGAGAAGGAGATGACCGCGGTCGTGCATAGCTTAAGGACATGGCAGCACTACTTTCTCGGCACCAAGTTCGTGGTCATGACGGACAATGCTGGCACGAGCTATTTTCAGTCCCAGAAGAAGCTATCTCTGAAGCAGGCGAGATGGCAAGATTTTCTAGCCGAGTTCGACATGGAGTTGCGGTACAAACCCGGCTAGAAAAATCAAGTGATCGATGCACTCAGCAGGAAGGCCGAGCTCGCATCAGTTTGCTTGCTCAAGTGGGATATTTTGGACCGTGTTCGAGTGGGTAATATGGAGGACCCGCTGACACAGGCTATAGTAAAGCTTGTTAATGAGGGCAAAACGAGAAGGTTCTGGCTGCAAGATGGGCTTCTCTATACTAAGGGCGACAGGGTGGTCGTGCCCAAGTGGAGTGGCTTGCGGAGACAGCTGCTCAAGGAGTGCCATGATAGGAAGTGGGCTGGACACTCGGGGCAGAAGCGGACCTTGGCGCTGATGGAGGCCGCCTACTACTGCCCTCGCATGCGCGAGGATGTGGAGGACTATGTGCGCACATGTCTTGTGTGCCAACAAGATAAGGTGGACCATCAGAAGCCCGGGGGCCTACTGGAGCCTCTTTCCGTGCCGAGCCGGCCGTGGGAGAGCATATCGATGGACTTCATCTCCGCCCTGCCGAAAGTGGGAACACTTGGGTCCATTCTCGTGGTGGTGGACCGGTTCTCAAAGTACGCGACCTTCATTCTGTTTCAACGGACTACACAGCAGAGGAGGCCGTGCGACTGTTCATCAGCCACGTAGTGAAATTTTGGGACATCCCGGTGAACATAGTCAGCGATCGAAATCCCCGCTTCACCGAAAAGTTCTGAACGCTTGTGTCCATTCTCGTGGTGGTGGACCGGTTCTCAAAGTACGCGACCTTCATTGCTGTTTCAACGGACTACACAGCAGAGGAGGCCGCGCGACTGTTCATCAGCCACGTAGTGAAATTTTGGGACATCCCGGTGAACAGAGTCAGCGATCGAAATCCCCGCTTCACAGAAAAGTTCTGGACGGAAGTGTTCAAAATCCTCGGGACGAACTTGCACTTCTCGACCAGCTTCCACCCGCAAATGTACGGATAGACGGAACGGGTCAATTCTCTTCTCGAGGAGTACTTGCGGCACTTTGTGAGTGCAAACCAGCAGGATTAGGTGCACCACCTCGACGTCGCTCGAATCTGCTATAATTTTCAGCGGAGCGAGTCGTCGCACAGCAGCCCATTCGAGTTGGTGATGGATCGACAGCCGCTTGCCCCACACACGCTGAGCGCGGGGTCCTCGAGTAGAAGCCCCGCGGCCAACCAGTTCACTTCAGATTTCAAGACAAAGGCGGACATTGCCAAGGCATTTTTAGAGAAGGCCACGAGAAAAATGAAGAAATGGGCCGACGCGAGGCGAAGGCCAGTTGAGTACAAAGAGGGGGACATGGTGATGGTCAAGCTTCAACCGCAATAGTTCAAGGTGTTCCGTAAAGTGCACAAAGGACTGATTCGGAAGTATGAAGGCCCCTTCTCCGTGCTCAAGAAGGTAGGCAAAGTGGCCTACAAGCTCGAGCTCCCCGCCAAACTGAAGATTCATCCAGTCTTCCATGCCAGCTGCTTAAAGCCGTACCATGAAGACTTGGAGGATCCCTAGCGAGGAGTTCCGAAGCGACCCACGGCAACCATGACCACGTCCTTCAACAAAGAAGTGGAAGCGTGCTCAACAAAAGGACCATTCATCGGCGAGGAGTGTCCCCGTATGTGGAGTACCTCATCCAATTAAAGGGCCTGATGCACGGCGAGTCTAGCTAGGAACGTGCTGATACGCTACATCAGTTCGAGACCGAGGTTCAGGCGTTCCTCAGCGAGCATGGTTGACGAGGGCGTCAACGCCTTAGGTGGAGGAGAATGTAACGTCCGAAAAGTTGCGTCCCACCCGAGGCAATGTTGCATAACCTTCCACGGACCAAGGTTATGCGGAAAGCTTCCAGAACATTCTAGAAGATGGCGGAACTCTCTAGAAAATGGTGGATTTCTCTTGAAGGCCCAAGAGCATTCTAGATGGCCCAAGATCCTTTTGGATGTACTAGAAGTTTACTTTTATTTTCCTTAGAGAATAATCCTGGAATATGCCGATTCCAGTATGGTAGGAAGAATAATCCCTTGAATATTCCTTCCAGAAGTTTTTATGTAAAGCTCTATGAGCCATTATAAATAAGGGGGAGGCCTCATTTGTTCCTTACCACCAAAACTTGTAAGCATTCTCCAAGCAATAAAGAAATTCTTATGAGTCTCATCTTTGCTTCACTCTTCTTAATTTTCTTAGCGTTCTAGCTAAGTCAGGTTGGGAAGGCTTGCACGAGTTTTCGAGAAGGAAGATAGTGCGCCGCACGGGACGAAGTGCTAGCAAAAACACTAAATCCGTGACACACTGCCATCTTCGTACAATTGTGAACGGCAGTAACCTCTCTTGGATCATCATCGAAAATTACACATCGAAGGTTTTCGATCCAACTACCAGATAAAACAGAATGTAGTGAAGATCTTTAAACTAAACAATCAAAACAAAATTACAGAAAAGAACTGATAAAGGAACAAAGGGATATGGGTAGACAATCAATTCAGAAGTATCTATACACTCTGAATCTGCATCAACTGAGTTAGAGCAGAGCTCACTTCATAACTCATTTGCTGAAATTCTTCACAGATCATAATTATCAAGGAAAACAAACATTCTGAGGCTACAATACATATTCTCTGTGATGGACACTTCTCCTTTGTAGATACAGTCAATGTCCATCACAATAATGTCTACCATTTTTAGGACACTTAAAGATTCCCTCTATTTACTTGACTTAGCCTTAGGTGGACAAGATGGTAAAAGTTATATTATAACCGTTTATAACTTAATATTTAGGTTGCATATATACACAATTGTGTCTGATACCCCCAGGTACGGAATCAGAATCCACTGCTGATGGGGGCCAAAACTAAGAAACACATTTTGTGCAAAAGTTTTTGGGATCCAATACAAGTATTTTAGATTCTTTTTAAGTTAGTGTAACAAAAGAATATTCCATCCCTGGACACCCCCATATCCATGTTGGAACATCATGCTTGTGTCATTGCGCACCAGTAAGCCAAAGAAAAAGTCCTAGTTGCATATGGAATGTAATAAAGAATACAAACAGGCCAAGAATTTTCAAATAATAATAAGGCATTTAACAGTATGACAAAAGGACCGACAATGAGTAGTTTCCACACACCTTAACTGCAGCAGAAAGAAACCTATGAGCAGTTGATTACATTCCGTCCTCAGCAGTCTCCAAAGCCTGCATATGCACCAGCACAGCATATTACATATTTAATGCCCCAGAACAAGTTGGACAGTTCAAAGACTTCCCACCTGGAAGTATTTGCTGAGACCCATCCGATCCAAAGCTTCAACCATATTTCTCCGATCTAGACATGATACAACAGCACAAGGGATGCCCGCAGTAGAAAGGGCATCCAACCATTCTCTCAACCCTTCCACTGGGGTATCAACCTGGACCATGATCTATTAAATAATATGTGATCATAAAACTAACAAATCTGTTCATGGAAAGTAATAGATGGGAGATCTAACTTTGAGAAGATTCTCGTAGTATAACTGCAAAAGCCTTGACTTCAATCTTTCTAGCTCACTAACATTATTCTCCCAGAACAAAACCTGAAAATCAAAGTGGTACAAGTTTGCAGCCCTTAGCAACTGATTAAGCAACACTTGGAAATGACAACACTACAATAAAAAAGCAAGGAAAGACCAAGATATAAGGCTGCTAAAATATGAAATGTCATTTCAGTTGTACTTCAATCCAGTATGCTATGTAATCATGTGTATTATGTTGACTAACGGGATTCAAGGAGAGTACAAACTGCCCTCTTAGTATTTGTTCAGCATCATGGGAAAGAGTATCAAAATTTTAAAGTCCTAGTAAGAGGATTCAGGGAGGCTGAACCTTGGTTGCAGATAAAGTTGAGATTTCATCCAGTTTCAACGTATTACCACGAGACTTTTTGAGCTGATAAAGTTCAAATCCCACCCATTTCGCAGTAATAGGATAATTAAAATATACAGTAAATAGAGTAGTTCATTGTTCTCAAATCAACCAAAACAAATGTCACAACAAAAGATGCGACAAAGAAAATAAAATTAGCAAAACCAAGAAAAACAGTTAACAGCCAAACCCTAAAAATCATTAATTACTAATAAAGAAGATTACAATCTCTCAATGTCCTGACCAAAGAGTCAAAACCCAAATCCTAAATCTTCTCTCTCCTATATTTTCTCAAAAGAGAAATATTTATAGCCAAAAACTAAACACTAAAACAAATCATAACCATAACCCTCTAATTTTCTTAACTGTCAAGAAACTAATCCTAATCTATTTACGATTTAAATACACAAAAACCATTTAGATAAATTTTGAGCCAAATCCTAGCAATCTCCACATTTACTCATGTTTATCCAATAACCATGATATGTCAATCAGATTGCGTCATTGTATCACAGCCTCGTCCTGGCAGACAGACAAAATAGACACTGAATGTTGACTCCTAATCTCAGCAATTCAAGCCTCTCAGTTCGACCACATCCCCTAGTTGATTGACGTCGAACTCCAGGTCACCACAGTCGTCCATCTTACAGGAACAATCCTCCAACATAATCACCAACCACCAAAGTCACAATCTCCCAAAAACCTAACACCAAAATTACCAAATCCAGCAATATTGAAATCTCCATCAACATCTTGTTGACCCAAACTGGATCGCAGTCAACCTAATCTTGATAATTAACAAGACGATATCTGCTATTGTCCAACTTGCCACATCAAGCTCCATCAAGCTCCAAAACAGACAATCACCACACATCAGATCAAGACGAACGTCATCGACAATTGCTATGACATGCTGTTGTTTACTTATTCTCTGAGTCTGTATTTTTACTTTTTATTGAGTCTAGGCTAATGTAAGTTGTGTCGCACTGAGTATCTCGATCCTAGACTTTACACCCAAAGCTCCACAAACAAAAGTCCAAAAACCTGCGAAACCAAAAAACAGCCCATGAACATTTTGTCCCCAAGTAGACAGAGTTCGGGCCGAACTCTGTCCCACATAGAGTTCGGGCCGAACTCTGCTGCTTTAATTTCAGGGCCTGATGTTTAGGGTTTGCTGGTTGCTAGTTGTCCAACAGCTAAATTTTTGAATATTTGGGACAGAGTTCTGGCCGAAATCTGCCCCTCTGGACTAGTATATATAGGCCTTGATTTCTCTCATTTTCAATCATCCAATCTTCTCTTCTCCTATAGCCTATACATTCAAGAGCTTATCCTTCTCATCTAACTAGCCACAAAACTTTCCAAGCCCCCAAGGTGCTCAGTGCGAGTCAACTAGAAGTTTGTGTGCAAAAGTTCCAAAAGAAGTCACTTAGACAATTCCAAGTCTCGCCATTTACGAATCTGTAAGAAGTTGGCGTGCTCTTCTGAGTAAAGGCACATGGTTGTACGCTATTTCACAAATAGTAGATTTTAATCCTGAACTAGAGTTCTCAGGCCTGGATTAGTCCTCCACGAGGGAAACCAGGTTAAAAACTGTTGTGTCTGCGTATGCTTCTCTGATCTCTATTTATATTCCGTATTTATACTCTGATTATTATTTCTGTTGGATAAACTTGAATAGAGTTATTTTTAATTGGGTATTTTTGACACATACTCTATTCACCCCCCTCTAGAGTTGCCTACACGTATTTCAATTGTTATCACAGCTCTGTTCTCTTATATCGGATTAACATCCTAAGAGCTGATCCATGGCAATCACACAACCTACACTTTCCAACTATGGTGAGGGATAGTCCATAAATAGGCTACCCCTATTTGACGAAACTAACTACACCTATTGGAAAACTAGGATGAGTTTTTAAGTCTCTAGACTTTGATCTGTGGACCATTGTCACAGATGGTTACAAGAAGCCTGCCAGAATAGGTGTCGAGGGGACTATTGTTAAAAAATCCTACGACAAATATTTTGACCAGGAAAAGAAACATGCAAGTCTAGATGCTAGGGCTATTAATGCTCCCTTTTGTACAATAGACAGGACTGAATTCAACATGGTCTCTACATGTTCCATCTCACACGAAGTATGGAAGCTTCTGGAGGTGACTCATGATGGAACCACACAGGTTAAAGAATCAAAAATCAGTCGTCTGACACAAGAATACGAGGCATTCAAAATGAAGCCAAACGAGACAATTACTCAGATGTTCACCAGATTCCTCGACATCGTCAACCCTCTATCTTCCCTTGGCAAAGCATATTCCAACCATGAGAAGATACGCAAAGTGCTTAGAGGATTGCCGAAGATCTGGAACCCCAAGGTCACAACGATTATCGAAAGGAATGATCTTACGGCTATGTCACTAGAAACTCTGATGGACAAGCTGATGATGCATGAGCTCGACCTCAAGGATTTTGAAAAAATGGCTCCAAAAGAAAAATAAATTACCTTGAGAGCTTATCGCCGAAGAACCATCACAAAGGAAACAGATGACGACGATTTTGAAGGTGACGATCAACTCATGGTTCAAATTTTCAAGAAGTTCCTACGCTTCAACCGAAGGAAGAAGGAACAAAAAGATGATGAGGAAGAAACCACCTGCTTCGGATGCAAGAAGACGGAACACGTCAAAAAAGATTGTCCTAAGCAAAGAAAGGAGGCAGATACGAAAAATCATACAAGAGGCCAACCTCAAAGAATTATGCCAACACTAGCATCTGGCACGAAAGCGAAGCCAGCGATTCAGACGAAGAAGAGGACTCTCCGCAAGACACTGCAAACATCTGCCTAATGGCAACTTCGGACAAGGTCGACGACTCTTTTGAAGATTTCTCCTTTGATGAACTGGGTGACGCCTTTAGTGACCTTCTTGAAGACCACAAAAAGGTTATTAACAAGTATAAGCATGCTAAGGAAAAGATCACGACCCATGAAGTCGAGATCCATATACTGTCTTGCTTACATGAGAATGTTAGAGACACTACAACTACGGAAAGCACTGAGGAGGTATCTAAGCTTAAAATAAGCTTACACTATACCGAATCTCTTATTAAGAAGCAAACACATGATATCACTTTTTTAAATAAAGAACTTGCTGAAGAGAAAAACAAGTACAAGATTGCTACTGCTGGAATACATGGCCTTACCACTAAATATAATGAGTTGCATGTTGCCTCTAAGAAATTAGAGATTAGACTGGGCAAGCAGGTTATTCAACCTCAAACTCAGTCTCATAGTCACAACACTTTCAAACACGAGATGGCTCAACACAAGAGATCACGTCACCACAAGAACACTCATCAACATACTACTCAAAATCATGCTTTTATGTACACCTATTCACATGCAGCACGAAAAACACACGTAAACTCTATCATCATCCTGCTGCACACAATCACCATTATCATCATGCTGCTGCATACACTCACTACAGTCATCCTACTGCTACAAATAGCTATCATCATTCTGCACCCACATATAGACACAACTATCATCCTACACCCAATATCAATATGCATGCTACATGCACTTACTGTGGTCTACATGGACATATATCACCGCAGTGTAGATTTAGAAAACTAATTGATATCAATCTATATGCATGGGTACCAAAGACTAACTTTTCAGGACCCAAAAGAATATGGGTACCAAAGGTCACATCTACTCATGGTGTAGGTGAACCTTCCCTCTCAAACTAGAAGAAAATGGATTCTCGATAGTCGGTGCTCACGCCATATGACTGGAGATGCTAATCTATTCGCAACACTATCGATGAAAAGGAAAGGATATGTATCCTTCGACAACAATCTGAAAGGCTATATCATAGGTAACGGTACAATTGGTTATCCTCCTCCCGTCATTAAGGATGTCTGTTTGTGATCGAGTTAAAGCATAACTTGCTCAGCATTAATCATCTTGCTGATCATGGTTATGATATTAACTTTGGGAAAACTAAATGCTTTATCTATGATAGATCAACTGGAGACATCGCTTTTGAAGGGATAAGAGAAGATAACATATATATTTTCTATCTAGAGATACTAACAATGTAGGAAGATGCCTCTATGCTCACAAAGACGAAAGGCTATTATGGCACCAGCGTCTTGGTCATGCCAACATGGATACCATATCCAGATTATCAACCAAGAAGCTAGTGAGAGGCCTGCCAGACATCACATCAAGAAGGACACGGTATGTGCCTAATGTGAAAAGAATAAGGCTACCAAATCTTCATTTAAATCTATAAACACTGTAAGTACTACCCGACCGTTGTAATTACTTCATATGATCTATTTGGTCCTAGTAGAGTAGCCAGTCTTTGCGGTAAACTCTATGTTTTTGTTATCGTTGATGATTTTTCAAGATTTACTTCGGTATTCTTTCTCACAAATAAAAATGATACCATTTCAGTTTTCAAAGTTTTTGCTAAAAAGGTCCAAAACGAAAAAGGCTACATGATTACTCGTATCCGAAGTGATCATGGTGGTGAATTCGAAAATTCCGATTTTGAAAAGTTTTATGATTTAAATGGTTTTAATCATAAGTTTTCTTGTCCTAGAACTCCTCAACAAAATAGTGTTGTGGAGCGGAAGAATAGGACTCTTGGCGATATGGCTAGAGTCATGTTGAATCAATTTTCTCTTCCGAAATATTTTTGGGCAGAAGCTGTCAGCACATCATGCCATGTTTTGAATAGGATTTTGATTCGACTTATTTCGAAGAAAACATCCTATGAGCTTTGGTTTGGTAGAACTCAAAAATGTTTCATACTTTCGAGTGTTTGGTTGTCGTTGTTTTATTCTGAATACCAAAGACAACTTGGACAAATTTGATGCCAAAACTGACGAAGGTATTCTTCTTGGTTATGCTGCCAAAAGTAAGGGATATAGAGTGTTCAACAAACGCTACATGATTGTTGAAGAGTCTACTAATGTAACTTTTGATGAGGACAATAGTACAGCTATCATTCCTGATGATGATGAACCAGCAACCTTCACTCTTGCGGATACACCATCTAAAACCAACTCTCTGGAGGGATTACCAAAGAAGTTCCAATTCAAACCTTCGCATCCAGAAAACTTGGTAATATGTGAGGTATCGAAAGAGGTAACTACTCGATCTTCTTTGAGAGATTCTATTGTTAGCACTGCTTTTATTTCTCAGATTGAAGCTAAAAATATTTTTGAAGCTTTTAACGATGAATTTTGGATATTTGCAATGAAAGAAGAACTCAACCAATTTGAACAAAATCAGGTTTGGGAACTTGTTCCTAGACCTGTTGATCATTCAATCATTGGTACTAAATGGGTTTTTCGCAACAAAGTTAATGAAGAAGGTTTGGTCACTCGCAACAAGGCTCGTCTCGTAGCTCAAGGATACAACCAAGATGAGCGTATCGACTACGATGAGACGTATGCTCCTGTTGCACGAGTTGAATCTATTCGGATGCTTTGCGCCTTTACAAATTTCTAAAACTTCAAACTTTTTTAAATGGATGTGAAAAGTGCTTTTCTAAATGATTTTATTAAAGAAGAGGTTTTTGTTAAGCAACCCCCTGGTTTTGAAAATCATAAATTTCCTGACCATGCCTATAAACTTAAGAAAGCTCTTTATGGTCTCAAACAAGCTCCTCGAGCTTGGTATGAACGTCTTAGTACTTTCTTACTTGATGAAGGTTTTCAAAAGGAAAAATTGACACTACACTTTTCATAAAATCCCATGATGACATTGTTTTGTTAGTACAAATTTATGTAGATGATATCATATTTGGGTCTACTAATGAGGGTATATGCAAAGATTTTGCCAAGTGTATGCAGAACGAGTCTGAGATGAGCATAATGGGGGAGCTCAACTACTTCCTTGGATTGCAAATCAAACAATACTCGCAAGGCGTCTTCATTAGCCAGTCGAAGTATACAAAGGACATGCTAAAAAATGTTCGAGCTTGACAACATCAAATCTATCAGCACTCCTATGGCTACTACAACAAAGCTGGAACATGATGAAAGCGATAAACCGGTCGATCAACGTAAGTATCGAGGTATGATTGATAGTCTATTGTATTTAACTGCTAGTCGTCCCGATATTATGTTTAGCGTTTGCCTATGTGCTAGATATCAAGCAAATCCTAAAGAATCACATATGACCGCTGTTAAGCGTATCTTTAGATATCTTAAGGGAACGATTACGGTAGGCTTGTGGTATCCCAAAACCACTTCCTTTGAATTAATCGGATATTCCGATGCTGATTTTGTGGGATGCAAAGTCGACCGTAAGAGTACCTGCGGTACGTGTCATTTGTTAGGAAAGGCTTTAGTCTCATGGTTTAGCAAGAAGCAGAATTCTATCGCACTATCCACAACAGAAGCTGAGTACATTGCAGTTGGTCGTTGTTGTGCACAGATTCTGTAGATGAAGCAAACTCTTGAAGACTATAACTTATCTTTCAAGCATATACCCATTTTTTGTGATAACACTAGTGCCATAAATTTGACCAAGAATCCAGTATGTCACTTACGTACAAAGCATATAGAGATTAGACGCAATTTCTTGCGTGACCATCAACATCACGGCACAATTAACTTTTTATTGACATCGAACATCACCTAGCAGATTTCTTTACTAAACCACTAGCCGAAGAGCGCTTCAATTTTATTTCGAGAGTTAATACAATAATATGTACCTGCATAAATAACGGTTATTACAAGCATCATTTAAAATGACTCAGCTTTGGGTACAAGCCGAAAGGGCCCTTCTAACAACAAGGCGTAAAAGCCTAAGCGACACGGTGAACTAGTCTTCGGACTACCGCTAGCTGGGATCCGGCCCCTACAGCTACCCCAAGACAGCTTCACTATAATGATCGCTATCTTAACAGTCATTTATTATATGGCTACATTGTTTTTATGACTAATATCACTCCATTTTTCAAATTCTAGACTTTTCACTATTCAAATATTGCCTTTACTGTGTTCTGGAACAGACAGGCAAAGTTCGGGCCGAACTCTGCCCCACACAGAGTTCGGGCCGAACTCTGCCCCATACAGAGTTCGGGCCGAACTCTGTGTGCCTGCTCACAGAACCTCCAGTTGCTCTTAGCCATTCAATTTTTTGATCCGTCGGCCAGGATTTCACCCGACCTGCTTGCCCCAACCTTCTTAAACCCGAGAAACCCTTCTCTCTCTTCACTTTCGTCTTCTTTTACCTCCCTCCAAACTATTTTTTCTCAAACCCTAACACTAGAAACCCCATTTTTTTAGGGCTTTTTCCTTCCAAACTCAAGATCTAAGGAGTTTTGAAGGATCTCTTCCATCTCCAACCTTTTGTGTGAGGTATAACTCATTTTCTCCTCTTTCAAATTCTCTCTTTTTATTATCTATCAATGGCATCTAAACTTTTTGGTAGAGGAAAGAGGAGAAGAAGTGAAGGAGCATCATCCTCTAATCCTCCTCCTCTTCCTCCTCCTATCCATCCATTATTCAATCCACCACCTCCACAAAACCCTAACACCTACAATGAGCAACTTTTTTGTCTCATTGGATGCTTCCATTGAGTGGTTTTCCGACTTTCGCTCACGTAGCGTGTTTCCGGGACATCCGATCAACTTTACTATATTTTCGGATTATGATTCCCTATTTCATGACTTAAATCTAGATGAACTTGTATCAACTTCATCTATTGTCTATTTAAATGTCATACAAATGTTCTACTGCAAATTGACTCATGACGACACGCGGTTCTATTCCCGTGTCGCCGGTATTGATATATCTTTTGATGACTTTGAGCTTGCCGACTATCTAGAAATCCCGGAACCCAACTCTTGGGAGAAACTCGTCGATGTCCGAAGGTTTCAATTTTCCGATGGATCTTCTCTTGAAAGCTTCAAGGACGACTTGTGTACCCCTAACATACGTCCTCGTAAGCTTAGAGCAAAATTTCTCAACCCCTACTTCTATGAACTCCATCGGATTATATTTTCTTCGATCTTGCCCAAAGCAGAATCGACCGATGAAGTTTCCTATCTTGAGATATCTGCACTCGATTACTTGCACTTCCATGTTCCATTCAACTTCCCTCGCACTATGATGGACTGGATGATTAGTGCAAGAACCAAGCCACGATCATTGGTCTATGCCATATATCTGCCGATGATCTTTTGTGCTTTTCATATCCCTCTTGATGAGTGTCAGTTTCTTCCTGCTCCTGCCTATCTGTCCAAGGTACGGAGGACTCTTACTGCTATTGCCCCTCCTGCTGAGTCTGATTCTTCTAACTCTGATGCTCCTGCTGCTTCCGAGCCCGAGCCGCCTGCTACTCTGGACTCCATCCAGGCGATGCTTCGCGATCGCTTCCGTTTAGAAGACAACCGCTAGACTCAGTTGGATTACCGCACCACCCTTCAGATGAGTGTTATCAGCAACTCGCTGCACGACCTCCAGTACATCCTGGCCACCCATCCTACCATGTCGTTCCCTATCGTACGGGACCCTTCTTGTGAAGGTTACTGTATTGACAATACATGGGTCAGGCGGTATCTAGACCCGGACGCGGCTTTCGTCGACCCTCGTCGCTCTGCCAGCGACCCTTCAGACTCTGCTGGTCCATCCCGTGCTCCATGATGGTCATGGTTTAGTACCTGCTGATGATGTTGCTGATGTTAGGCTATAGTTTCCTTATGTTTTATGTCTTAGTTTATAAACCTTGAGTTATAGTACTTCTATTTTCATGCATTGTATTTCCTTCAGACTTATGCACTTTGGTTTTTATGAGTTATAAAACTGCTAGTAATTTCTCTCTATGATTGTGGTTCCACGTTGTGTGATTGCATGTATTCACTTTGTCTACTATTATGGGGGAGCCACTTTATCACTTTGCTAAGTGAGAAAGAGGGAGAATACTTGTGATATTTGCATAACTTGTGATATTTGTATGGACATGTGCTTTTGAGCTTCAATATATATATTGTTGTGCTTGCGTGGATTAGATCTTGTCTCAGGACAGATCCAATTAAGGGGGAGCCGACATGTTCATCTACGGGGGAGCTATTATCATTATTCCATGTGTCCAGGTATGAATGTTGCGACATGTAAATATCGTATTTTTGTCAATTATCAAAATAGAGGAAATTGTTGATCAAAACTGGATCGCAGTCAACCTAATCTTGATAATTAACAAGACGATATCTGCTATGATCAAACTTGACACATCAAGCTCCATCAAGCTCCAAAACAGACAATCACCACACATCAGATCAAGACGAACGTCATTGACAATTGCTATGACATGCTGTTGTTTACTTATTCTCTGAGTCTCTATTTTTACTTTTTATTGAGTCTAGGCTAATATAAGTTGAGTCATACTGAGTATCTCAATCCTAGACTTTACACCCAAAGCTCCACAAACAAAAGTCCAAAAACCTGCGAAACCCAAAAATAGCCCATGAACATTCTATCCCCAAGGAGACAGAGTTCGGGCCGAACTCTGCCCCCTTAATTTCATAGCCTGATTTTTAGGATTTGCTGGTTGCTAGTTGTCCAACGGCTAAATTTTTGAATATTTGGGACAGAGTTCTGGCCGAACTCTGCCCCTCTGTACTAGTATATATAGGCCTTGATTTCTCTCATTTTCAATCACCAAATCTTTTCATCTTCTCTTCTCCTAAGCCTATACATTCAAGAGCTTATCCTTCTCATCTAACTAGCCACAAAACTTCCCAAGCCCCCAAGGTGCTCAGTGCGAGTCAACTAGAAGTTTGTGTGCAAGAGTTCCAAAAGAAGTCACTTGGACAATTCCAAGTCTCGCCATTTGCGAATCTGTAAGAAGTTGGCATGCTCTTCTGAGTAAAGGCACATGGTTGTACGCTATTTCACAAATAGTGGATTTTAACTCTTAGCTAGAGTTCTCAGACCTGGACTAGTCCTCCACGAGGAAAACCAGGTTAAAAACTGTTGTGTCTGCGTATGCTTCTCTGATCTCTATTTATATTCCGTATTTATACTCTGATTATTATTTATGTTGGGTGAACTTGAATAGAGTTATTTTTAATTGGGTATTATCGACACATACTCTATTCACCCCCCTCTAGAGTTGCCTACATGTATTTCACATCTTTGGCAGCAAAAACTCCATCACCACCTCCAGTAGAAAAAATCAAGCAATTCCACCTTCAATAAAACACAAACAACATTTTTCCTTCTTTTTCATCCTCCATCTTGAACGAAAATGATGTCGCTGGGGACGAAAAACAATTATAGTCGCCTTTTTTACCGATGACTTCGTAATTCCTTCGTTCATTATTGTCCTTCAATTACTGCATCGAATTTCAAACCACGCTCTCACTTCGACGACATTCCTTAGCTGACTAATACCAAGCTACATGTCACTACAGTCGTCCCTCTCGCAGGCACAATCTTCCAACATAATCACCAAAATTACCAAATCGAATACCAAAATCTACATCAACATCTTCGGCAGCATAATCTCCATCACTATCTTAAAAAGCAAAAACCAAGCAACTCCACCTTCAAGAAAACACAAACACCTTTTTATTTCTTCTTTTTTTAATCCTCCACCTTGCATGAAAATGATGTCGTCTATCCTCCACCTTGCATGAAAATGATATCGTAGGGACCTCAAAACGATTATGGCCAACTTTTCCATTATACGCTTTGGAACATTTTAAAAATATTTCTTGCAAATTATATTCCATGTTTATAGCATAATTTGCAGTATCGACCGATACCGATACGATACGGCCAATACCTATACAGTCTAGCATGTCCTGATCCAATACCGACCGCTACCAATATTGACCAATACTAACGATATCAACGTTGAGGGTCTCTTTTCCACTCAATTCGGCATAGAAAATTAAACAAAAAGGATCAATCAACAAGGATGTAAAAGCATAATAACTTTGTAAAAGCATGTATATAAAAAAAAAACTTATTTATCGTAGGTAAACCAATCAGCAATGGTGACTATTATTTCATTCAATTTCATGTTGGTCTATTTGCAAACAATCGATGGAAAAACTCAGTTGCAATCCCTAAGAAGAGATGCAAAGAATGCAGTTGCAATCCCTAAAAAAGAGATGCAAATAATGCAGTTGCAATCCCTAAAAAAGAGATGCAAATAATGCTGATTGCGTAGCCTAAACGATTAAAAAAAAATCGAATCGCGTTTGCAATAGCGGTTTCTCGAAGGCAACAAGAGATGATCAACAACAGTTGAGTCTCAGATTCTCGAAGGCAACAGAAAGAGGAAGGAAGAAGAAGAGCGGATCTCGCTGGGGTGTTGAACACCGGCGCTCAAAGCTATACCCGCAGTACGGATAAGCTCCCAGGAACCAGCAAGTTCAGGAGAACTTCTGGAACGCTCGTAAGTCAATATTTGAGACTTGAACGGGCTTCCTGGACTTAACAGACTCCCTCAACTCTCTTCTTGGTGCATCTTCCAAAGGAGGCCAAGGGGCTCTATTTATAGAGTGGAGTTGAGACTTCACCTCTTCTCCTATCCGATGTGGGACTAAAATACCAATACTCAAAAATAGAGTTTGATATTTTAGATCATCCCACAATCAGCATAGAAGTGTGCCAGTCCACGCCTACCCCCCGAACCCTCCCGTGCATGCACAAGACATCTTGGAGTCCGCGTCCGAGTCCGAGTCCGCACAACAAAAATTAACTTGCATCCTTGTTGGATTTAATCCTTTTTCCTTCTAGGAAAATACTTCCACATGGCACAAACTTGTGCCCCACTACACCTCATGTGCACACCTCAACACAAGCAATGCATTATATTGAGATACTCACCATTTGGTGTAGCCGATGTGGGACTATCTTTTCTAGTCCAAAGGCAAAAACACCAACAATCCCCCACATATCTCAATATATGGGTTGAGCGTTCCCCACAGTGATTGTCCATCATGCATTAGGAGAGATGTCGCTACGACTTGAATCTTCCCGCATAGGTTAAATAACAGCATGATACAAGAATGGACTAAGCCTTGAATTTTGCACCATAACTGTAATTCTTCCTACTCACATAGTGACATCAACTGTGCTTCTGGCTGCACATTGAAGGCCTTGTGCCAGCCTGGTTTCAGTGTATAATTTTTGGGCGTCTACAAGTTTACCCTCAAGAGACGGCCTGATATCTCTGTCCATACACTATAGGTGAGTTCTATATAAAGAGTCATTGGCATGAAGCATTGCGCTTCTTTGCGGTGCTACGCCGCTATGACATGGCTGACAAAGCCAAGGCATTACCCCTACCTGGGAACCTCATCGTAGTGTCATACTACTGTAGCATGAGGTCTCAAGCCTCTTTGTAGTGCCAAACTACCCAGCATGAAGCCTTGCGCTCCCTTGTGGTGTTACGCCACTATGACATGGCTTGCAAAGCCGAGGCTTTACCCCTACCTGGGTACCTCATCGTGGTGTCATGCCACTGTAACATGAGGACACCGGCCTCTTTGTAGTGCTGCCTACATCTTTTTATTACGATTATGCAACATTAGGCTACCTGCCTATATGCGGTGCTACGCCGCCTGTAACTTGGCTAACAAAGCCGAGGCATTACCCCTACCTGGGAACCTCATGGTGGAGTCACCCCACTGTAGCATGGAGTTGTAACACTCCTTTGTGGTTGTTGCGCCACCATGCTTCCTGTAAAGCATAACAGACCTTCACTCAGTCTGAGAACTCATTAAGGCATTATGCCATCCTTCTCACAGGATCAATTTTCCGTAGAAAATTTATAGTAGACAACAGTGGTTCTGGGTCCGAAACCCTTACATGTTCCGCAGAACAAGTGCCCACTGTTAACTAATATTTTTCCAGTCAATAGTCCTCCCTTGAATCAAAAAATTAGATATCTGGTAGATTTCTCTTTGAACCAATAACATAAAATTTATTGATAGGATTATAATGACACAATATTAGAATGCCTTCAAGCCCATCTTCCTTGCTGTGTCCTCGACCAGCTGACGCTTGAGACCCTTCGTGAACGGATTCGCCAGGTTTTCCTGACTCCGAACATCGATCACTGCAATGACGCCCTTTTTATGAGATCGTTCACTGCTCTGTGCTTCAACCGCACAGTCCTCTTCTTCCCGTTGAAGAGTTCATTTGATGCCACTGCTGCTGCCGCCTGGTTGTCACAGTATATCGGAATCGCCGGTATCTGAGCCCCAACCATTGGAAGGTCATACATGAGCTCCCGAAGCCACTCTGCTTCATCTGCTGCAGCGTCCAATGCAAAGAATTCAGATTCCATAGAGGAGCGAGATAACATAGTCTGCTTCTTCGACTTCCACGATATAGCAGCTCCATCCATGGCGAACACATATCCACCTGTGGAATATTCGCTCTCCACCTCTGAACACCAGCTAGCATCACTGAAGCCTTCCACTACTGACAGATCTCCGCTGTAGTATAGTGCATATGTCTGAGTCTTCTTGAGATATCTCATAACACGCTTCACAGCTTTCCAATGCTTTACGCCTGGATTGCTCGTAAATCGACTCAACATTTCCACTGCAAAGGCTATGTCAGGCCTTGTGGCAGTAGTAGCGTACATCAAACTTCCGATGACGCTAGCGTACTCCAACTGCCTGACGCTCTCCTTCGAATTTGGCTCCAGTTTCAGATCACTCCTGTACGGTGTATCAATAATAGGAAGATCTTGATACCTGTAGCGAGAGAGCATCTTCTCAATGTAATGAGACTGTGACAGCGCTATTCCAGTGCCTGTCCGGATGATCTTGAGCCCCAAGATTACGTCGGCATCCCCCAAGTCCTTCATACTGAACTTGGTCGAGAGGAATTTCTTTGTCTCTGTGACGCAGCTTAAATCCGTACCTAGGATTAGCATGTCGTCCACGTATAGACAAACGATTACTCCTCTTCCGTCAGCAAACTTCGTATAGACACACTTGTCTGTTTCACTGACCCTGTAGCCATTTGACCTTATCACCTTGTCAAACTTCTCATGCCACATTTTGGGAGCTTGCTTCAAACCATACAGAGACTTCATCAACTTGCAGACTTTGTCTTCCAGACCTCTGACGACAAAACCTTCTGGTTGTTGCATGTAGATCTCTTCGGTCAGCTCGCCATTAAGGAATGCCGTTTTCACATCCATCTGATGTATCACCAGCTTGTGTATTACTGCTAAAGCAATTAACAATCTGATAGTTGTCATCCGAGCTACTGGAGCATAAGTGTCAAAGTAGTCGATCCCCTGCTTCTGAGCAAACCCCTTGGCCACTAGCCTGGCCTTGAACTTGTCAATGGTTCCATCTGCTTTCATCTTCTTCTTGAAGATCCATTTGCATCCGATGGGTCTTGCTCCTTCTGGTAGGTCGACCAATACCCATGTGTTATTGGAGGTGATTGAGTCAATCTCGTTGTCAATCGCCTCCTTCCAGAATATAGCATCTCTGGTCTTCATCGCCTCATCATAGGTAAGCGGATCTGCTTCCACATGATAGGTGACGAAGTCATCTCCGAAGTCTTTCGGCCTCCTCGCTCGCTTAGTTGACGGCTCAGCGAGTTCTAGTTCAGCTGGTGTCTCCTCGACAACAACTCCATCTTGGACTACTGGTTCGATAAAGATCTCTGTCTGCTCCGCACCCTCATTATTCTCCGGAATGTCCGTGAGAACAATGTTCTTGTGCCTTGCAAACTTTTCTTCAAAATATTCAGCATCGCGAGATTCGATGATATGATTTGACTCGATATCAAGGAATCTCCGAGCATCACTCTTCTCGGCATACCCCAGGAAGATCGCCTTAGTAGTCCTTGTCCCCAGCTTCTGAATCTTTAGATCCGGGAGCTTCACATAAGCCAGGCACCCCCACACTCGAATGACATTCAGGTTGGGTCTGACTTTGAACCAGAGTTCATGAGGAGTTATGTCGGAAGTTGCATACGGCACTCTGTTCAGAATGAAAGTGGCCGTTAATGCAGCTTCTCCCCAATAGCACTTTGGAAGACCCGCAGTCAACAGCATAGAATTCATCATCTCTGTCAACGTTCTGTTCTTCCTTTCTGCTACTCCGTTGGATTGTGGAGAATACGGAGCCGTCGTCTCGTTGATGATTCCATGTTCTTTGCAGAATGATGAGAATTCATGAGACCTATATTCTCCACCTCGATCACTCCTCAGCCTCTTGAGTTGTTGTCCAGTTTGCCGTTCAGCCTCGGCCCTGAACTCCTTGAACTTCTCGAATGCTTCGTCTTTAGATTTGAGTAAATAGACGAAGGCATACTTGGAGAAGTCATCGATGAAAGTAATGAAATACTTCATCCCGGCCTTTGTAGAGAATTGTTTGAAGTCACAGATATCTGAGTGAACCAACTCCAGAAGATCTGTGCTTCAATGGACCCTGTGGAAGGGTTTCCTAGTGATCTTCGTCTGAGCACATATCTTACATTTCTCTACCTTACCCCCACACTTGGAGATAAGTCCTAGACTAGACATTTTGTTTATTCGCTTACAATGAACATGTCCTAGTCTATTATGCCACAACTCAAGAGAGTAATTCAAACTAGTGATAGCATTGACATTATTATGCTGGGTTACAACAAGCTGAATTTTGTACATTCCTTCAGTCTGAAAAGCTTTCCCGAAGAAAGTACCCTTCTTGGACATCACCATTTGGCCAGCATTGATGTCCATCCTCAAGCCTGCGTTGCAGAGCAGGCTCCCAGAGATCAGGTTCTTTGCGATTGCAGGAACATGCTTCACACCTTGAAGCGTCAGAATGTTCCCCGATGTAAGCTTCAGCTCCACCGTCCCGATCCCCAGTACTTCAGCTTGTGCCTGGTTCGCCATCATGACTTTCTCGGAAGTAGGCTCATAGGAGACGAACCAGTCCTTGTCTGAACAGACATGACATGTCGCGCCAGTGTCTATCCACCAGTCCAAGTCTGCCCCCACAGTTGCAACCTGTGCTATCATGGCAACCTGATTAGTAACCAAAGAAACCTTGTTAGGCTCACCTTGCTCTTTGGGCTTGGACTTGCATTCATTTTTATAGTGACCCTTCTTGCCACAGTTGAAGCAAGTCACATGGGACTTGGACTTCTGTTGCTTGAATCCTGGACCCTTCACTTTCAGATTCGAGAAGTCCTTCTTCTTGTGGTGAGAAGCCGCCTGCTTCCCTTTGTTCTCTCTGGTGGCTTGAACCAGATTCGCCGTTGCTAGTTGCTTGGACAGGGTGTCCAACTTCTGTTGAGAGCGCATCTCGTCCTCAACATGAATCTCGCTGAGGAGATTATCCAGGCTAATCTCCATCTTCTTCCTATGCATCCTTGCATAGATGTTGCTCCATCCTGGAGGAAGTTTTGCCACGATCCCTCCAACGACGAACTTGTCGACGAGGGGCATGCTATCGCCCTCCAGTTTCTGGCGCAGCTTCAGGAACTCTTTCACTTGGGGCAGCATGGTCTTCTCGTCTTCAAAGACCCATTTGTGGTATTTTTCAACCATGAACATCTTCGACCGGGCCTCGTCGTCGTCATACAGCTTCCCCACGGACTCCCAGATCTCTTTGGCAGAAGTCCTCTTTGTGTAGGACTCGGCCAGAGAGTCTTCCATGGAATTCAGGATCAGCAGCCTGCATATGCTGTTATCCTTTTTCCACTTCGTCTGCTTGCTCGTAGCAGCGGCCAGAACAGCAGCAGATCCTGTTGCTGGAACGATTGGTTCTTCCTCATCCAACACGTGATCAACATCCACGAGTTGAAGGTTCAGAGTCACCTTTTGCTTCCAGATCTGGAAGTGTTCGCCGTCGAATTTCTCCAACTTGTTAAAGCCGGTATCGATAAGCGAAGCACGAGTGTTTTCCATCGAATCATATAGCTTTGAGATTGTTGGTCTATTTGCAAACAATCGATGGAAAAACTCAGTTGCAATCCCTAAGAAGAGATGCAAAGAATGCAGTTGCAATCCCTAAAAAAGAGATGCAAATAATGCAGTTGCAATCCCTAAAAAAGAGATGCAAATAATGCTGATTGCGTAGCCTAAACGATTAAAAAAAATCGAATCGCGTTTGCAATAGCGGTTTCTCGAAGGCAACAAGAGATGATCAACAACAGTTGAGTCTCAGATTCTCGAAGGCAACAGAAAGAGGAAGGAAGAAGAAGAGCGGATCTCGCTGGGGTGTTGAACACCGGCGCTCAAAGCTATACCCGCAGTACGGATAAGCTCCCAGGAACCAGCAAGTTCAGGAGAACTTCTGGAACGCTCGTAAGTCAATATTTGAGACTTGAACGGGCTTCCTGGACTTAACAGACTCCCTCAACTCTCTTCTTGGTGCATCTTTCAAAGGAGGCCAAGGGGCTCTATTTATAGAGTGGAGTTGAGACTTCACCTCTTCTCCTATCCGATGTGGGACTAAAATACCAATACTCAAAAATAGAGTTTGATATTTTAGATCATCCCACAATCAGCATAGAAGTGTGCCAGTCCACGCCTACCCCCCGAACCCTCCCGTGCATGCACGAGACATCTTGGAGTCCGCGTCCGAGTCCGAGTCCGCACAACAAAAATTAACTTGCATCCTTGTTGGATTTAATCCTTTTTCCTTCTAGGAAAATACTTCCACATGGCACAAACTTGTGCCCCACTACACCTCATGTGCACACCTCAACACAAGCAATGCATTATATTGAGATACTCACCATTTGGTGTAGCCGATGTGGGACTATCTTTTCTAGTCCAAAGGCAAAAACACCAACATTTCAAAACTACTAAGAAACAACACAAAAAATACTTAAATTATGCCTAAATGAATAAAATATGTTTTTCTAAATTTTTAATAAATATGTGCTTTCCAATACCAAAAAATCCAATACGCTGGTCCGTCGATACTGCTAATCTTGATACTCACAGGAAGGGGCCGATACCGATACTGCAAACCTTGGTTTATAGGAATTATTTAGGCCATCATGCAAATGATATCCTACAAGCATATCATTTCCAACATTAAAAATTATGTTCATTGCAATGTCTTCCTACTAATGGCCAAAGCCCAATAAACATTACATAGAAAGTAGTAGAACATCATTATAATCCTTCTGTTCTGATTTAAAGGTAAGCCAAGCCACCATCATTGTTCCGAGAAGTGGCTGCTAAGACCGCTATAGTAGGTTTCCTCCTCTATTAGTCTGTAGCCGTACGCAGCAGAAAATATTTGAAGTATGATGCTGATTGAATGAATACCAAGCTCAGCCACAGGCATTAGAATCTGGAGTTTATATTAAATGGGATTGGTTCATGTGTGTGGCACACACACACGTACCATATAAGGAACCAGCAACATACATGACAATTAGAATAAGTTATGGAGGTAGCAACGAGCATTATATAGTTTGTTAGCCGCACGACTCAACCTACTTTTTTCCTTTATGGTATGTGCGTGTGTGAACCACACACATGAACCAAACCCATATTTAAATTACCTCCTGTAATGGAGTACGAAGCTGACCTCTCTTTTCCTTCAAAGGTGGAGAGTGATTTCCCCACTAAACAGTAGAAAGTCAGAAACTAAATAAATTTCCTAAAATAGAGAAAATATAGAACTTCAACTGGAACGACCTCCACTTTCATCGTTTCCCCTTTTATTGTTTTATCAAAATAATGGTTGCATACTTGAATTAAATGGACTTTTTGTCCAACATTTTTTTTTCAGAATTAAGGGCCAATTTTGCTGATCCTCTGGGGTTCGCACCGAGGACCTTCCCTTCCCCTACCGGAGGCCTCGACCATTGGGTTGCCAACCTATTGTTCTACAAGATACTTTTCTGGTGGATATTGGACCCTATATACTCTCTCCGATTGGTTTGGACCCTTAAATCTTAGGCAACTAGAACACTTTCAACCCGCATAATAATCCTAAAACAACAAATAGAATATGATCAGACGAGCATATATTAAAATAAAGTATCTAACTATTTGGATGCGACTAGATCCAGTCATCCAACATGCTATCAAATTGGGCTTTCTTCATGTGGCAGACAAGTGATCTGCTCAGTTTCATCATCAAAGATTAGGTTATATAGAATTCTGTTACTGGAGTTCCCAATCTTGGCTGTCAAGCTTGAATCGACGGACTGAATCCTAAGGCTAGTATAACCGAATTCGACAGCACCTACTATCTTTTGTGCACGTATTATCTTTTGTTGCTTCATCTTGAATTTGTGGAGTTCCAAGAAGACATGAGATCCTCCTGGATCAAGTGTTTCCTCTGATTCCGCATTGCTTCCACAAACTAAATCTTATCCGAGGAGTTTCCTCCTGATTCCATTGCTCCACTCTTGATCTCTCTCCTACGAAACAATATGGGCACATCCTCAAGTCCTTTTGTTATTTTGTGTGGAGCCATTCTCCAACAGTTTGCCAGTGTCAATTAGTTGTAGAGAAGGTAACAGTGAACTCATCCTTCACAGCCATATACATCTTCACCCTATGGTATTGGATGGCATCTCAACCCCATAGATGATGACAGATTGTGACCTAGCACACATCTAGAGACATGACCTAGCAAGTTACCTTGTCTTAGTATTTGTCATTGGTGGCAAACCAGACAGTAAACTGCTTTCTGATCTGCACACCAGTATCATTTTGCATTGACCCAACCAGGTGAACTAGGAATGTGTAGTCTCTTACACCCTTTGGGTGCGATTCTGAATGTAAGACCCAACAGTTCTCACACACCTATTTTCCTCGGAATGGTTGCAGTAATTTTTGTTGGTGGTATTGGCATGATTCTGACTCTTTTCATCGCTCTCCGCACCCCCCCCCCCCCCACACCACCCCCCCCCCCCCCCCCCACCACCCCCACCCCCCCCCCCCCCCCCCCCCCAAAAAAAAAAAAAAAAGTCATTGCCTTCCTGTTGTCCCTCATAGAATCCACCAAAACAGCTCCCGATGTGATTGCTTACTTGAGGAATCGAATGGTATACTATACTCTCTGCACCCTACCAATGAACTAGTATATTCTTCAGTATAATCAAATAACTACTTTGGCAACAGTATTCAAATTAAGAACGCAAAATCAAAATGCACACTCTATCAACAACCACAATGAAGCAGACTAGCTTGAAATGCAGAGCCATCAATGGACTCAAAATGGACATTTTCCCAAATATTTTGGCCCACCATAACTCAGATTGTAGGTTGTTTTGTGGTCAATTTAAAACGATTTCATACCCAAAGAGATGGTGATAGTTTTCCAAAAGAAAAAAAAAAAGTATATATAAGAATGAAAGTTGAATAGGAGATGGAACACACAATAACCTAAGCATAAGACAATTAGACAAACAAGTTCCAAACTTACAGAGGAGATGCAAGAGGTTTAGTCATTTGAATGTCTGCCTTGCCAACAAGACAATGTTACCTTATGGATACCACGCAACTAATAGCTTATCAATAGCAAGCAAAAGCACTTGTTTTTTTTTTTTCTTAGTAATAAAACTAATGACACATACAATGACATTAAATATATAAAGCAGCAAGGGAAGTATTATAACTAAAACAAACAGTTCATAATTTAACGGTATAAAATGCAATTACCTTCTGTAAAACATGGTCTTTTTGTGTAGGAGCATCACTTGGGATCTCTCTCCCTGCTCAACTTTCAAAATATTAGCAAGAAAACATAGTAATTGCAAGTAATATATTAGAAATTATCAAATTATTTATGTGTGTGTGTCTGTGTATACTAATGTTGTACGTGTACGATGGTTAGAACTCAAGTGTTTTGTCCAATGTCCATATTCCTTATTTTTATGTTTAATCAGATACAAGGAACCCAGAAGTATATTTGTACATTAATTTAGTTAAATAAAAAGCTCTGGCACCAAATCTAATGCACAAACAAGATAATTTACATGCAAGAATAGAAGAATCGTAAAAAAAAAAAGTTGACACAAACATTGTAGGATATCAAAAAATTTGATAAGCATCTTTTTTGGACTTTCTACATCCTTCTATTAAAGAGTCTATCAAGCCACAAGTCAAGTACTGTACAACATAGGTTGCCGTATCAGCCATCAGTTTTGGCATGTCCGATTAAATACTAACTCCCACTGGTACTGGTCGATACCGAGTATGGAGCTCTCTTTCCCAGTCAATTTAGCAGAGCGATTAAAAGAAAAGAGATTTTGTCATGCAAAAGATCGATATTCTACAATGTATTGATAAGATTTTGTATCGCACACATTATGACTATTACCAATTGTCGAAGTTTTTATCAATAAATTCACAGCATTCATCCATCTTAACTATACCATTCAAAAGAAATCAAAAGTATTATTGTGGATGTTTTTTGTCTAAACGTAAGTAAAAAAAAAACAGTACTACCTATTGCGGGTGAGTGATTCATTAATATTAGTGTTGGATATTATTCCATTCAAAACTAACGAGAATCAACAATTAATATATAAACTATGGTCCGAGCTCTCTGGCCTAGTGGTATTAGAGCGGACATCCGGAGGGGCCGGCAAGGTTCGAGCCCCCCAATTGTGTGTGTGCGTGTGATTTCAAAAAAAATATATATATATATATATATATAAACTATGCTAAATGTATCTACTATTTTCTAGTTTTTAAATAATTTTTATTATTTTCTGGTATTTAAAATAATTTTTATTATTGTTTAGTTTTTCTAAACGAAGAACTCTGAAACCCTTAGCAGGAACCAATGGAACTGCTGAAACTGCTAATATTGATACTCATAAGATACTTATAAGAAGGATCCAAAACATAATCCGATAGCAATACTGTGAATTGTTGTAGAAGAGTCCTCAACAAGTTCCTTAGTTAAATAATCTTTTTTCTAAAGACAATAAGGTAAAAAATAAAACTTTGACCTTGTATCGTAAAATGCTATGCGATAATGTTCATATTAAGCATTTGAGGCTTGCTACATTAGAGGGTTCGACAAAATAAGCATGCATCCCAATTGCCAAAGCTATAGTATTGTCTCATTTACTTGCATAGCAAGAAAACTAAATAGTTCAATTGATAAAAGCATACAGACATGAGCAATAATTATTTAAGAGTACACATGTGTTCGTCTGCAAGCATGTATGCAGACATCTCGTTACTGCTATCATTTGGCGGTTTACATTCTCCATGCATAAATACATGCATCAACTGTCAGAGGTTCTGAAATATGAAACTGGGAGCATCCCATTTCAGACATTTCAAAGGTGCAGAAACCCGTTTATAGTCTAGTGAGGGTTCAACATGCACAAACATACAATTAAAAAAACAACATATTTGATGAAGATCAATCATATATGTAGAATGAAGAATGATTGATGAAACTCAAGTCTTGGATTCAATTAGAGCATACCCATTTCAGAAGTAAGATGTCTCTAAGCATCCAACTTCACAGAGTGTCAACCTAGAGTACCAGAATATAATGTGATGTTAGATAAACAAGAACATTGTATGAGAATGTGCATGCATGACAAGTAATTTTGGAACCTTCCATAGATCAAGTTTAAAACTGCAACTTGCATGGAATATCAATTTGTAAAATAAATGGCATGAATGTGACTCTGCATTTTGATCATAATTGTTTGATGTGTTTCCACTGCAACTGTGCACACTTAAAGAAAGGACCCTAATTAAAGACTATGAGGATTTAATCCATTCGGAAAACTTAAAGGAAACATGGAGGACTGGAGGAGACCTGACAGAAATGAAAGGAAATATGTGAGGCAGAGGGCGGGGAACCAGGACTCAAAGATGATGAAAGAGGGGGGGGGGGGGGGGGGGGGGGGGGGGGGGGGGGGGGAATATTTCATAATTATGTAATTTTGTAAATTTTAAAATGTTAGTGGGCAATCCATTAAGTAAATAACAATGTAGTCAAAGGCGCGCCTTGCATGATTGCATCAAGGTGCAGCAGCAGCGGCTTGCACCTCGCTAGGCGAAGCGCATTTCTCAGAGCGTTCACGAGCCGCCTTTCACAAGTCAAGGCGTGTCTTGTGTATTTGTAGGAGTTAAAAAAAAACTTTATGGACCCAATTAACACATGCTGAATTAAAGTATGTAGCAGTCCATGTCCAATCTCTCTTTCTAAACCAGCAGCTAACAGCCAGCAGCAGTAATTTGGCAACAACAAAAAAATCAAGCAGTCTCCCGCTCTGGCGCTTCCAGCTCCTTCCTAATAGGACCAAAACATCGATACCGCGCTCTATTATCGAGTCTGAAACGTGACCGCAACGGAAACTTAAGTCAACTCACCTGAGATAACCAACCAATCTACCACTACCACGAGTGCCAAGACAGATCAAACAACGTATATGTTCGATGACTACGTCACCTGAAAAAATATCAATCTATGTACGAAGACGACGACTTCCGGTACAGATCTTCTCTTCCTGCTGTCTTGGATGGCAAGCCCTAAGAGCAAAGTGCAGACTTTCTCTTAGATTTTATGTGGACAAGCACCCTGAATCTTCCACCTTGTGCTCTTGAGATTGATCTTCTGCCTCCATCCTCAATGCATATAAATAGGTTAAGAAACCTATTTTAGGTCATACTAGAAGTCCTAAAATAGCCCACCATTATATATGGCCGTCAAACAAATCCAACGGTGCTGATTAAAACACAAAACTCGTTCAGCTCCGACTGACACTGAACTCGGACTGGGTTCGGTTTGACCCATGCCAAAAGGTACTGGAACAAAATGAAAGAACTCTGTCCTTGAACTCGGTCCGAGTTCGGTCCCTAGTGTCGCAGACCCTCCAGACTGACTGGACTAAAACAATCTCCCCCAATGGTGCTTCTTCATCCTTGGCTGGCCCAACCAAGCGGACGGTACGATTTTTCCGAGATTCAGACTCTTGAGCCTGTCCACCTTCGTGTCCGACACTGAAGCTGTCCCATCCACATATATTCTCGAGCAGAACATCATGCACTGTGCACGTCCTCGATGACCCATAGCTCCTCCGAACTGTGTGAATGGAGATGCGCTTATCGGATTGAGTTTGTCGCCCACCTTGATCTTTTCTCTGACTTCGAACTGCTGAAACCAACGTCGCTCCAAAAAACTTTGACAAACTACCAATCGTACCAAAATTTAAACCTTGGAACAACCCCCTCCTGGAGATCGACCAACTGTCATTGGACCAATAGACTAACCCTCAAACTTTAACTCATCACCATTTGTCGCTTTGTCTCGACGAAGCGAATCCTCCATATCCCTCAAATCATCTCGAAGATCTTCCAAGACAAGTTCTTGACGATCCACAAACTCTTGTCGAACATCCCTCGAGCCTTCAACCGATGTCTGTGACCGACCTGCATACCTAAGCGGCTTGAATCTGTACATGCCACAACATATATCTCCTCGAGCCAGCAGTTGGAAAGCCTACATAAGCTTCCAATTCTTGTCCCCTGTTAAGTATATATATTAGTCATTAATATTAGTAGTAGTGGACTTTAGTCCCACATTGCCTAGAACAATAGTGAGAGGGATTAGCCTCTCCTATATATATGTAGTTGTCCTCATTAATAAAATTGTTCCATTATTTTAATATCTACATAGTATCAGAGCCAAAATCCTAGCCGTCATCCACCCCCTCTCTCTCTCCATAAAACCCTAGCACCTCCCCCCTACTGCTCCCCCCATCACTGCAAGAACCTCTGACTTTCCAACATTAACTTTTGGGAATCGCAGAGGGTAAACAACAAGTTTGCTTGCAGGGATCTCTGTCCTAAACGTTGACTTAGGATACTCAGAGGGTAAACATCATCGATGTTCAGTTTAATTTCAATTAGTCAAATTACTCGTGAACTGCATTGCTCGGTAAATTTTTTCCTGATGGATGTGTTTTTCAAGATCTAAAGACTGGAAAGACGATTGGTAAGGGGCATGTGGCTAGAGGCTTGTACTTGTTTGACGTACCTTCTTCGGTTGTCTGTACCGGCATGAAACTTGATCCTTTCGAGTTACATTGTCAGTTAGGCCATCCATCTATCCAAACTCTCCAAAAAATATACCCATCTTTAGATATTCCTACTTCCTTTAATTGTACGTCGTGTCATTTAGCTAAATATCATCGGGTTCCCTATTTGGTTAGTCATAATAAAATTGTTTTCGCTCATTTTGAGTTGGTGCATTCTGATATATGGGGACCTTGTCCGGTGGAATCAACCATGGTTTCAAATACTTTGTTACATTCGTTGATGACTACTCTCATGTCCCGTTTGTTTATCTGATGAAAAATCGCTCCGAATTATTTAACATTTGTGTAATTTTTATGCTGAAATCAAAACACAATTTGGTGTTCCAATTAAAAAATTTTGGAGTGACAACGGTCATGAGTATTTATCTCGTGAGCTCGTTACTCATATGGCCCGCAATGGCATCCACCAAACTTCATGTCCTTACATACCACAACAGAATAGTGTGGCCGAGCGCAAGAATCACCATCTCTTGGAAATAACACGTGCTCTTATGTTTCAAGCACGTACGCCCAAAAAAATTTGGTCGGATGCGGTTCTTACCGCTTGTTATCTTATTAATAGTATGCCATCGTCAGTTTTCAATGGTAATACTTCCTTTTCTAGGCTATATCCCGGACAAGAACCGTTTCCTCTGCCTCTCAGAATTTTGGTTGCTTATGCTATGTTCGGGATACCCGACCGACTCTTTCTAAATTAGATCCTAAGACAATACAATATATTTTCCTTGGGTATCTTAAATATTAGAAAGGGTATCGTTCTTTTTCCGTTTTGAAGAGGTATTTTTTCACTCGAGATGTTACCTTTGTTGAAATCGAATTTTTTTAGTTCCACAAACAACGGATTCGGTTCCTTAAGTTTACCCGAAAGAGGATATCTTGCTATTTCCTGATCAAATACAACAACACCCCATATGGGTGCCCTCCCTTACCGAGTCAGTTACCCAGTCCGATGGTCCGGAGACACCGATTCAGTCTGTGCCGACGTCACCCGCATAAACATCGCCAATGGTGCCCACATAGTCATCCTCCTCTGGCTCTACTGATTCGCCTCTGCCTATTCCACCAATAGCTCCGCCTGTTCCGCCAGTAGCTCCGTCTGTTCCGCCAGTAGCTCGTCCTCGTCGTGCATGTCGTGATCATCCCTTGTATGTTGACAGCTACAAAGGACTTACCAGTCACACTCAGTCTCTAGTGGCTACTATTGATGGGATTCAGATTTCCAAAAATGCTGAACATCCCGGTTGGCATGCTGCTATGAACGAGGAGATGAAAGCTCTCCGGGAGAACCATACTTGGGACTTAGTCGATTTACCTCTCGGTAAACATGCAGTAGGTTGCAAATGGGTGTTCACGATCAAAATGAAACCGGATGGCTCTCTTGATCGCCTCAAGGCTCGACTGGTGGCTAAAGGATATTCTCAGACCTATGGTGAGGATTATTTTGAGATCGTCTCTCCAATTGCCAGAATGGTATCTGTTCGTGTACTTTTGGCCTTTGTTGTTCGCTATAATGGCCATTGCTTCAGCTGGATATCAAGAATGGTTTTCTCCACGGGGATCTTGATGAAGAAGTATATGTGATGCAACCCTCCGGGTTTGTTGCAAGGGAGGGTAAAGTGTGTCATCTGCGGAAGACCCTCTATGGTCTAAAATAATCACCTCGTGCGTGGTTTGGTCGATTTACACATGTTACTCAGTTTGGCATGTGTCAATCAAAGAAGGATCATTCGGTATTCTACCGACAGACATCAGCTTGAAGGATTTTACTTGGTGTCTATGTTGATGATATTGTAATCACAGGAGACGACAGCCAGAATATTGCAGGCCTGAAAAAGTTTTTGGAAGAACAATTTCAAACCAAGGATATGGGATCATTGAACTATTTCTTGGACATTGAGATCACACGGGGTAAGCGGGACATTGTAATGTCTCAAAGGAAATATGTGCTAGACATACTGAATGATGCAGGAATAATACACGCCAAGGGAACAACCTCATATATGGATCCAAGGACTAAGTTACTTCCAGACGAGGGAGTCCTGATGACCAATCAAAATCATTATCGACGAGTAGTTGAAAAACTCAACTACTTGGCATTCATGATTCATCCGGACATCTCTTTCGCAGTTAGTGTTGCAAGTAGATTTAAGGCTTTTCCAAGAGTTTCATATTGGCAGACAGTTCTCAGAATCTTGTGCTCTCTAGTCAAGAATCTAGGAAAAGAAATTCGAATGGAGAATCATGGACACACTCATGTTGAATGTTTTGCTGATGCTGACTGGGGTGCAAGTCTGACAGATAGACGGTCTACATCTAGCAACTCTGTATTTATTGGGGAAAACTTGGTGTCTTGGAAAAACAAGAAACAGAGTGTGATAGCACGATCAAGTTCAGAAACAGAGTATCGAGCCATTGCTCATGACACATCAGAGGTGTTATATATGAAACGTAATCTACAAGAACTGGAAGAAGAAGCAGGATTGAGCACATCCGATATGTGGTGTGATAATCAGTCTGCTATCCATATTTCTACCAATTCTGTATTTCATGAAAAGATAAAGCATATTGAAATCGATATCTACTTCGTCTGTGAATGAGTATACAAAGGGAATGATAAAATTTTTCCATGTGAGAACCGGTGATCAGATAGCCGATATCTTTACGAAGCCTCTCTTAGGTCTTCGGGTTCAATTTCTATGTAACAAGCTGGACATGAATGACATCAATGCTCCAGCTTGAGAGAGGATGTTAAGTATATATATATATATATATAAAAATATATATATATATATATATATATATATATATATATTTTTTTTTTTTTGTTTTTTTTAAGTATATATATATATATATATATATATATATATATATATATATATATATATATATATATATATATTAGTCATATTAAAAAAAAAAAAAAAAAAAAAAAAAAAAAAAAAAAAAAAAAAAAATATATATTAGTCATATTAATATTAGTATTAGTGGGCTTTAGTCCCACATTGCCTACAACAATAGTAAGAGGGGTTAGCCTCTCCTATATATATATATATATATTTTTATAGCTCTCCTCATTAATAAAATTATCCCATTATTCTAATATCTACATTCCCAAACATAATGTGACAGGCATCAACCGCAAGTTTCTTTACCGAAACCAAGTTGTAGCGCAAACTTGAAACATGTCGTACCCCTTAAGAACGAGTTTCTTGCCAAGCTTCGTTGTCAAGTGTATGTCCACAATGCCTACAACTGTAGTCATTCCCTTGTTGTCCATCTTCGCACGCCCAAACCTACCGTCTCGGTATAACGTGAAGATCCTCCTATGTGGAGTGGTGTGATACGATGTCCACGTGTCCATGACCCAATAGCCATCATAACATGTGCCACAAGGTTCCCTGCGTCGGTTACTGCGATGATAATATCTCCAAATGTCGTGAGATCTGCCTGATCATCCTTGCCTTTAGGCTTTTCAGCTTTGAGCTTCATACGGTTCCTCTTAATATGACTCATTTTGCCACAGTAATAGGAGCCTTCCCTGCAGTCCACACTCGCAGGATCCCGAGAACTCTTCCGTGCCCTTGCCTGTGACTTGAGTCTTTTCTTCCGGTAAGAAGCAACCAAAGCGGACTCCTGGACAATTCAACAAATTTTTTACATCGAACCTCATCGTTCAACAAGCTGCATTTTATTGCCTCTACCGTGACAACTCCATCAGGTGTGAAGTTGCTCACCGATACCACCACCGTCTTCCAACTCTTCGACAAATAACTCAAAAGCAGAAGGGCCTGAAGCTCATCGTCAATCACCATCTTCATCGTAGATAGCTGATTGATGATACCCTGAATCTCGTTCAGATGTTGTGATACCAAGGTACCTCTATGTACTTCGAGTTGACGAGTTGGCGAATAAGAAACGCCTTGTTGTCAATCGTCTTTCGTTCGTACAGCGAATGCAGCTTCTCCCAAAGTGCTTTTGCATAACTCTCTATAGAGACTTGATGAAACACTGAATCATCCAGCCATTGGCGGATGAATCCAATGGCCTTCCGATCCAATCATCTCCAGCCATCAGCAGACTTATCCGATGGCTTGGCGTTGTCGCCCTCCAACGGACCATGCAAATGCTTGCACCAGAGTAGGTCCTCCATCCTTAGCTTCCAAATTACTAAGTTCTCTCCTGTTAGGGTGATCATTCGTGTGTTCATCTGCTCCGTAGACATGGTTGCACCTCCTCTCTCGCGAACCTGAGAGCTCTGATACCAGATAGTGGTATCATACCTGAACGAATAAACAACGCTCTAATACCACATAATGGGACCGAAATGTCGATAACGTGCTTTGATACCGATCTGAAATGTGACCGCAGCAGAAACTTAGGCCAACCCACCTGAGATAACCAACCAATCTACTACGAGTGTCAAAAACAGATCAAACAACGTATATATTCGGTAATTACGTTACCTAGATAAATCTCAATCTATATAACTCAGATGAAATTACAAGATTGAATAAGAACAATCTTGACCCCCCTCATCAAACTCAAGTAGAGAGAAGAAGATTATAACTTGAAATCACTCACTCTACCCATAGTGATCTCCTTGTACGAATATGATGACTCCCCGTACAGATCTTCTCTTTCTGCTATCTTGGATGACGAGCTCTACAAGAAAAGTACGGACTTTCTCGTAGTTTTCTATAGACAAGCACCATGAATCTCCTACATTGTGCTCTTGAGATTGATCTTGTGCCTCCACCCTCAACGCATACAAATAGGTTGAGAAACCTATTCTAGGTCATACTATAAGTCCTAAAATATCCTACCATTAAATCTAGTTGTCAAACAAAGCCAAAAGTGTTGATTAAAACCTATAGTTCGATTTGGCCCATGTCAAAAGGTTCTGGAACAGAATGACAAAACTCTGTCCTTGACCAAACTCGGCTCGACTTTGGTCCCTGCTGCCGCAGACCCTCCAAACTAACTGGACCTAGGGGTGAGTATTCGGTTTAATCGGTTTCAACCGAACCGAACATTCATAAACCGAAATAACCAATTCTGGAAAAATTAAAACCAAAATCGAACCAAATTAAGGAAGAACCGATTTAAACCGAAACGAATTAATTAGCTCTATTTATTCGGTTGGAGCAATTTTAATAATGGGTCGGCCCGAAGTTAGGTTTATGGGCTTTAAATAATTTTTTTAACACAATATATACAAAATTTCACCAAAAAAAATATTGTTTATAGTTTATACACAACAGTACAGACAACAGTACAAATAATTTCCACCAAAAAATTAAACACAATATACATAAAAATTCACCACTAGTTGAACTTGAAGTCATATTGCTCAAAGTTACATACACAAATGATAACCAATAATTGCAGCAATACAACATTTGTTGCAGTAGTTAAATACACAAATGGTCCACAATATACATAAAAATTATATGTATTGCTGTTGTTTGTATTGTTGTATCAGTTAAATACACAAATGATACACAATATACAGCAATATCAAAAGTACCTGATACACAATATACACAAATGATACACAATATCTAGCTTTACAAGTACTTGCTAGAGCGGTCTAAATCCTTTCGTATAAATCTTGGAAATGTTGTTTAAAGCGTTAACAAATAAGTCTTCTTGTTCAAGCCTTCAACAAGATAAATCGTCCACAAAAGAGATCAAATCTGAGGCGGTAAAAGAAGATTCAAACTCTACTATCATGGAATCAAGAAGCTTCGGTATAGTTGGCAAACATATAATTAAGAATAGCACTAAACATAACCAAGTAATTAAGAAGACCCACTTGATTCCCATCTTTGCAAATACAAGTTCACAATTGAAAGATTTTTCTTGTCCTTTGCCTCCCCAAATACCCAAAATGAGGGGAATCTGTAAGAGATAAAAACCACATAAATAATTCAACTTAGGCCTGTCGAAACAATTACATATGCTAAATGCCCAGTACGTACACTACCTTAATGTTAGGCAGGGTCATGAAATTCTTGGTAATGTAAACGATAAGCTTGTCCATAAAAGCTAAAGCAATGTAGAATCCATCCATGTTGTTGTCCAGGTCATACATGTAAATTCATTTAACATATATGACCATCTACATTGTATCTGTGTCGCATTATGCATGTTGGATAATATGTAACAGGGCACGACTCGGATAATCCAAAATATATGCTAGGAGACACCCATTTCTATGTTCTTACTTGCATCAAAATAAACAATAACAGTGACATTATAGGAAACATAATTACTCCAAAAACATCACAAATGGTGTAGCCCGTATCAGCATCTTCATAGCAATAGTATCAAAATCCCAAGACATTACTTAATCTTAATCTAAAATAAATAGAGACCAACACTGGCAGAGACATTAAAGGAGCAACAATCAATGAGACAACGAGTATTTATATCAATCTGTTTCACTTGATCATAGCTTGCCAATTCTACAGCAGCATTTATAATAGCATATTTTGAAATTTGATCAAGGATCAACAAAAGAATACTTGTTAACACAATTACACGAGTATGGTTTAAAGTCTTCGAAGGCTCAGATTGACATGTTTTGCATCAATGGATGCATTGTAGTATTTGTCCACTATTCAGAAATGTCATCTCATCATTGCTCTTTCTTAAGATTTGTTATCAGTTTATTTCGTGAAATGAGAGACACAAATACAGAAGTAAACTGAATAAGAGAAACTAAAGTGAAATGATAATAAAGTCAACTTTAGAATCCAAACTGAAGAGAAACAACTATACCTTAATTATCACTGGAATGCAAGTTGAAACCCATAATTGAACCCAAAACCAATAAACCGAATAATGGGAAATTGAAAACCGAAACCAACCCGAATCTTTTCAAGCATGAACAGAACCCGATTAGTGCTCACCCCTTAGCATCAATCCTTGAAATTATAGCATCTTCTTAAGAAGATCATACATATCCAGCCTCAACAAGAACCTATATTGTCTACAAGTTCAAAATCTACACAGATAGACAAGTAGGTTAGAACTTATAAAAACAATATTGGCAATTTGTGCATCAAAAATATATGCATTGTAGTATTTGTCCAATATTTATTAATGCCATATCATCATCGCTATTTTCTTAATATATTTGTTAGCAACTTATAATGAAATAAAAAGTAAATATAATTGTAATACACAAGTGCAACGACTAATAAATTAATAGTTACAGCCAAAAATTGAATCCAAACAAGATCCAAAATTACAGGTCCTCTTGAATCCAAACTGAAAACAAAGGTCCCAAAAGTGCACAGTCCAGAACGCACATTGCACAGTTGCAGTGATAGAGTGTATAATAATTACATTCCAGAAACCAAATCTTAAAACATCGCTCGAGGTTGAGCCCATCGTAGTCAATTGACTTAAAGTTATACAAGTATAAAAAGATAACACAAAAGAAACAAATAATCAATACAATGGAATAAAAACTAAAAAAACAACATTGTGCAATAAAACATATTAACTAAAATTATACATTTTTCAAGTTTATCTAGGAATTCCAAGTTCTCTTCAAGATTAGTAACAATAGATCGATCCGTACCCGACCTAAACCAATCTTGTAAACAAATGAGACCTCGAGCAATCTTAGGTGTCAAATAGCTCTTAAATGTGTCAAGCACCCAACCCCCCTAACTAAATGCGCTCTCCAAAACCACCGTAGATATAGGAACAACCAAGACATCATGAACCATTCTCAAAAGAACAGAAAAATGAAGAGAATTGTTCTTCCACCAAGTCAAGAGCTCAAAATTTATATTCTCAACCATCAGCTTCGATGGATTCTACAAGATAACGATCCAACTCTGACTTATTATCACAATCAACATTTTTTATTTTATTATTTTTATATTGAGCCTTTATCATACTTTCCAAGTTAAATGTTAGAAGTGACATACAAAGAGCCTGATACACGTAGAGTTAATTCATAGAAATATTCTAAAAAAGTATACAATCTTCTCACATTTATCAAATCTTCTTCGCTTGGAAATAAATTCTCACCCTCAAGTTCTCTCTTGAATAAAAGATCTTCATCTTAGAATCTCTCAAAGGCTCTTGAAACCTTTGAGTTGTATCCAACATTAAAAATATTAAATTACAATGGGTGCTCACATCAAGACAATAATTTTTGCTTTCTATTTTTTTTAATTTGTGCACAATCTTTGAACTTTTGAAATCCTGAAGGAGATTGTCTCACATAGCAAATAGCTCTTCATATACGAGCTGCCGAAGAAGACAACATTATTAACCCATCGACCACAACAAGGTTGATAATACGTGTAATGCAACGCATTTGTAAATACTTGCATTGAAGAATGTTTTTTTCCGTTGTGCGAACTTTTTGCTTAAATAAGCAATAGCAACATCATTAGTGCTAGCATTATCAATTGTGATTGTAAAAGTCTTGTCAATACCCCACTCAATCAAACGTGACTCTACGTTCCTCCCAATAGCCTCGTCTTTATGACTAGAAATTGGACAAAAGTTAATATTTTTTTCTTTAATTTCCAATCGCCATTAATGTAATGGGCCGTAAGACATATACTTTATCTTTTGAATGTATGTCCATGTATCTGTCGTAAGACAAACCCTTTGATTGAACTCCTTGAAATAAGCCTTTAACTTAGTCCCCTTATTGGTGTAAAGATTGTAACAATCTCGTGCAACGGTCCATCTTGACGGTACACCAAATATGGGACAAGCAATAGAAACAAAACGTTTGAAGTCCTTCCCCTCAACAAGCCGAAAAGGTAGCTTATCGACAATGAACATATAAGCCAAGCTTTTCCTTACATCTTCTTAATTAAATTGTCAACTAGTGAATGTTGACTTACCTTTCCCAACATATTGCATATTCAAATATTGATTGAGAATGACCTTTGTGCTTTGGATTATGGGGACATATAAGTCAATGATTTCTAACTGAGGTTGTCCCATTAATTACGGGGTGACAATAATATTGCTTTTTTCAAAATTTACACTCCGCTTTCGGGTACCCATTCTCAAGAAATTCTTTAAAGTTACTCCAATAAGGATCTCTTCTTTTACCAATACATTTGTTTTTCACCTTGAGTTTAGAAATAGTTGTGACAGGATCATTTGTGGGTTGGGAACTTCTTCCCTCCACAACCCCAACCTCATTAGATTCAGCTTCAGTTGATATCTAAAATAAACATAAAACAAAACCAAAAAAATTTATAGTAAATTCAACGAAAAATATATGTTTCTGGAAATTGCTGAGAAACCCAATTTCGGGGTTGGTTTGTATGAAAAAACCCACCCGCAAAATGGATTTTATGAAATGTCCAGAATTATATATTTCCACGTTAAATATTCTGAGATTCCCTTTAAATGCTCTGTATTTACAAAATTGCAATCTTTATAATACCATAACTACCCTTCGTACAAACTCAGATTTGGATTGAGATTTTCGTCTTCTTCTTCTTCACGAGAGATCTGAATTCTATTGCTCTCATCTTCAGTAGAAATCGTAAAGATCGTTCGTAGTTCACTGTACTTTTCTTCAGTCAAACTTCGATCATCGCTCATCATCATCATCATCATCATCGTTGAGAGATTTGAAATTTTCCGACATTTAGGACAATTGTGGAGAGATCTTCTTCTTTTTCATAACAGTTAGCAATTTTTTGAAAGAAGAACGAAAACTCTTGAATTTTTGTTCCTGGCAATTTTTTTCCACAAAAAAAAAATTAGGATTTAGGTTTCTGCCGACTGTTTTCCATCATTCTCCGTGATTTTAACACGAAGAATGACGGAGAATGGCCATTCTCCGTGTTAAAATGACGGAGAATGGTCATTCTCCATGTTAAAACCATGGAGAATGGCCATTCTCCGTGTTAAAATGACGGAGAATGGCTCCGTGATAAAATGACTGAGAATGGCAATTTTCCGTTAACACGGAGAATGGCCATTCTCCGTGTTAAAATGACGAAGAATGGCTATTCTCCTTGATAAATTGATGGAGAATGACCATTCTCTGTCATTTTAACAAGAAGAATGGCTATTCTTTGTCAATTTAACAAGGAGAATGGTCATTCTTCTTGTTAAATTGACGGAGAATGGCCATTCTCTGTCATTCTAAAACGGAGAATAGCTATTCTCCGTGTTAAAATGACGGAGAATGGCCATTCTCCGTCATTTTAACACGGAGAATGGCTATTCTTTGTCAATTTAACAAGGAGAATGGCCATTCTCCGTGATTTTAGCTCGGAGAATGCTCCGTGCTAAAACCACGGAGAATGGTTATTCTCCTTGTTAAATTGACGGAGAATGACCATTCTTCATCATTCTAACACGGAGAATGGCTATTCTTTGTTAATTTAACAAGGAGAATGGTCATTCTCCTTGTTAAATTGACAAAGAATAGCCATTCTCCGTGTTAGAATGACGGAGAATGGTCATTTTCCGTCAATTTAACCATTCTCCGTAGTTTTAGCACGGAGAATGGTCATTCTTCTTGGTTTTAGCACGGAGAATGGCTATTCTCCGTGATATTACCACGGAGAATGATCATTCTCCTGTATTTTATGTCTAGTTGAAACTTTGAAGGGCCATAACTTTTGACCGGGAGGTCGAAACGAGGCCCGGTTTGTCGCAAAAGGAGCGTATTTTTGAGGAGCAGGAGATTAACATTATTTGTTAGTCGGCCTTCCAAAATTTTAGAATCGCAAAAAAATGATGTTTGGACCTCCGTTTTAACAGTTTTACCGTTTGTCCGTCTTTCCAAAAAATTTCGACGAGTTTTTGAAGTAAGGTTTCAAGATTTTGGAGAAGAAAACCTAGATTCGAAACTAAGCGGCATATGGAAGAAGAGGAAGTATCGAAATATTTTTTTGAAGAGTAGGGTTCGGGGGTGTTTTCAATAAATTAGAAGGGCAAAAAGGTCATCCAGAACCCCCTTTATATATTTTTCGCTAATTCTGGACACGCAATGAAATGTTATTTTGCGGTGGATTTTTCATAAAACTTTTACAATTTTTGGGCATTTCATAAATTTTCCCTATATGTTTTCTTATCTTCATTTTCATTTGTTGAATTTGCTTTAAAATTGAATTTTTTTTGTTTTGTTTATTTTAGATGTCAACTGAAGCTGAACCTATTGAGCTTAAGATTGGGGTTGTGGGGCAAACAAGTTACCAGCCCACAAATGATCCTGTCACGACTATTTCTAAACTCAAGGTGAAAAACATGCATATTGGTGAAAGAAGAGCTCCTTGTTGGAGTTGACTTTCAAAAATTTCTTGAAAAAAAAAACAATATTATTTTCACCCCATAATTAATGAGACCACCTCAGTTAGAAATCACTAGCTTATATGGCCCCTTGATCCAAAGCATAAAGGTCAATCTCAATCAATATTTAAATATGCAATGAGTTGGAAATGGCAAGTCAACTCTCACTAGTTGGCAATTTAATCAAGATGTAAGGAAGGCCTTGGCTTGTATGCTCATTGCCGATGAGCTACCTTTTCAGCTTGTTCAATGAGAGGGCTTCAAACGTTTATTGCTTGTCCTATGTTTGGTGTACCGTTAAGATGGGCTGTTGCACGAGATTGTTACCATCTTTACACCAATAAGGGGACTAAGCTAAAGGCTTATTTCAAGAAATCTAATCAAAGGGTTTGTTTTACGAATACATGAACATCCATTCAAAAGATAAACTATGTGTCTTACGGCCCATTACATTAATGCCGATTGGAAATTAAAGAACAAAATTATTAACTTTTGTCCAATTTCTAGTCATAAAGGCGAGGATATTAGGAGGGACATAGAGTCATGTTTGATTGAGTAGGGAATTAACAAAATTTTTACAATCACCGTTGATAAAGCTAGCTCTAATGACATTACTATTGCTTATTTAAGCAAAAAGTTTGCACAACAAGGAAATTATATTCTTCAATGCAAGTATTTACACATGTATTGTATTGTACATATTATCAACCTTGGTAGATGGATTAAAAATGATGTTTTGTTCGATAGCTCATATTCGAAGAGCTATTAGCTATGTGAGACAATATCCTTTACGGTTTCAAAAGTTCAAAGATTGTGCTCAAATAAGAAAAATAGAAAGCAAAAAATTATTGTCTTGATGTGAGCACCCGTTGGAATTCAATATTTTTAATGTTGGATACGGCTCAAAGATTTCAAATAGCCTTTGAGAGATTCCAAGATAAAGATCTTTTATTCAAGAGAGAACTTGAGGGTGAGAATTTATTTCCAAGCGAAGAAGATTTGATGAATGTGAGAAGGTAGTGTACTTTTTTAGAACGTTTCTATGAATTTACTCTACGTGTATCAGGTTCTTTGTATTTGTGTGTCAATTCTAACATTTAACGTGAAAAGTATGATGAAGGCTCAATATAAAAACCATAAAATGAAAACCGGTGGTTGTGATAAAAAGTTAGAGTTGGATCATTATCTTGTTAAATCCACCGAAGCCGATGAAGATAAAAATCTAAATTTTGATCACTTGACTTGGTGGAAGATCAATTGTCTTCATGTTCCTGTTCTTTCAAGTATGGTTTGTGATGTCTTTGTTGTTCCTACATCTACGGTGGCTTCGGAGAGTGCGTTTAGTACGGGTGGTCGAGTGCTCGACACACTTAAGGAGCTCTTTGACACCTAAGATTGCTCGAGGTCTCATTTGTTTACAAGATTGGTTTAGGTCGGGTACGGATTGATCTATTGTTACTAATCTTGAAAAAAGAAACTTGGAATTCCTAGATAAACTTGAAAAAAGTATAATATTAGTTAATATGTTTTATCGCACAATGTTACTTTTTTAGTTTTTACTCTATTACTTGTATTGATTATTTGTTTCTGTTGTGTTATCTTTTTATGTGACTACGATGGGCTCAACCTCAAACGACTGCAATATGCAGTTCAGGACTGTGTACTTTTGGACCTTTGTTTTCAATTTGGATTCAGGAGGAACTGTAATTTTGGATCTTGTTTAGATTCATTTTTTTTGCTGTAACTATTAATTTATTAGTCGATGCACTTGTGTATTACAGTTACATTTACTTTTTATTTCATTATAAGTTGCTAATAGATGTATGAAAAAAATAGTGATAATGATATGATTGGACAGATACTACAATGCATCTATTTTTGATGCACAAATTGTCAATCTGAGCTTTCAAAGTTCAAACCTACTTGTCTATCTATGCAGATTTTGAACTTATAGACAATAATTGGGTTCTTGTTGAGGTTGGATATGTATGATCTTCTTAAGAAAATGCTATATTTTCAAGGATTGATGCTAGGGGTGAGCACTAAATGGGTTATGTTCATGCTTCAAAATTCGAGTTGGTTTCGGTTGTCAATTCCCATTATTCGATTATCGATTTCGGTTCGGTTATGGGTTTCAACTTACATCCCTGTGATTATTAAAGTATAGATATTTCTCTTCAGTTTGGATTCTGAAATTGACTTTAGGCTCAAACTTTACTTTAGTTTCTTATATTCAGTTTACTTCTGCATTTGTATATCTCATATTTCACAAAATAAATTGCTAACAAATCTGAAGAAAGTGCAATAATGAGATGACATTACTGAGTAGTGGACAGATACTATAATGCATCCATTAATGCAAAACTTGCCAATCTGAGCCTTCAAAAACTTCAAACCATACTTGTGTAGTTGTGTTAACAGGTATTTTTTTTGTTGCACCATGGTCAAATATCAAAATCTGCTATTATAAATGTTGTTGCATAATTGGCAAGCTATGATCAAGTGAAACAAGTTGATATTCTAATACTCGTTGTCTCATTAATTGTTGCTCCTTTAATGTTTCTGTCAATGGTAGTCTCTATTTATTTTAGAGTAAATGATTAATTAATGTCTTGGGATTCTGATACTATGCCGATACGGGCTACACCATTTGTGATGATTTTGGAGTAATTATGTTTCCTATATTGTCACTGATATTGTTTATTTTGATGCAAGTAAGAGCATGAAAATTGGTGTCTCCTAGCATATATTTTGGATTATCCGAGTCGTGTCTTGTTATATATTGTCCCAACATGCATAATGCGATACAGATACAATGTGTATGATCATATATGTTATATAAAATTACATGTACGACCTGGACAACAACATGGATGGATTCTACATTGCTTAAGCTTTCATGGACAAGCTTGTCATTCACATTACCAAGAACTTCATCACCTTGCCTAACATTAAGGTAGCGTAGGTTCTGAGCATTTAGTATATATATAATTGTTTCGACAAGCCTAAGATTAATTATTTATGTTGTTTTTATCTTTTACGGGTCCCCTCATTTTGGGTATTTGGGGAGACAAAGGACAAGAAAAATCTTTCCAATGTGAACTTATATTTGCAAAGATGGGAATTAAGTGAGTCTTCTTAATTACTTGGTTATGTTCAATGTTATTCTCAATTATATGTTTGCCAATTATACTGAAGCTTCTTGATTCCATGATAGTACAGTTTGAATATTTTTTACCGCCTCTAATTTGATCTCTTTTGTGGACAATTTATCTTGTTGAAGGCTTGAAAAGGAAGACTTATTTATTGACATCGTGAACATGTTGGAAAATGTGAATGTATATTTGTTACAATAATAATATTAATTTTTTCTATCAACGAATCTATGAAAAGGTGTATGAATCTTTTCATTGGAAAAGGTGTACGAATCTATTTATTGAAAAGGTGTGCCGTTTCCATCGTGTCTCTTTATTTCTATAAATACACATGTGTTTGGAGCATTCAAGCATTCATTCAATTCATCCATATTGCATTAGTTAGTCTAAGAGAGAGAGACAACCAACGTTGCTTCGACGAGTTCCTACGGTGTGAAGTGCTGCTACCGAAGGAAAGAACCGTTGTATCCTGGGAGACTAATCGCCACTAAACCGTAAGCACCAGTGCGGGACGAATATTGTCTTAAGGACATTGAACCAAGTTCAAGCCTCGGTATCATTTTATTTATTTTACTTATATTTTAATTTTAGAGTCTAAATACAGAGTTGGAAATATTCCTACTAACAGTGTATTTGCACTTTTTCCCTTTTTGTCATGTTTCCAAGACATTTGCCCTAGCTTTATAGATGAGATTTTTTCAGTGCTCCTGTTATTCTCTTCTATTTTAAGCCTGACAATTAGGTCTGCCAATGGCATGTCCTTACGTTTATGTTTCAAATAGTTCTTATAATCCTTCCAGAGAGGCGGAAGTTTTTCAATCACAGAAGCTACCTGAAACGGTTCACATAAGGCCATACCTTCGACAACCAGTTCATGGAAAATACATTGCAAGTCTTCAACTTGACTTGCCACTGATCTGGAGTCAACCATGCGGTAGTCCAGAAATTTGCCTACTACAAATTTCTTCGATCCTGCATCTTCTGCTTTGTATTTCTTGTCCAGAGCATCCCAGAGAGTAGTGGGTCGACACTGGCGCTACCCGCCACATATGTGCTAAAAAGACTATGTTCAATACCTACCAAAACGTCGACCAAGGCGAGCAACTCTTCATGGGAAATTCTTCATTATCAAAGGTTAAAGGACAAGGGACGGTCATTCTGAAAATGACGTCGGAAAAGGAACTGAAGCTTAACAATGTTCTGCACATACCTGATATTCAGAAGAATCTGATTTTCGGATCTATGTTAAGTAAGCATGGGTTTAAATTAATATTTGAATCTGACAAATTTGTACTCATCAAGAGTGGAGTTTATGTCGGGAGGGGTTACCTCAAGGAGGGCCTCTTCAAAATGAATGTAATGGCTATTATGCCTAATAAGATGATTAATTCTTCTTATATTGTTGAGTCCTCTCATATGTGGCATGGAAGATTAGGTCATGTTAATTATGATTCAATCAGGAAACTCATGAACATGGACTTAATTCCTAGATCTGCAATAGATTCAAATCATAAGTGTGAAATATGTGCAGAAGCAAAATTAACCCGTACATCCATTCAAAATCTGGTTGAAAGAGATACTGAACCGTTGGATTTAATCCATACATATGTATGTGATCTAAAAGACATACAAACTAGAAATGGGAAGAAGTACTTCATCACATTCATCGATGACAGTACTTGTTATTGCTATGTCTAGCTTATGAAATCAAAAGATGAGGCAATAGATATGTTCAAGCAATATAAAACTGAAGTAGAAAATCAACTTAATCGAAAGATTAAAGTATCAAAAGCGATAGAGGTGGTGAATATGAAGCACCCTTTGCAGGATTCTGTGCAGAACATGGAATTATACACCAAACCACTACACCATATTCACCACAATCTAATGGTATCGCTGAACGAAAGAATCGAACAATTAAAGAAATGATGAATTCTTTATTATTAAGTTCAGGACTACCAGATAATTTGTGGGAAGAAGCTGTACTTACAGCCAACTATCTTTTAAATAAGGTGCCCCATAAGAAAAAGGATAAGACGCCATATGAACTATGGAAAGGAAAGAAACCTTCCTATAAATACCTCAAAGTGCGGGGATGTCTTGTAAAAGTGGCAATTCCTTTGCCTAAAAAGGTCAAGATAGGTCCCAAGACCTTTGACGACATATTTATAGGATATGCTGAAAATAGTTCTGCTTATCGGTTTCTCGTACATAAGTCGGACATTCCGGAGATACATAATAATACAATTATTGAATCTAGAAATGCATCTTTCTTTGAAAATATCATTCCATGTAAGAAGATACATAAAAGAGAAACATTAAAAAGAAATTATGATGACATTAGACATGCTGGTCAAAGTGATACAGATAAGGAATTTGTCGATAAGGAAGATGTGCCTAGACGCAGTAAGAGGTCTAGAACATCAAAGACCTTTTGACCTGAATTTCTAACATTCATGTTAGAAAATGAGCCTCAAACTTTCAAAGAAGCAATGTCTACACCAGAGGCACCACTTTCGAAAGAAGCTATAAATAGTGAAATAGAGTCCATTATGCAAAACCATACATGGGAATTAGCTGATCTTCTTCCAGGATGTAAGCCATTAGGCTGCAAATGGATATTTAAGAGGAAGATGAAAGCTGATGGAACTATTGATAAATATAAAGCAAGACTGGTTGTCAAAGGATATAATCAAAAACAAGGAATTGATTATTTTGATACATATTCACCAGTAACAAGGATAACATCAATTCGGATGTTAATTGTAATGGCAGCATTGCACAATCTTGAAATACATCAAATGGATGTGAGGACTACCTTTCTAAATAGTGATCTAGAAGAAGAAATCTACATGAATCAACCAGAATGATTCATAGTAGCAGGTAAAGAAAGGAAGGTGTGCAAACTAGTTAAGTCTCTATATGGACTTAAACAAGCACCGAAATAGTGGCACCAAAAGTTTAACAATGTAATGATGTCAAATGGATTCAAGATCAATGAGTGTGACAAATGTGTGTATTCTAAAAATACACAAACTGGATATGTCATTATATGCCTATATGTAGATGATATGCTAATAATAGGCAGTAATAATAACATAATCCAGGACACAAAGAAGATCTTAATCAAAAACTTTGACATGAAAGATTTGGGAATTGCAGATGTTATATTAGGAATTAAGATTTCTAAAACACCACATTGGCTGGTATTATCCCAATCTCATTACATTGAGAAGATTATAGAAAAACATAATCAAAATGATAATAACATTGCAAAAACTCTAGTATATTTAAATCTACATTTAAAGAAGAATACTGGAGAAAGTATCTCACAAGTAGAATATTCTCGTATAATTGGGAGCCATATGTATGTCACGAACTGTACGCGACCGGACATAGCTCAATCAGTAAACAAACTTAGCATATACACAAGTAATCCAGGAAAAGATTACTGGAAGGCTATTATTAGAGTACTCAGATATTTAAGATACACTAAAGACTATAGATTGTATTATACTAAATATCCAGCTGTACTCGAAGGATACAGTGATGCAAATTGGATATCTGATACTAAAGACTCGAAATCCACAAGTAGATATGTCTTTACAGTTGGAGGTGCAGCAATATCGTGGAAGTCCTCAAAATAAACGTGCATAGCCAGATCAACTATGGAATCTGAATTCATAGCTTTGGATAAAGCAAGTGAAGAAGCAGAGTGGCTTCAAAATTTCTTGGAGGACATTCCAATATGGCCAAAGCCCGTACTAGCAATCTGTATACATTGTGATAGTCAATCTACTATCGGTAGGGCACACAGTCATATTTATAACGGTAAATTAAGACACATTCGAAGACGTCATAATACCGTTAGACAACTTCTCTCTAATGGCATAATCATGATTGATTATGTAAAATCAAAGAAAAATCTTGCGGATCCACTAACTAAAGGTTTGACAAGAGAGCAAGTATATAAGTCATCGAGGGGAATGGGCTTGAAGCCTATGATAAAAGAAGTTCCATAAAGGAAAACCCAACCTAGTTGACTGGAGATCCCAAGATTTAGGTTCAAAGGGACAGCCTAATTATGTGAAATTCTTAAATGACACTGACGAGTATTTAAATACTCATCCCATTCTCTAGGATGATAAATAGTAGTGTCGCCTGCAAAGAAAAATAAGGGTAAGCATTGCTTTTAATGATTCCTATGACTTGAAATTTAAGTGGAGTATAGCAGGATACTCTTATTAGGAAGTCACCTATATGAGTGTGGAAGTGGGGCTTCTTCTATAAGAATTATAAGGCTGAATTCTCTAAGAACACTTATGAAACCGGGAATATGTTTAGGGCCAAAATGAACACAACAATAGAAGCAATATTGGTCGGAAAGAAGTGTGATATTTATTGACTCAAGTTTACAACAAAAAACTGAATAGTTCAAGACATCATATTCACTAGATAGCTAGTAAACTCGATAAATATTTACAAGGGAAGGTTCAAGGCCAAAAGCTACCTATCCTGGTACAATAACTTTTCAAATGATCTCTCTCTTATGTCTACATCTTGTCTGTAAGGTGTCTGTATTGTGTCTGCATTGTACACAGTCAAATATTCATTCATGTGAGGATTGTTAGAAAATGTGAATGTATATTTGTTATAATAATAATATCAATTTTTTCTATCAACGAATCTATGAAAAGGTGTACAAATCTTTTCATTGGAAAAGGTGTACGAATCTATTTATTGGAAAGGTGTACCCTTTCTATCGTGTCTCTTTATTTCTATAAATACACATGTGTTTGGAGCATTCAAGCATTCATTCAATTCATCCATATTGCATTAGTTAGTCTAAGAGAGAGAGAGACAACCAACGTTGCTTCGACGAGTTCCTACGGTGTGAAGTGTTGCTACCGAAGGAAAGAACCGTTGTATCCTGGGAGACTAATCGCCATTAAACCGTAAGCACCAGTGCGGGACGAATATTGTCTTAAGGACATTGAACCAAGTTCAAGCCTCGATATCATTTTATTTATTTTACTTATATTTTAATTTCAGAGTTGGAAATATTCCTACTAACACAACATTTGCAGGATTTATGTGAAAGGATTAAGAATGTTCCATCAAGTACTTGTCAAGCTAGATATTGTGTATCATTTGTGTTGTGTATAAAGTATTTTTGATACTATGGTATATTGTGTATCATTTGTTTATTTAACTGATGCAACAAATTGCAGCAATATAGACAACAGTAGTACATATAATTTTTATGTATATTGTGTATCATTTGTGTATTTAACTACTGCAACAAATATTGTATTGCTGCAATTATTAGTTATCTTTTGTGTATGTAACTTTGAGCAATATGACTTCAACTATGGGTGAATTTTTATGTATATTGTGTTTAACTTTTTGGTGAAAATTATTTGTACGGTTGTCTGTACTGTTGTGTATAAACTATAAGCAATGTTTTTGGTAAAATTTTGGATATATTGTGTTAAAAAAAATTATTTAAAGCCCTAAACCTAACTTTGGGCTGGCCTATTATGAAAATTGGCCCAACCGAATAAACAAAGCCAATTAATTAGGTTCGGTTTAAATTGATTCTTTCTCAATTCGGTTTGGTTTCGGTTTTAATTTCTCCAGAATCGGTTATTTCGGTTTATGAAAGTTTAGTTTGGTTGAAATCGATTATACCGAATACTCACCCCTACCAGAGAGTAGAGAGAACGATAATAGATAGGCAGGCCAGGCGGCTCCTTGCATTCGAAATAGAGAGGAGGAGAATGATAATCGGCTTGCTAGGTTTTGGAAGAGATGAAGTGATGAACAAAGACTCTGAAGAGGGAGAGGCAGCTCTCTTCCCTGGTGTTTGCCATTAAAATTTTTTGATGTAATTTCAATACAAACAGAACAGTATTACAATGTAGGACTTAGACGTAGTCCTAGGAGTACACTTTTGTTTAATCTGGGTCCTTTGTGCCGATGGAGCGAGTGGTAATACGTTGACTCCATTGATGATCTGACGACAGTTATCGGTTCTCTGAAGGTCTGAGTTGCTCTGGGTGCTAGAGCTTGCGGAGAGGAAGAAGACATTGAGTGTCTGTATCTGCCTCGGTGGTTGTGCGACGTCTCTGTCTGTCTATGTATGTTCATGTCTCGAAGAAGAAAATGATCCCTCTATTTATAGTCTGCAGGCTGGCTGCTCATGCGCACATATATAGGATGCGCCTGGATACGGGGACGCCACGTGGTGATTGCTGATGGAGGCGCATGGACGATGTGCCCTGATTGAGGAGTTGAATTCTTCATGCTGCTGTTGTGGGCTGGCACGTAGCAAGGGGAAAAATCTTTCTGTTACTGAGATCTTGGGTGAATCGAGTTAAAGGACATGTGTCGTAGGCCCATGGCTCGGATATCTCGGATTTGGTGGAGAATGATCTGGTAGAATGCGCCTGGGATTGGACGCATGAGGAGACTTTGGCTCGTAACCTTTGGGAGTCACGAACCATTCGAAGCACATGGCTTTTGAGGCGCATACGAGGCTTCAGTAGTGACTTTACTTCTGTCTTTAGGGATCAGAGAAAAGTCTGAGGTGCATGGCTTTTGAGGCACATGCAGAGATTTGGGCACATAGCTGCGGAGGCGCATGCGAGATGGTTGGGCGGCCACGTGGTTGTAACCGTCGGAGGGAAGTAATGATGATGCTAACGTGGGCGACGCTTCGTTTTCTGAAAAACCTGTCAACTGCAGTCTTCATGGGACGTGCTGCCAACTCTGTCAGACTTCAGCATTTAATGTTTTTGACAGGTGATGGGCTGTCGAGTGGGCGTATCGATCGGCATTCCACTAGGCGCATGGGGACGTATGGGGGCGCATGCTTGTGAAGCGCTTGGTGCTGAGGGGCACGTCTGTCTGATACGCGTCCTGGCCGGCACAACCGCTCCGCTTGACACGTCTTTTGGTGCGACTGTTACGTTCTTCGAGTGCTTTAAATAGCCATTTTTGACTTGGCTGAATTCGAAGCGTCAGGTTCATCCATTTAATGCAAATTCATTGCACGGGATTCGGAGAGCCAGCCACTTGGCGCATGGGTTTGATTTGCCCGGCCTATAAATAGCATGGTTTAAAGTATCGGCCGATACCGATCCGATACGGCCGATACCGATACGGTTTGGCATGTTCCGATCCGATACCGGCCGATACCAAGTATTGACCGATACCGACATTGGGGGTCTTTGTTCCGGTCAATTCGACAAAGAAAATTAAACAAAAAAGACAAATCAACAAGGGTTTAAAGCATAACAAGGTTGTAGAAGCATGTAAAAGAAGAAAATCACATCAATTGAAGAAAATCACATCTATTGTTTGTAAACCAATCGGTAAGGGTGACTACTATTTCATTTAATTTCAAAACTACTAAGAAATAACACTAAAAATACTTAAAATTATGCCTAAATGTATAAAATATATGTTTTTAAATGTAAATAATTTATTAATAATTATTTGTTCCCCGATACCAAAAAATCCGATACTCCGATCCGAAACCGCCGATACTACCGATATCGCCGATACCAATACTCATAGGAATAGTCCGATACCGATTCCGATACCGATACTTTGAACCTTGATAAATAGTGGCATGGAGAGGGTTTGCTTCTCGTTCTCTCACGTCCTCCCGAAATAAACTTGCTTACTCGAGCACATTCTGTTGACGAGATGCTCCCGAGGGTGAAGATGCGACGCAGTGTCTTCATTGATGCACTTGAAGGTGACTGTTACATACAAAAGTCGGAGTCGAGGGCTTCTGAGGCAGGCAGAAGGTACCTGTTGCATCCAAAGATCGGGATGTCCGAGCCTCGTCTCCGCTATGCTGGAAGAACCGCAGATCGGAATTGCGGTGCTGCGACTTTGGGGCTCTTTATTCTGTCAGAGTGGGTGTTGCCCATTCTGGTTGTGTTGAAAGCTGCTCATTTAGCCGTGGTTTCGATTGCGGTCTTCCTTGGTCTTTGGAGGCTCTTTCGAAGCCTTCCATGGCCACAGGTTGATTTGCGGTGCTCTTTTCTTCCTCGGTATGGGGAGCTCTTCCTCCAGCTAGAGGGTTGATTGCCACCCTCGTTTTGCTTAATAAATGCTTCATTGGTCGAAGCATTAGATGGAACATGAGCCTGGCTGGAAGGGTGGCACATAACTGAGCTGCTGAAGGGATGCACATAACTGAGGATGCACATAACTGAGCTGCTGAAAGGATGCGCTCGGCTGAGAGCGCATGGTGGGATGCGCCTGACTGAGAGCGCATGGTGAGATGCGTCTGTTCAAGAGCGCATGATGACTGCTGCGCCTGGCTGTAGACTTAGGGTCTTTTCTTTTTGTAGAAGTTCTCCTTTGTACAACCCTTTTTTAAGACATGTAATAGACTTTTATATGAAATAAAATCCTCTTTCAATGTCTATACTTTTGTTTTGCTGTGTCTGTCTGAGCTCCCTGGCGCATGTAGTGTTTGGCGCATAGGATTCCTGATCGTGAAATTCCATGCTTCTATAAGACCCCCTTCAAAGTTTTCAAAATTTTTTTGTCAAGTTTTAAAATACTTTGAATAAGAAGCATGGTGGTTGGGGCGCATGACTGTTCGGGCGCATAGATACTCCGCACATCAGTGATGGGGCGCATGCTCCTCTCAGTTAATGCAAATGATAACGCCTCGATAACCAAGAAGATTAATGATGATCTTTTTGGATTTATTTGCAGTTATCTCCTCGCAGAACCCGAGGCGGCGGCTGAGGTCACACTTCATCGGTTCACGCGTGCGACTGAACCTATAAATAGGCGTGAGGTAAAGAGAGAGAGAGAGAGTTCTTCCTCTCTTTTGCTTTTGTCTTTTAGAGTTCTTCTTCGAAAAATCCTAACTTTTCTTCCCTCAAGGAATAGCTCCCAAGACTCTTTGCGGTGGTGCTGGCAAGGGAAGAGGCAAAGGGAAAGAGCCTGTAGAGGCTGTCGCGGCTGATGTTTCCCGTCCGCCTGTCGACGTTCGGCCATCGGTAGTTGGTGAGTTTCATCATCCTCTTCCTGTACCATATATACGCCGACACGCATGGACCTTGAGTCCTGATGATATGCTGAGGTTTTTTCTGCCGACGTGCATGGGTTTAAGCCCCGAAGATGCACCGAAGCTTTACTGCTGACGTGCATGGGTTTAAGCCATGAAGATGCGCCAAAGCTCCACTGCTGATGCGCATGGGTTTAAGCCCTGAAGATGCACCGAAGCTCCACTGCTGACGTGCATGGGTTTAAGCCCTGAAGATGTGCCGAAGCTCCACTGCTGACGCGTATGGGTTTAAGCCCTGAAGATGCGCCGAAGCTTCACTGCTGACACGCATGGGTTTAAGTCCTGATGATGCGCCGAAGCTCCACTGCTGACGCGCATGGGTTTAAGCCCTGATGATGCACCGAAGCTCCACTGCTGACGCGCATAGGTTTAAGCCCCGATGATGTGCCGAAGCTCCTTTTTAGATGCGCCTGAGCCTGATGCGCTTTTGATGAGAACGAGGCTCAGATTCTTTTGTTGTTTGTAACATCTCTGAATCTTTGCCTTCTTTGTTGAAAATTAGTGTCGATGACTGTCCCACTCTTGAATGAAGTACTTCTGGATGCTGCCCTCTGCCAGATGGGAGTAGATTACGATGAGGATGTGATAAACCCTGCTCAAGCTGCTATTATGCTAGATCAGCCTCCTGAAAGAATGACCAAAATCTGGGAACAACCGCATGGGTTCCTCAAACATATGATGGAGCATGGTGTTTTAAAATCTGCCACTTCTGATAACGTGACCTTCCTGAAGCCCGAGTTCCTGTTTGGGGACCGCCTTACTTCTATTGAAGCAAAGGTGTTGAAGGTCAAGGAAGATTGGTTTTTTACAGCAAGAGGAGTGTATATGACTGTTAAGCAACTTGAACGTAAATGGCCTTTGACAGCTTTCTGTCGTCTTGCTTCCAAGAGGAGGATGTCTTGGGAGCAAACCCCATCTCAGGGCGGAGCGATGGCAGGTATCATCAAGATCGACTCTACCTCCGATCAAAGGGATACTTTGGCCGCCGTGCGGTCTGGGCCATCTTTCACCTGGCAGACTCTACGTCCTGGGAGTATTTACAGTGATGTTCCCATCAATACATTTGCTTTCGACGCTTCGACTTTTGCCAATCGCATGCTGTTGATGGAGCGATCGTACCCGAAAGGTAAATTTCGGGTAGAGGGTTGGTGTCATTACGTTGCCAAATGGGACAAGTTGACACTCTGGATTCTGTCGAGGTTTCAAACCGAACTCCAAGAGATGGGACTGACTGCCATGATCCGTGCTACTCAGGCAGGTGTTGGCATCAACCGGCATATGTTCCTCGCGCTTCTGGAGATATTTAACACCCAGACCGGGACTTTCTTCACTCCGGTGGGGGAGATGGGACTCGCACTTCATGAAATGTACGAGGTGTTAAAGCTCCCTTGGGGGTCAGAACCTTATGAGGAATACTTCTCGACCAACGAGGAGTTCCAGGTCCTGGAGAATAAAGCTGAAGAGATGGTGGCCGTCTTCAAAGAAGTGGCGAGTCATCATTACTATATGCAAAAGAGGGATAAGAGCGGGTCACAGCCTCATGTGACCTCTTGGAGAGATTACATCTTTAAGCAAGGCAAGGAGGATCCTTCTCAGTTTTCCACTCCGCCAGTGCTTTCCCGTAGTGAGGTGCTTTCCGAAATGAGCAGGTTGGGTGAGAAGAATCCTCGGGAAAACGAGGACCAGCAGTCGGATGAACGCTCCTATAGCTGTTTCTGGCACCTTACTCATCGGATGTCGTCGAAAGCAGTGTTAGCTGCGTATCTGATGATTTGGCTTCGGGATTACGTCTTCTCGGGCGGGTCAGGCTCTGTAAAGAGGGTGACCCGGAACCTAATCCTTCTAGCTGTGAAGTTGGTTTTTGGTCGACGCCTGGCTCTACTTCCCGCAATGTTGTGTAACCTGCTGCGAGGTTTACGAGAATTTGTAGGAAATGTGGTTCATGATCGAGGTAGAAATGACAACTTCCCCCGTGCCGAATTGCCATTTCACTATTTGATGGGGTGGTTGATTTTACACCATCCTAATGTAATGAGTCCGGGCTCGGAAGAAGATCATAGGGCCGGAGATGCATTCCTTCGTCGTTTCCACCAGAGGAGCTGGTTGCATACTGGCGTTCCTGTTTACAGGAAAGTTTTATCCCGCCTTCAGGGGTAGAAGATCACCAAAGTAGGTCCTATCTTTTCGGGTTTTGAGGCCAATGAAGACTTGATGGATTCGGGTGAAGATGCCACCACTCTGCCTCTATGGGGATTCCGCTGGTTGCAAAGTATCTGGCCATCCTATCTGGTGTACCAGAACAGGAATCAGTGTTACCTCGAACCGTATTTATCGAGCCATTTTGCACGGCAATTTGGCTATGCTCAGTTGATGTTGGATAATCCCAGTATCTACCTGGGGTATACTGGAAGCTTGCTGGATGGTGCACGAGCTTGGCATTACTGTAATGTCGGATCTACCGGAGCTCGCTTTACGTTGCCTGTCCAGAATCCGCGATCGCCGATTCTTTTCTCGGCTGCCAAGTTTTACTGTATTATGGCTGCCATGCCTCCCGGATATGATAGGGAGACCAGTCTTGTTGTAGGCTCCCAGTTAGCGGTAACCGGGAACATATTGGCGAAGGCTCAATCGTACCGTCCGCCAGAGGTGGGTTATCGAGGTGCCCCTGCCGTATCCACAGGGGGTCAGACAGAACCCTCGGTTGATCAACCAAAAAGACGTACGGATACAGAGGCTGGCTCTTCTGCGTCAAAGAGGCAGAAGAAGGCATCGTCACCGACTGTGTCATCGGACTCAGCACCTACGGAGGTAAGGGTGTCCCAAATAGTCTAGTTCAGGTTCAACATTTCGTGTGACCTATGCTTTCTTTTTGTAGGAGCCTCTAAAGAGGAGACCTCGTACTCCAAAATCTAGTGGCAGCAGATCAAAGGAGGTGGCGGGCTCATCGGAAGAGCGCGTTTCGCCGATCGTGATGTCTCCCGAGGAGGAGAGCCCAGACGATGTTGTTGTTGTGGAGACTCCAGTATCTCCGAATTACGTAGGAAGGGAAGCTGAGGTTGAAGTAGTTTCCAGAGAGGTGCAAGCCGCCATGGGAGCCTTGGACGTTGAGGGCCAAGCAGACACGGGGCTTCCAGATGAAGAAGTGGAGTGGAGTTCGTCGTCTTCGGATGACGTTCCTCCAGAGATGCGTGAGTCTGTTGCGGGGGCAACAGACGTGACTGCAACAGAGGAGAGGGTTGATTCCCCTCCTTGTCATGATGCTGGGAGGTCGGCTGTAGTGTTGCCGAGCCCTTCCCCAGGCTCAGCAATGGAGGCTGAGGTGGCTGTCGACCGGGAGGTAGCGACAGATTTGGTCCCCGTGGAGGGATTCGATGATGCAGGGGAGACTCGTCTGCCGAGCCCTACCCCAGAAGACGTGCCCCGCCAGGAAACGGGAGCTGATCCGGTTAGCTTGCCAGAGAAAGGCTCAGCTGGTTACAGATCGCGCCTCGGTGGTGGAGGAGGTAGCTCCGGATGCTGATAGTCCCTTTGAGATGGGAAAGGGCAAGGGCTTGCTGATGCAAGAGCCCTCTGTTGCTTCTTCGACTTGGGGGACGATATCGACACCCCACCCAACTCCTTCTGCACTCTTGGCATCTGGCACTGGTAGCGGAATTCAAGTTCCTGGTGCGGGAGAGTCTGCTAAGGTCGATGTTCAAACCTCGCAGATTGAGATCGACGGGTCTTCTTCAGGTCCGCCATCCATAGTAGCTCCTCGAACTCCTGCCATGACACCACAAGTGTTGGCGGATACGGATGAGTACGTGAAATTCATCATTGAGGCAGTATACAAGATACTGCAGAAGGGTGTATCGACAGTGATGAACGCCAATAGGAGTTTTACGATGGCAAAATCCATGGCGCTTCCACACATCGGTCTGATACGGCTCCACCAGAGCCATGATCATATGGCCGAGATTCTGGAAGCCTCGGTGACTGAGCTGGACCAGCTGCTTTCCGAGTTTCAGCGTATCTAGCGGAATGATCTCTCCGTCCTGATAAACGCAGAAAAAGAGAAGCTGATTGCTGAGATTGAGTCCTCTTATCAGGCCACCGTGGGTGTCTGGGAACGCAAAGTGGCTGAGACTGAAGCTGCGGTGGAGCGGTTGTCTCAGTCCACGCAGGAGAAGGTGGAGTTGCGAGCTGCGTTGGACGCTAGTATTGCGGAGGTTGATGCCCAGATTCGTCGCCTTGAGGACCAGCGGGCCTGACTCCTATTAGATGCTGAGCGTGCCGAGGCTGAACATGTAGCATTTAAGAAGGAGGAAGCAGCTTTCACCCACTGGGCTCTTACCCTGGCTCAGCAGCGGCAACAGTTGGATGAGAAGCGTGAGGATGACACTTCTCCTGAGGCCATAGAAGCGATGCGTCAAGAAGCTGAACGCCGGATCCTGGCGACTGTGGAGACTCGAGCGACAGACTTGAGGCGTCGGATTGAAGAGCTTTCGGCCAACCCCGGAGATGTTTAGGGATCGTAGTCTCTTCTTTTTTGTGTATTTGCAACTCTTGCTGGGGGGGTGTAATCCTTTACTCTTTTTTTGAAAATAAAGAATACAAAGTTTTTGTGGTATGTTCATTTTTGTTGTCATGAACTTGATGATTTATGTGGACCTATTATCTTTTGCGCACCTTAGTTTTTAGGTACAGATAATAAGTTCGAGAGAACCGACATGTTTGCTCAGAGGTGATGTGGACGTGGCAAATATGGGATTCAAATGACAGAATCTTCCTACTCAGAGGTATTATGGACGTGGTAGGAATGACTCTGGGGAATACGCGGAACTACTCAGAGGTAATGTGGACGTGGATGTTTTGCGATCAATGTACGGCAACGCAGGGGTTGTCTGTACGGGATGTTTACTCAGAGGTAATGTGGACGTGGTAAACATGATGGGTAGCGTAGTCTTACGGAGTGTAAGATTCCGCTTTGTAGGGCGTAGGGGAACAACTCAGAGGTAATGTGGACGTGGTTGTCCTTCTACTGAAGGATGCTACGGAACAGCTGGGTTCCGGAAGCATATAATTTTGTGGAAGGGAATTGTATGTGAGCCCTGGTGATTGGGTCCACTGATCCTTTGTGGAAGTACATGTCTGAAAGATGTCAAGAGTAGTACTTCTTTAGGAACTTACCATTGATGGGCATCATGAACAAGTCCCTATTGGGTTTAGCGAGGCGGTAAGCACCGTTTGAGTATACCGTCTCTATGATGAAAGGTCCTTCCCACTTGGGCTCGAACATTCCTGGTGTCTTGTGAGTCAACACCATCAGCCTCCTGACTGCCAGAACCAGGTCGCCTACTTGGAAAGTCCTTTGCTTGACCTTCTTGTTGAAAGCGTGTGATATACGGGCTTGGTAGAGTTCAATACGTTGTTGAGCTAGGAGACGCTTTTCATCAAGTGCCTCCAGTTTTCACAGACGACGACGTTGATTGTCCTCTTCTGTGAGTTGGTTTGTGATTGCTACGCGGAGTGAGGGTATCTGGATCTCGAGAGGTAGTACCGCTTCACTTCCGTAGACCAGGAAGAATGGTGTGTTTTCTGTCGGGGTCCGTACCGTTGTGCAGTAGGCCCAAAGGCATTCGCCGAGCTTTTCGTCCCAGTCGTGTTTATTGGATGAGACAACTTTTTTGAGTAGCCTGACGATAGTCTTGTTGAACGCCTCGGCCAATCTGTTTGCTGCCGGATTATAGGCGGTTGAGGCCACGTTTTGAATGCGATTCTTGTCACAGAATCTGCTGAAAATATGGCTGATGAAATGAGGATCGTTATCGTGGATAATCCTCCGGTGTCACGACCCGCACCCTAGAGTAGGGGCACGAGACGTGGGTACGTCCAGCCTACGCCGCAGTGTCGGCGGTAGAATGCTGTCCTAGGTCACAACATCTAATCAATATAATTTCTAAACAATTTATACTCCCCGAATGGGGGTGACAAGCAGAAAGTAAACTCAATCACAAACTAAGGAAGAAGATAAGCTGGAATGATAGATAGATAAATACTGCTAAAAAGAAAGGAAATCCCAAGTACACAAAGAGATTCTAAGTGTCTAAGATAATACATATCCCAAATCCCAAGTACTAATATATACAATCATCCAGAATGAATATAAATAAGACATCCTAGTCTAGAGGAGTGTCGTCCACAGCTAAGGGCTCCTGCTGGTCCAAGTCACAGCTGTCATCTAAAGTGGCCCCATAATAAGTAGGGCAGCCAGCCTCGTCCTCATCCTCTGTAATATTTCAACAGGTCCAGTCAGGACAGGAACGAGCACAATACATCTCAACAAGTCATAGCAGGAAAGGAAATATAATCATGCTAGAGAATAAAATACAGGAACTGAAGAATAACATAATATAAGAGAGAGACTGTAAGTAAATATCTATGATATGTATAAAGAGAGACAGTGCTAGTGATTCAGAGTACTTCATAAACATGTGAATGGCTAAGGACTGATTTATGATTACACTACAGGGAATTGATTCATGATTAAACTACTTGGATTTATTCACATGTTCATTCATACTCCCCCATCCCCAATCAATACACAAGGATCCATTCAAGTTACGTTAAGATTCATTATTATACTACGTTGCCCAAAAAGGATGATTCATGAATTGATTCGTGAAGGCTCGGTGATCATGAGGGTACATGAGTCACTAGCTGATTCCCGAAGATTCATGATAATAGAAGCATGAGATACGTGATGTAAGTGAAACACACATGAGACAAAAGTATCTGATGCTCCTGAGAGGGATAATATCTCATGAAGGGATCCGTATAGTACCAATCCGTGTTCCAACGTGTCAGCAACAAGTAAGATAGTCTAAAGCAGGAAATATAATCCTAAACATGGTATGAAATGATCAGAGAATGTACTCGCCTGCTATCTGAATGTCCAAGATGAATATACTGTCCGAGGAGTGGTGTCTGGCTCCTAATCAGAACAGTACAAGTCACAACAAGTCTAAAATGATAAAATGAAGCTCTACTATGCATTCTACATGAGTCTAGGTCAAACTAGGTCAAAGTCAACTCTTGGTCAACCCTGGTCAACCAAGAAGTCAAACCTAGGTCTAGCAAGTCTAACTAGGCTTAACTAGTCTAACTGATACACCATAGGCTATAGGCTATACCATGCCTATTAGCCAAACATAATTTACAATCTGACATTGCCTATATTTAATACATGACACATGTATATAGATTACACAACCATAATATACATATATATATATATATATATATATATATATATATATATATATATTACATTATATATACATTACATTATATAGGAAATAGGATATATGTAGAGAGGGATAGAAATAGAGTGAGTGAGAGCTATCCTAGTGAGTGTGACAGGATAAGAGTGTGTGTGTGTGTGTCTAGTGTATAGGACATATGACAGAAGCTCAAAAAGGGGCTGAACTTGCATGTGGGCATGTGTGTGTACATGAGTGTGTTCAACAGGATATAGAGTGTATAGTGTAGGCAACAAGTTCCCAGGATTAGGATTCAGTGTGTGTCATGAGTGTGAAACAGTGAGTGATAGGCTCAGCTTAGCATAGGAAAATCAGTTTAGAAGTCATGTTCTCAGGTTTCACCAATCATTTAAATACCATTATGGTTCTCAGATTTCATATGGAAGGTCATCTCAGGTTTTCAGAGTTCCCAACATAACTCAAAACAACTCAGCCACACTTAATCTCAGATTTCAATACCCAAATCAAAACAACTCAGAAACAAGAGGGGACAGGACCAAGCCAAGGTTGTGTGTGTTGTAGGTGACAGTGGAAGATGGAATAGGAATCCATTTCCAGGAAATGAGACAAGAAGGCAATTTCAGATTCAGTCAAAAACTGGGACACCAATTCCTGTGTGTGACAGGAATGAACTCTCAGGATTACCCAACAGGAAACCAATAAGAGTGTCTCAGGTTTTCAATGAAAACTGAAGTTGATTGAACCCATTGGACTTCCTATTAAACCATAACTAAGTGTCAGCCCTCAATAGCCTAATCTCAGGTTTTCAGAACAAAGGTTCAGTTATGAACATTCAGGAAGAAAAGATTTCAGTGCAGGAATTTTAGGACAGGGATGAAATCTCATGCCATCAAAACAATTTCCAGATTTACTTAAACAAGTAACCCCATTTCTCTTCAACAGTGAATTAATCAACAAGCCTTAGTGATTCTCTAACATTCCTAAACATGATATTAGAAGTTTAGTAGATTAATACATCACCTAACATGTTATTAACAGTTAACAAAATCTAACAAGAAATCAACACAGTGAACAAAAGGGATAGAACACATTCAGTTAGAAGGAAAGAAAGAATTCAACTCAAGTGACCATTGTTCAACATTTGTGTATATTAACCTATATAAATTCAATTTCTAATCCAACCAATTTAGTTCAACTGGGGAAACTCATAAATCTCAGTTTCATAGAACCATGTATCAGTGATAGGCCTGTCAATGGTAGACCAAAAATTCGCATTTGATCCGTATTCGGACCAATAATATCCGAAATTTCGGTTACGGATATGGATGCGGATGTCTTATCGGATATTTATCGGATATCGGATGCGGATACGAAAAGTATGATATCCGATCCGATAACATCCGACCCAAAAATAAAAATAACATAATAATAAATGATATCCGATCCGATAACATTCAATGCAGCTTTGGCTATAAAATTGGACTTCTTGCTGTTATTATAGGGAATTTTGATCACCTCCATATTGAAATTGATGCTAAAGAGCTTGTTGACATCCTCAACAAGAAACTGGAACCACCATGGCACATTGTATGAGAAGAAGACTAAATGCAACACCAAATAATCTTAAAAATTTGTTTGTTGTGGATCTTTGTATGATTGTATCAGACAATTTGATATATTTTGTTTGTGTGGATCTTATGTTAAGAATTATTTTTGTATCAGACAATTTGATATATTCTTGGATCAGAAGGATACTTATTGTATTAGTCTGTGATATTCTCTTTGTATCAGACTATATGGATCGAAGAGATTGCCTCAGTGACCTGTAAGTAGTAATTATCAGACAAATTATTTTTGTATCAGACTATATAGATCGAAGGATCTTGTGTAATTGTATTAGTCTGTGTCTGTGATAGTGTGATTGTGAATATGTGATAATTATTCTTTGTATCAGACTATATGGAATTATCGATGGATCTTGTATAATTGTATTCTTGGATCTTGTGCTGTATACTGCATACAATATATGGTTAATCAATGACATGTAAATTTGTCTGGAGCATATTCTTATTGGTTCGGATATTACCCGATATCCGTTAAAGTTATCGGTAACGGATACGGGAGCGAATAATCCCATCCGATCGGATATCGGATGGTTATCGGATATATCCGATAGCTATCGGTTCGGATGTGGTAATACCAACATCCGACCGATAAGCTACCATTGACAGGCCTAATCAGTGATGATACCATTCTCCCTGTAAATCGAACCCCATTCAATATCACCCTTTACAAGAAGGATTTCTACAATCTAAACATGTATCCTAATGCACAGACATTAACCATAGCATTAAACATGTTATTAACCATTAAGGAAATTCAAATTTAGGAAGAACAATAGTGAACAAAATACTGATACTTTTCAGTATCAGAAAAGAATGGGGAAATTCCTATTCTACAATAAAAACAACACTAGCCCATACAAATTAGGTTGGTAATTAACAACAAATGTGTGCACATGCCATACCCTCAGTGTCGTGTCCACAGCTACCAGACACAAAGTGTCCAGACCATCGCACACTTGCACACGAGTCTGCGCGAGCTTGGTTGGCCTGTGCACGTGTCCACACGCACACGACACGCCCCCAAGTGACACGGGACTTGGGGAGTGTCATGTCAGACACCGCCCCAAGCTCCACGTCCATTGGCACGTGCCCACGTGCCCTGGGCAGCCCGCACGAGCACGCTGGTAGCAGGGGAGCTACAGTGCTCGTGCACGCGCGCCTGAACCCGTGTGTGCACGTGTCCATATCGACACGACACGACACGGAAACTACCTAAGTGTCTCAAATTCGTGTAAGCGACACAAAAATCTAAATTTCTATTCAAATACAATTTGAAAATTCGAACGAAATGCCCTTTGTGGCATTTCGTCGAACACCTGAAACTGTCACTGATACGTGTCCTATACGGACACGTACAGGACACGAAACTTGGGAAACCCTATTCCTACAGAATTAGGACACCTAGGGCTAGATGAATATGCAATTTAAACCTAGTTTTAATGGGTGGAATAGAATGTACCTATAGGTGTTTCTCAACACAAAAAGCTCTTCAAAGAGGGAATCTCCACAAGCCACCAAATCAATCAAATCGATTCAAATCTGTGATTGGACTCCACCAACAGTAAGAGAACATTGATTAGGTCCTAATGGAAGAAATTTCATTCAAAAAGGAGTCCTATTGATTAAACTAGGAAAGAATTAAAGAAGGCTTACCTATTTCCTTAAGAGAATGAAGAACTATTAAAGAAAGAGGCTCAAATCCCCAAAGAGACATTATATAGGCAAGGGGGGGTCTCTTGGCTGGTCATAAAGTTAGGGTTAGGGTTTTTGGGTTTCATCCTATGGCTAGGATTGAATCATGGGAAATAGATGGTCTAGAACAAGGGTTCTATCTTAGTCCTTTGCAAATCACTTAACCATGACTAAACTTGACTTAACCCCTTAACCAACTCATCTAATTCTCAAAGTGGCTCACTAAGTTAGTCATGACTCATCTAGGTTAGGTCCGATCTAGGTTAGGCTAACCATAAACACAAGGCAATAATTATATTAGTATTTAAATCACACCATTCAATTAAATTATTTAAAAAAATTCCTAATAATATATTTTAAATTCAAATAATTCAAAAATGACAAAAATAACCTTAAACTAAAATTGTGGTAGTGACATCCGGGGTACCCCAAAATGGTAGATGACATGATGCTTGATGAAGCTGATCACCCTAGAGCTTTTCACTTCCGCCAGTGGAACTGCTTCTGCCCATTTGGAGAAGTAGTCGGTGATGGCTAGGATGAAGCGGTGTCCCCTCGATGAAGGAGGGGTGATCGTTCCTACAATGTCCATGCCCCAAGCTTCGAAGGGCCAAGATGCGACTGTAGGATGTAGTGGTTCTGACGGTGTATGGATGAAGTCTGCGTGAAGCTGGCACACATGGCACTTTTTAGCATAGTCGACAGCGTCAGCGGCCATGGTTGGCCAGTAGTAGCCCATGCGTCGCAGTTGATCCTGCAACTTAGGGCCAGGTTGATGGGCTCTGCAGGTTCTATCGTGAGCTTCTCGAAGAGCTTCGGCTGCTTCTTCGTTGGACAGACATCGCAGGAAAAGTCCATCGTAGGAGCGTCGGTACAGCATTTTAATAGCTGTATCGTAATAGAATCGAAGGGAGCACCTCCTGACTGAGACGGCTTCTTTCGCGTCCTCTGGGAGAATTTCGTAGACAGCAAAGTCGATGAACGGGAACCTCCAGTCTCGGGCATTAACACCAGCACTTGTTAACATGGCATGAGCCACTTGTGAGTACAGGTTGTTTTTAGGACAGACCAAGTCTCGACCAACTACCGTGACGTAGTGTTGAGTCTCGAGGGGTACTGCTAATGAGGCTGCGAGGCCAGCCAGAGCGTCACTCTCCAGATTTTGTAAATGAGGTACATGTTCGATGAAGAACTTGGTGAAGGTTAAAATGATGTTCAATGCAACTTCATGGTAAGGAACCAGATCTTCATGGCGAACTTCGTATTGCCCTCTGACCTGGTTAACGACGAGTTTTGAGTCGCCGTAGGCTTCCAGGTGATCCACCCCCAGCTGTTGCGCCAGCTGGAGTCCCATGATGAGGGCATTGTACTCGGCAACATTGTTGGAGCACGGCTTCGAAAGGGAGTAGGTGCGCTGGATGACCAGCTGATCGGGAGAGACCCAGACTACCCCCACACCTGCGATGATTTAGCCTTTGGAGCCAGTTCTTGATGCACCATCGAAAAACACCCGCCAGACGGAGCTTTCTTCGGTGACGTTTGAGTCTTGGACCTCATCCGGGATGTCTTCATAGAGTCTGGAGGACTCCGGGATGGGGTGTGCAGCTAAAAATTCGGCCAGAGCCTGACCTTTGACGGCTTTTTGTGGAACGAACACCATGTTGTATGGTGTTAGCAGGATCGCCCACATAGCTAGCCGAGAATTTAATGACCCTGGCTTCGTCATGAGAACTCTGAGTGGATTGACTCGGGAGATGACATGAATCGTCTGGCCCGAGACATAATGGCGAGTCTTCTGGATGGCAAATACCAATGCCAAGCACTCCTTTTCCACGAGGTTGTACCGGTGTTCGGCCCCGATCAGTGTTCTACTGAGGTAGTAGATAGCTTGCTCATAGCCTGTATCGCTGTTCTGAGCAAGCAGAGCGCCGAGGGAATGATCCTTGGCACGAACCTAGAGGAGAAATGGTTTGCCGGTGACGGGTGCCACCAGGACTGGCGGGCTCGTCAAGTAAGCCTTGATGTCATCGAAAGCTTTTTGGCAATCCTCTGTCCAGACGTAAGAGACTCCCTTCTTCATGAGCTGGGTGAAGGGTTGATATTTTTTGGAAAGGTTTGCTATAAACCTTTGGATGTATGCCAGACGCCCCTGCAGGCCTCGAAGTTCTCGGAGGTTCTTCGGAGGGTCCATGTCAAGGATGGCTTTGGTCTTCTCGGGATCGACATAAATGCCTTTCGTCGTGATAATGAAGCCCAAGAACTTTCCACTAGAAATCCCTAGGAAGGATTTAGCGGGGTTCATCTTGAGTTGATGTGCTCGTATGAGATCGAAGACTGTCTTCAGGTCTTGTAGGTGATCTTCTTTGAGACGGCTCTTGACTGCGATGTCATCAATATAGCATTCGACTGTTTTGCGAAGATGCTGACGAAAGATGGTACTCATAGCTCGTTGGTATGTGGCACCAGCGTTCTTCAAGCCGAAGGGCATCACTGTGTAGCAGAAAACCCCCTTCGGAGTCCTGAATGACGTGTGTTTTGCGTCATCGGGGAACATCTTGATCTGGTTGTAGTCCGAATACCCGTCCATAAAAGACATGCATTCGAAGCCACATGTGTTATCGATCATCACGTTGGTGATTGGAAGCGGGAACTCGTCCTTTGGGCAAGCAGTGTTGAGATCCCTGAAGTCGATATAAACTCGTATCTTCCCATTCTTCTTGGTGACAGGGACAACGTTGGCTACCTAATCCGATTGTTGTTCTTCACGGATGAAGCCGCTGGTCAAGAGTTTGTCCACCTCCTGATCGATAGCGTTCATGATGTCAGGACGAAAGCATCGCTGTTGTTGTTTGATCGGCTTGGTATCCGGTAAGATGTTGAGCCTATGCATCGCGATCTGAGGATCAAGTCGCGACATATCTTCGTAGCTCCAAGCGAAGACATCGATATATTCTTTAGCCAGCTGGATTAAAGATTCCCGATCTTCTCCTTTTAGTCTTTTGCTGATGAAGATGGGTCTAGAAGAAGATCCATCCCCAAGGTCGATCTGCTCGACCTCGTCTTCGGTAGGGGGTTTGCATAATTCAAAACGAGACTCCCACTGTTCTCCTAGGCGTTGAGCCCAGGGTTCTTCTTCGAAGAATTCTGGCATTTGGTCTTCGCCTTCATCTTTTTGAGATTGTACAGATATCATGTTGACTGATAGCACTTTCTTGAAGACCGATTCGATACTGGTATCAGAATCCCAGGTTGATGCATCAGATGAGTGAGAATGTTCTGCTTCTTCTGCCTCCGAACTCTCTGGAGTTGACAGCGGCGTGACATAGCCTACCCCCCGTCAAGTTCGATGATAGTAGTCCTGCGACTTTTCTTTAGGTGTTGGAAGCCGGAGAGGAAGACGTCGACCCTTGCCGTAGTTCAGGCCTTTGTTGCTTTTTAGGTCGTAACCCATCTTTTGGATAAGGTACTTTGCCTTGTCCGTGTACCGATAGACTTGTATTCTGCCGGTATCTGGTTCTGGCTCGAGTGGCGGGAGGTCTTGATGACGCTCAACTTTGCCGAAGATGATAGATTCTTCGTCCCGACTCCGCGGCGGGACTACAAAACAGGCCCCTTGGGACGGGACTACTCGATTTACATGATAGACGGCCGTTATTTGTGTTTGCAACGACCGTAGAGCATTATCTAATGTATACATGGCATTCCAATGTGGAAGACTAGAATAATTAAAAGACACTCTATTATTGATGAAACACGAGATTTTATCCTACGGGATTACATTGTACAGAGAGGGCGCATCTACATCAGCAGAGATATATTCTCCTAGCTCTTCATCTGTAAGTACTGGGATTGGATCGGGAGAGTCCACCACAGCTTTGATCCTGGGGTCCGAAAGGGCTATGTGGGCCTTCTCCGGCATCTTGGATGAGACAGATGGTTGCGACGGTTTGCCCTTAAAACGCACCTTCAGGGGTGCCTCAACTGTGCCTTCAGCAATTGGTGCCTTCCCCTGTAGTTTTGCCATAAGGGGAGCCGATATTTGAGACGGCTTTTCCTTGAGCCGTATCTTTAAGGGAGATTCAATCGGTGTTCTACCTGGAGCAGTTGATGCTTTTCCAGGTAGCTTGATGCTCATGGGAGGCAACGTCTGAGGCGGCTTCCCTTTGAGTCGAATTTTTAGAGGAGCGACAGGAATCGTCTCTGGCTCCATGTCGGGCTCTGCTGTCGTTTTTACTTCATCGTCGACATCATTGGCTTCCACCTCGTCAGCTGATTTGTACAAGTTGGAATCAGTAAAGTAGGCTTCAACCCCCTTCAAAGGGTCGATGTCTGCAAACTCCGTCCGGATGATGTCATTGGTGGACACGTATTTCATACATTGGTGGAGTGTGGATGGCACCACCATGTACTCATGCAGCCACGGACGACCCAACAGGAGGTTGTAGTTGACATCGGCGTCCACGACATAGCAAGTGACCTCAGTTCTGAGGTTACCAATATGGCACTTCAGCCGTATTTTGCCCAGCGGTTCACTCTTGCTGGCATTGAAGCCACTGATTGTGGTGTTGGAGGGCACCAGACGGTACATTGGGATCCCCAGTATTGAGAGCAGCGTCTTCGAAATGATGCCGAGGGAAGACCCCGGATCGATCTGAATCCGCTTCACCTTGACAGAATCGATATACCCTGTATAATACAGCGGCCTGTTGTGTCGGTTGTGCTTGAGCAGCATGTCTTGTTGGGTAAAGGTTATATTCGGGATAACCTCATCTGCACAATGACAGTGCGCACATGTAGTTGGGAGATCTTCAGGCTGCTTGACCTGACTGATGAAGGATTCGGTATCCTTCAGAGGTTCACAGAGAGCTTCACGAGTGTCTTTGAAAAGACGAAGAAGCTCAAACAGAGATAAGCGGGCAGGAGTACTGGAAAGTTGTGCCAGTATGACGAAGTTGTGGGGCTTGGCTTGCCCCAAAGCATTCTTCTTTCACAGAGGCCTGTCGAAATGAACCTCTACATGCTTCTGCTTATTAGCTGCTGGAAGCTTGGACGGACCCCCTTCTTCGGTAGCAGGGACGGTGCAAGGAGGCACCATCTCGACGGCAGCTTCGTCGAATTGGGCGTTCTGTTGTGAACGCGTCTGTACAGGAAGAGCCTCTTCTGCGGAGGAAGAGACCATGCGGCAAGACTTGATCTTCCTGCCTTTTGTTTTGGAGACAGAGCGTACCTCCAGTTGAGTAACCTCGGAGACGAGATCAGGGTGAACCCATAAGATCTCTTCCCGAGATGTAGTGAGCGGGGTGAGTCCACTCACGTTGTCACGAGTAGGTGGTAAGTTAACCACCTCCATTGTCGCCTTAGGGATGGGGACGAGGCCATCTTCTGTTGTAGTTGGCGACAAGGTGTCGAACTGGAGTGACACCACGTTGGCCGAAACCGTCTTCTCCTCGTAGTCGACGGAGATAACATCCGCATTGATCATGCGCTGGATATAGTTTTTGAGGACGTAGCAGTCCTTGGTTGGGTGTCCGAAAAATCGATGGTAGTGACAGTACCTCGGATTGTCCACTTTCCCAACCTCGTCGGGATGCTTTGGGTTCGGCAATTTGATCTTGTCACCCTGCTTCAGTATCTTGAAGAGTTGCAGGGTGTCTTCATCGTTGAAGGAATAAACCTCCTTTGGCCTTGGTACAAGTGGAGGCTTTTGAGTGGGTGCTGATGCACCTTTTGAGGCATTGACAGTCAATGCCTGCTTCCCCTTCGTCTCTCGTCCGTGGTTGTTGGCTGCAGGCCGTTTTCCCTTGTCCTTAAAGGCAGGGAAGCTAACTCCCAGAAGGCGAGCATTGGACGCCTTCTTTTCCGCTGCTTCTGCTTCGATGATCAAGGAACTCCAGTCGGGAGGAGGAGTAGAGTTGAGCCAGAGTTTGATTGCAGGCAGCATGTTCATGCTACAGGAGGAGAGGAGTGCATGTTCTGGCATGCCCGAGGGCAGTCTGAAGCAGGCATGTCGGAAGTATTCGATGAATACTCAAACTGTTTCCTTCTCCTTCTAGCGTATCTCTATGAGGGACACAATTGTCATGTCCTTTCCACCGTCCTAGAAACGGTCGAGGAAAAGGCATGTCAAGTCATCGAAAGAAGATATAGAATTGTCGGGGAGGCTGCAGTACCAGTCGTACGCCACTCCTTTCAGTGCCCCGACAAATATGCTGGTGAGTAGCGCGTCCTCCTTCGGAAGATGTCCTGTTTGGGACTGGAAGTATGTCAGATAGCGACGCGGAGAGTCCTTCCTGTCGTATGGCGTCAATATTTGTGGTTTATATTTAGGAGGATAAACCACTTTGTTCCATTCGAGGTGATAAGGTTGGGGGATGCCCATCTTTTGGCGCTCCTCTTGTCTATTCTTGGACTCAAAGCGCTCGTGCAAGTCCTTGATCATCTCCACCACGTCTTCCATGGAGCTGGGAGTTGGGAAAGGTGATACCGCCTGGAGTTGAGCATTTGATGGCTCCGACGTCCGAGGTGCTTCGCGGCGATCCGTATCCAAGGATACCCGTTGAAGGGGTACACTTGATTCTCCATTGGCCCCTGGGTCAGGACCAGTAGACGGTGCCCTGGCCAAAGCCGACCGTATCTCAAACAATGCTTGAGTCAGTGTTCACATGGGGGCAGAGAGGGTTTTGAGTCCTCCCTCCAAGGTATCCATGCGCTGGATGAGGTCTGCTGGTGGCTCATCCGACTCAGTGTCACCCCCAGTCATATAGACTGTCATGACGCGGCTGGAGTCGGATGGCTCGGTTGAGGCTTCGCTTTTAGCCTCACTCTCCTGTAAAGGAGTTGTTGCTCCCGGAGCTTTGTCTTGGCTACCTCCAGCTATGTTATGGAGGACTTCTTCGTCTTCGAGACTCAGATCTGCAGGGGCTAGACTACCCCCAGCTATGTTTTGAAAGACACCCTCGCCTTCGGGAGAAGTATCCGTAAGGGCCTGATTGCCCCCAGTCCTATCTTGAAGGACTTCTTCGTCTTTGAGATGCAGATCCACAAGGGCTAGACGACCCCCGCTACGTCCGGAAGGCTGACTTTGCTTCGAGGATGAAGATCCACCCCAGCTGTGCTTTGGAGGATACCTTCGTCTTCGGAAGGAGAATCAACAAGGGTTTGACTACCCCCACCTTCCTCCAAGATCTTTTTTCTTCCCCGAGTGCCTTCGAACACTCCGGAGGATGAGACGGTTGTCTTGGTTTTCCTCGGCTGGCTCTTGGACGAGGAATTTCCAGTCGTCTTTCGGACTGACGAGGAGTTAGAGATTACATTGCATGAAGCAACCTTTAGTTCTGGCTTCTCTTTTGTTGACACCTTCTTCCCGAGGCGACGTCGGAGGGGTGTCAATGATTGCAGCCGCTGGAACACCAACTGTCTTAGTAGGACTGCTACCTTGTAATAGCAGTTGATGGTGACTACAGCACAAGTGTGCCCTGTGAGGGTCGCATCGTGCTTATCAGTCGACTCTCCTGACCGGCGTTTGTGAGTGATCACGTTACGCACGTCGTTGGAGGAGAGTGCCACCTTCGCATACCCTTCAGGCGCATGGCAAGGCCAAGCGTCGGGGTGGTCAAATGAATGCTGCGCCCCCTGATCCAACACCAAACAGGCGCTCAGATCAGTTGTGGGGGAACAATATTTAAAGTGACTTGAACGAACCTCAGACGCACAACCAGAGGAGGCACGGGAGTTCAAGGCCACTGGGTTTGCCTCGTTCGACTTGGTTGCAAACGCAACAGATGTGCCCAAGTGAGACAAGGACTTTGAAGGTCGGCTCGTTTCTGGCGTAGAAGCACCTGAGTCGACCTTATACAGCTTACCATCAGCAGCGCGCATGATTGTGAGCACATGCTTCTGGCTTGCTGCTGGCATAGCACGTTTGGAGCGCATGGCCCGTGCTGCCTTGGACTTCTTCGTACTAGGCCGCTAGGGCACATAGTACTCAGAATCCAAATTCTCCTTGCCACTACAGCGAGTGAGTCTGTCAAAGACAGAGATCTTCTGTGGCGCATCGGAGGTGATGCGCGGGGCATTAGCTGCGCCCTTGCTCCGTCGACGCATCTTCCTCGCCTGAGAGGAAGATGGCTGGGGAATGTGGTCAGCCACACGTTTCCCCGAGAGATGCGTTGCACCGGTGGGCGCATCTTGGTTACTGAGGACGTCAGCAGGAAGGGAAGGCTGGATCGGTGCTTCCCCTTCGGTGGTAGTGCCAAAGGCATCGACCTTGCGCACCCAGATTTGGCGAGTCTTCTTCGGCTTCGGCAGCCGCTTCGAAGGACTCGTACTACCTTCAGAAATGAACTCCTCATACGCCTGTTGATTGAGGCGTACGACCAGCGCCTTATGGAAGGAGCCCACCTTCACGTCGTCGGATTGTGACACAACTTTCTCGGTGGAGGAGAAAGAGGTCTCCAGCAGAGTCGCCAGCTTGTTTGCCATTAAAATCTTTTGATGTAATTTCAATACAAACAGAACAGTGTTACAATGTAGGACTTAGACGTAGTCCTAGGAGTACACTTTTGTTTAATCTGGGTCCCTTGTGCCGATGGAGCGAGTGGTAATACGTTGACTCCGTTGACGATCTGACGATGGTTATCGGTTCTCTGAAGGTCTGAGTTGCTCTGGGTGCTGGAGCTAGTGGAAAGGAAGAAGAGGTTGAGTGTCTATATCTGCCTCGGTGGTTGTGCGATGTCTCTATCTGTCTATGTATGTTCGTGTCTCGAAGAAGGAAATGATCCCTCTATTTATAGTCTGTAGGCTGGCTGCTCATACGTGCATATGTAGGATACGCCTGGACGCGGGGACGCCACGTGGTGATTGCTGATGGAGGCGCATGGACGATGCGTCCTGATTGAGGAGTTGAATTCTTCATGCTGCTGTTGTGGGCTGGCACGTAGCAGGGAGAAGAATCTTTCTGTTGCTGATATCTTGGGTGAATTGAGTCAAAGGACATGTGTCGTAGGCCCATGGCTCGGATATCTCGAATTTGGTAGAGAATGATCTAGTAGGATGCGCCTGGGATTGGACGCATGAGGAGACTTTGGCTCGTAACCTTTGGGAGTCACGAACCATTCGGGGCCCATGGCTTTTGAGGCGCATGCGAGGCTTCAGTAGTGACTTTACTTCTATATTTAGGGATCAGAGAAAAGTCTGAGGCGTATGGCTTTTGAGGCACATGCAGAGATTTGGGCACATGGTTGTGGAGGCGCATGCGAGATGGTTGGACGGCCACGTGGTTGTAACCGTCGGAGGGAAGTAATGATGATTCTGACGTCGGCGACACTTCATTTTCTGAAAAAGCTGTCAACTGCAGTCTTCGGGGGACGTGCTGCCAACTCTGTCAGACTTCAGCATTTAATATTTTTGATAGGTGATGGACTGTCAAGTGGGCGCATCGATCGGTGTTCCACTAGGCGCATGGGGCCGTATGGGGGCGCATGCTTGTGAAGCGCTTGGTGCTGAGGGGCGCGTTTGTGTGATGTGCGGCCTGGCCGGCATATCCGCTCCGCTTGACACGTCTTTTGGTGCGACTGTTACATTCTTCGAGTGCTTTAAATAGTCATTTTTGACTTGGCTGAATTTGAAGCGTCAGGTTCATCCATTTAATGCAAATTCATTGCACAGGATTCGGAGAGCCAGCCACTTGGCGCATGGGTTTGATTTGCCCGGCCTATAAATAGTGGCGTGGAGAGGGTTTGCTTCTCATTCTCTCACGTCCTCCCGAAATGAACTTGTTTACTCGAGCACATTTTGTTGACGAGATGCTCCCAAGGGTGAAGATGCGACGCAATTTCATTGATGCACTTGAAGGTGACTATTACATCCAAAATTCGGAGTCGAGGGCTTATGAGGCAGGCGAAAGGTGCCTGTTGCATCCAAAGATCGGGATGCCCGAACCTCATCTCCGTTATGCTGAAAGAGCCGCAGATCGAAATTGCGGTGCTGCGACTTTGGGGGCTCTTTCTTCTGTCAGAGTGGGTGTTGCCCATTCTGGTTGTGTTAAAAGCTGCACCTTTAGCCGTGGTTTCGATTGCGGTCTTCCTTGGTCTTTGGAGGCTCTTTCGAAGCCTTTCCTGGCCACAGGTTGATTTGCGGTGCTCTTCTCTTCCTCGGTTTAGGGAGCTCTTCCTCCAGCTAGAGGGTTGCTTGCCACCCTCGTTCTGCTCAATAAATGCTTCATTGGTCGAAGCATTAGATGGCGCATGAGCCTGGCTGGAAGGGTGGCACATAACTGAGCTGCTGAAGGGATGCACATAACTGAGCTGCTGAAAGGATGCGCCCGGCTGAGAGCGCATGGTGGGATGCGCCTGACTGAGAGCGCATGGTGAGATGCGCCTGTTCAAGAGCGCATGATGACTGCTGCGCCTGGCTGTAGACTTAGGGTCTTTTCTTTTTGTAGAAGTTCTCCTTTGTACAGCCCTTTTTTAAGACATGTAATAGACTTTTATATGAAATAAAATCCTCTTTCAATGTCTATACTTTTGTTTTGCTGTGTCTGTCTGAGCTCCCTGGCGCATGTAGTGTTTGGCGCATAGGATTCCTGATCATGAAATTCCATGCTTCTTGTGAGCACCCTGAATTTCGGGTTGATTTTTTTCATTTTATTTTATTTTCTGATTGTTTAGTTTCATTAAATAATTTATTCTGTATTTTTTTTCCTAAGTGTGCTCTTCCGTGCCTTTGATATTTGGAGTGTCAGGGATGTTCAACTCTGAAAATCTTCTTCACGAGTTTTGGAGTGGACATGATTACCTTCATGACGGTGTATAGTGTCCCATCCAAACTTGTTCTCTTGTACTCTTTTTGCTTCGCTGAATTTTGGGTCAAATTAGACCAGTTGATTATTAATTATTTTTCCCACTCTTTTCCATGATCATTTTCAGCACGTTACCGTGACTTTTAAATTAGGAGCGCAAGACCAGTCAATTTCTTGAAACCAACTTCTCATGCAAGATCTACTCGAGACACTCGTCACCGATGACCTTCGTGTCCCACTCAGACACGCCATTTTGTACTCTATTTGCTTTGCACAACTTCCCGACACGTAACCCGATTTTATTTCACCCCACGGTGTCACACTTATCTTCCAACTTGATTTGTGGGTCCCCTGTCGACCAAAACCTGTCAGCCTCAATTATGGACATGGCCCACATTGAGCCTACTATCCGCCTGCCACTTGTGTTCCATTTATTGCAATCCCCATGTGCTACTTATTCACTCATGATCATCAACGCCTAATTTTAATTCGATTTTTGCACAATGTCTGATTTTGACCCAATCCGGCTCCACTGAGTCCAGTCCAGCTTTGTGTTGCCCTCCATCATGACACCCTCTTATTTTCTGGCCCAAAAATATCAATTGCTCATTCTACGCATTTATAATAATTATTGGGAATTTTTGTTCATTTAAATTCCATGGGATAACCTATTTTTTCCTATATTAATCCTAGCCATAGGATCTCCCCATTTAATCCTAACCCTCTATTCCCAAACTTCTCCTCACAGCCCCCTCCCAATTAGGGTGGCCGGCCCTAACTCCCAAAAGTCTTTTTCTCTCTCTTCCTCTCACATGTAATTAATTTCTCATCTCTCTTTCTCTCACTACTTTCCCACACTCAACAAAAAAAATGCAACAACAACTACACTATCCCGAACCCATGGCCGAACCACCACCACTGCACTCAACTTCTCCCCGAGCCACCCCCTGGTCGGCCCAGCCCCGCCGTGGCCTGGCCGATGGCCACCACCGTACCACTCAACCCGATCTCCTCTCCTCCTCCAACTCCATCTATCAACCGCAACCATCATCTCCACCTCCACGCAACCACCCGCACCACTACCTTCACCATCCTTCAGCCCGACCAACACCAACAGCCCCGCACCACCTCCAGCCCGACCACGTCGACGTCGCACCGTCGCAGCGTGCACAGGCGTACAGCAGCGCGCAAAGCGCACTTGGCGCGCGCACGCGAATGGCGTGGCCGCCGCCGTCGTCGCCCGCCATGGCTTCGGTGACCCCGCCGTGGGTGCCCTCCCTCGAGCGAGCTCAAGTGGAAAGCCCCTTGACGGCCACCATCCTCCGGGACGCGCCGTCGAGGCGATTCGTGCGTTTTGCACGACGTCCCGTCGTGACGCGCGCGAAATCAAGTTCATTTTGGCGCTCCGTCGCAGCAACTTCGCGCACGGTTTTCCGGAGATCCGACCGTTGGATCGGCAATTTCTTCTTTCCGTCACAATCTCGGTATATCCACCTTCATCCCTGTCAATTTTCGTCCGTTAATTTTATCGTTTGATACATCAAAACCGGCCACCAAGTTGACCGTTTAAATTGTATTAAATTTGGACAGTTTCACGGGGCCAACTTTGTCAGCTTGTATCTCCTCCACCGCAGCTCCGTTTGGCATGCTACCAGTTCCTGTGCGAAGCTGGTATAACCCTCTTACTACCCCTCCAGTTTCGTTTCATTATGAGCTTGTTTGATTGGTTGAATTCGACGCCAAAGTTGGTCGTCCGAATTCGTAATTTTTAACTTGTAAAATTCCATTTTTGAACACGGGACTCCAGATTTCATTTTTGACACCACCATTAGACTTGTGGCGTCGTTCTGGCATATTTTCATATAAAATTTGTTAGATTTGGAGAACGTGGACCCTGACACGTTTTTCGGTGCAAAGTGGGTCCCACATTCTGGGTCAACGGGAGTTTTTGACGCCGGCTCATCGGAATCTACTTCCGGAGATACCGTTGAGTTCGTATCGTCATTCTGGACTCGTTGACATATAATTTGCTAGGTTTTGGTTGACATTGGATCCGGCACGTATTTCGGTGCAAGTCGGATACTAATATCCGGGTCAACGGGTCATTTTGAGATCGGCTCATCGAAATCCAATTCCGGATATACCGTTGAGTTCGTATCGTCATTCGGGACTCGTTGACATGTAGTTTGCTGAGTTTTGAGAACATTGGCACCGGCACGCATTTTCGTGCAAACCGAAATTCCAAGTTCTGGTCAACGGACCAAATTGAGATCGGGTCAACGAAATCCAATTCTGGAGATACCGTTGGGTTCATATCGTCATTCTGGTTTCGTGGACATATAATTTGCTATATTTTATAGACTTGTTTTCTTGCACGTTTTTCGGTGCAAAACGGCTCCGACACGGACACCGTTTTGACCCGAAATTACCTTTTTGCCCTTGTGTCCAAATTGGACCGAAGGGTAGGCTATCCTAGCTAATTTGACTATTTTAGACACGTTGGCAATGTTTATTTTGTCGTCCGACAATGTTTGTTGATAATTTCTCTGAGTTTAACCTTTTTATAATTAATTAATAATAAATTCCTATAATGTTCGTATTTTGGGATTAGTACAACGAAACTGAGATCAGTCAATTCAAGTGATCTTACATCGCTGAAATTGACAAGATGGACACGTGGATCACCATAATAAGATTATCAACTTTACCGTTGATCATCTCATCTCGATTTGCGTGTCGTAAGTTTCGACGTACGAATGACGAAGTACACTTTATATCTTTAATAATTAGACTAGATTTGACCCTGTTTGACCAAAGTTGACCAGTTGACCCAAAGTCAACTGTAAGTCAACACTTGACCTAGCTTGACTAGATTATTGGCCGGAGTCGACCTAGAGTTGTTTTGATTTAGAAGAACCTAGGATAAAATAGATTGTTTGTGGATTCATTTATCACAATTTGAACACCTTGTAACCTGTGTTGCTTTAAATAGGACTCTGTGGCTTCAGTTGGACCCCCTATACTTATCAGCTGTTCAGGTTATCAGGCGAGTACATTCTCTAATCGTTTCATACTTTTCACGAATTATATTCTCGCTCTAGATTACTTTTACTTGATGCTGTCACGTTATCATCACGGATTGGTACTATACGGATCTCTTCTTGGGATGTTACCCCCTTAGCGGGCGCATCGGATACTTTATGACATGTGTTTCATGTACATCATGTATTCCTTGCTTCTGCGTTATTCATGTACACTCTTGTTCTCTCATGTTCTTACATGTACGTTCATGTACTCTCATGTTCTTTCATGTACGCTAATGTTTCCTCATGTATTTCTTGTATAACCAAAACATCATGTCCGTAACATAACTTGAATAGATCCTTGTGTATTGATTGTGGGTAGGGGTGAGTATAAATGGTCATGTAATTTACCCATCATGTACACTCTGTTACTTTTCATGTTCATCATGTACAACCTAAGCCAATTACATGCCATCTCGTACTCTAAATCACTAGTCACTTACAGTTCTTACTTATCATGTATATATATTTCCAGTTATCAAATATCTCTCATATTTTCATGTACATATTCTTACAGCGTTTCATGTATCTTATTCTATTGCCTGCTTTATATTTTCTGACATGATATGAACTGTATGAGATGTATTGTGCTCGCTCCTGTCCTGACTGGACCTGCTGATAAATTTTACAGATGGCCTGGGATTGGCTGCTAGCCTAGAGGAGACACAGTAGAGGTTGTTTAGATAGTTATTTCATTTTGTCGGGAGTTGTATTTACTTATGGATTACTGTATTTGAGTTTTGAGATGTACTTCTGGGTTTATGTATCTTAGACACTTAGACTTCTATCTCCTGTATCTCTTTTGGATTTTATGTTTTATCTACCTTCCATTATGCTCTACCTTAGATGTGATTGAGTTTACATTCTGCTATGTCACCCCCATTCGGGGAGTATAAACTGCTTAGCCTTATACTGTTAGATGCATGAGACCTAGGACAGCGTTCTACCGCCGACACTGCGGCGTAGGCTGGGCGTTGTTACGTTCTCGTGCCCTAACTCTAGGGTGCGGGTCGTGACACTTCTACACCTGGATGGAGAGAAATAATGAGTGAAGTGAAGAGAGAGAATGAAGATTTGGTTTCTTTATATATACAGTATTTTCAGTAAGGGTATTATCGTAATTTTACTAACCTTAATCAGTTTTCGGTTTTAGACCGAACCCAAACTCCTAAACTGAACCCGAAATCGATAACTGAATAACGGAAACTTGAAAACCAAAACCGAATCTGATATATTTAGACCTGAACCGAATTCCTTATTCGGTTCGGGTTTCGGTCCAAAACCCTTTAATTCTCACCCCTAACTAGACCTCCAACACTTTCGATAAGCCGATGAGCTCCTTACGATAAGTGTCTCCCTCTCTCTCGTGTGATTCCTTTTTGTGGAGGAGATTTTGTTTTGTTTTGGGGAATGAGTTTTTTTTTTCTGATTATTTTACAAGATTGATTTTTTTGTATACATGACTGATTATGTGGAGGAGTTTGGAATTTTTTTTTTGTGGGGGGGGGGAGGGGGGGGCTGATTTTTTTACTGAACTTTATACATGACTGATTTTTTTTTGGGGAGTTGATTCTTCTATTTCAATTTTAATTTTTTTTTATTTAAATTGGATGATGAGTATATAATTTAATTTCTATTTTTTTTTTGGGGGGGGGGGCCGATTTAATTTCTGTTTTTTTAGGAACTGGTTCTCCTATTTCAATTTAATTTTTGTTTTTTATATTTATTAATTGAAATCAATTTTCAAATAGACTAGAGATAGTAAAGATGGTGATTGTCGTCTCCTTTTCGTGTTGCTAAATAATTTTATAAATTTTATTGTTGTTTTATAGTTTTTTGTCGTCCCCGTTTGTCTTTTCTCTTCGTAAACAATGAAGGCAATATTGGGTTCAACATATTTAATCAAGATTAAGACAAAATTTGAAGTTATTGATAAGATATGGAATCACAGCTTCATCATCCAGTGCATAGTGCGGGTCATTTTTTTTAACACTTATTTCTTCTATATAGAGGTTGATAAAGAATTTGTCACCGAAAATTATGGATGAGTTGTTATTGTACAAGAAAGCTATAGGTCTCTTTGGTTCCAACTTTGCCAAAAAATCAAGGAACAACAAATCGCTTGGTAATGATATCTTATTTTTACTTATTACTTACTAGTACTGCTACTAGTTGCAATTTACATGTCTAATAATACAATTACCATACATTTGTAAGGTGGGATTTATATGGTGGGGAAGCTCCTAAACTGCAAGACTTCGCAATCAAAGGTATTACTTTAACATGTAGTGCATCCTGTTATGAAAGAAATTTGAGTATATTTGAGCATAAATTTTTATTATACTATTATACACTTTTTTATAAATATATTCACTAATTTTCTTTCTCTTAGAAAAGATTCATTCAAATTGGAACACCAGAATCTGTAAAACTTGGTTTACATCACATATAATAAAAAAACTCAAAGCTCTCTATGATAGAAGGAATGAGATTAATACCATATGCTTAGAAGATATTGACAAAAGCAACGATCATAGGTGATTGGAAAGATGGGGGATACAAATGATGAAGATGAGCTAGTTTTTTTTATGATAAACAACTCTCATGCAGAGATGTGGGTCGAGCAATGGAGGTTTAAGAGCCTCCAGCAAACACAAGACAAGCGACATCAAGGTTATGATTTGTTGCTATAACTTCAAGCATTAGAGTTTCTACAACATCAAATCTGCATGTTGAAGAGGATGAGTTTGATTATAATGAAGATATAGAGGAGATTGAGGGTTTAACTCGGATGATACTGACGGGAGTAATAATGATTTGATGGAGTGTGATGAAGATGGATGATTGTTCTATTGGTTTTTCTTTTATTTTTCAATTTTTGTTCTTTTCATTTTGTTACTTCTTGTTAGGGAACATAAATTCGTGTTAATTCTGTTGACTGATATTGTTGTAGTTCATGTTGGAGTTTTGGTTTTTCCTTTAGAAAGCTTTAGTCCCACATTGGAAAAAACGAAGAGATTGTATCTCTATATATTAGCTTTGCTATTATTGGAGATGCACATGTGGTGTGGAGATGCACATGTGGTGTGGAGGTGCACATGGGTTTGCCATGTGGGGTTATTTTTCTAATGGGAAAAAGGCTAAAATCAACAATTAAAGCATTCATGCTTTTTGCTCTTGGTAAATTTATTTCCATGGGAGCTAAGCCCCGTAGGGGCTTAGCGACTCGGGCTCATGAGGCGTAATATGGCATTTTGTTGGTGCACTTTGCACTTAGCACGTCAGCATCGTCGCTAGGCGCATAGTGCGCTTTAGTTGCGCTCGTTGCGCGAGCCATTTGCGCTGCCACGTTGCGCAAGCCCAGTTGCGCTGCTCAGTTGTACAAGCCCAGTTGCGCAAGCCCAGTTGCGTAAGCCCAGGTTGTGCTGGGTTGCGCTGGGTTGCGCGGGTTGCTCGGGTTGCGCGGGTTGCTCGGGTTGCGCGGGCGCGCTGGTTGCGCTGCGTGCGCCGTGTGCACAGTGCGTGCAGTGCGCGCTCTGTCGCACAGAGTGCAAGGAGCACGGGGTGTGCGCAGTTGGCGTAACTTGCAGCAGAACGTGTGTTTGCACGTTCTGGACGATTGCTATATGTTCGGGGTGGTTTTTACCACGTCCCTAATTTTGTGGCAACCGAACAGTTGCTGTAGGGCCTATATAAGGCATCCTCTCTCTCTCAAGGCTGGAGACATACAAGAAAGAGAAGCCACCACAGAAAGTTTACGAAGTGTTTTTTAGCACAAGTAAACAGAGAATTCAGAAGTGTTCTTTAACACAGTTCTGATCTTCCAGCAGCCTTAGAGAGAGAGAGGAAAGGTGCCGCACTAGCGTTGCTTTTGCACGGGAGTTCGTGTCCATCCGAGGAGTCAGAAGAGCAGGAGTGTTCCAAGTTCTCCGACGAACTTGCTGGTTCCTGGAAGCTGTTCGTGTAGGGCGAATAAAGCTTTGAGCAATGGTGATTATTCACCCCAGCAGGAGTTGTTCCATCTTTCGCCAGTCACCTTCTTCATTACTGCCAGTAATTCTAATTGTATCTTCTTTTTAGAAGTACTATGATCTGATTGCTGTTGATTACGAAATCTTTTTAGATTCTCGTAATTCGGAATCACCTTCCTTGAAGTGTTGATTTGAAACTTTGTTTTTACAATTGTTTCATTTTCTCAGTTTTCCATCGAAAAATTGTGCCCCGACACTAACAATCTCAAAGCTTTATTGCTACGATGGAAAACATTAATGCTTCACTCCTCAATACTGACTTTTGTAAGTTAGAAAAATTTGATGGAGAGCATTATCAAGTCTGGAAGAGGAAGGTTTATCTCACTCTTCAACTCAGAGACATTGATCACGTGTTTCTTAAAGAGGAACCTACCGTTCCAGATACTGGGTCTGCTGCCGCAATCACTGCGGCTACTAAACTTCCGGCCAAGTGGAGAAGAGAAAATAGCATTTGCAGGCTGCTTATCCTGAATGCTATGGAGGATTCCCTAGCAGAATCCTACAGTAAGAAGACAATTGCTAGAGACATATGGGAGTCTCTGGAGAAACTGTACGAAGAAGACAAGAACATGAGCAAGATATTTGTGGTTGAAAAATATCATAAATGGCTCTTTGAGGACGAGAAGTCCATGTTGTCGCAGGTAAAAGAATTTCTGAAGCTGCGACAGAAGTTGGAAGACGAGGCGATGCCCCTCCCCGACAAGTTTGTTGTTGGAGGGATTGTCTCAAAGCTCCCTCCTGGTGGAGTAAGTTCTATGCAAATATGCATAGGAAGAAGCTTGAGATCAGCCTTGAAGATCTCTTGCAGGAAATCTATGTTGAGGACCAGATGCGGGCTCAACTGAAGGTGGACACACTGTCCAAGCAATTGGCTAACGCCAATCTGGTTCATACCAAGGAACCAAGGGGAAAGCAGGCAGCTTCCTACAGCAAGAAGAAGGACCCTAACAATCTGAACGTGAAGGGGGCTTCCTTCAAGCGAAAGAAGGCAAAGTCTCAGATGCCTTGTTTCAAGTGTGACAAAAAGGGACACTTCAAGAATGAATGCAAAGCAAAGACCAAGCAATCAGAGCAAGGAGAGCCTAGTAAGGTATCTATGATCACTGACGTTGTTGCTATGATTGTGCAGGTTGATGCGGTAAGGACTGACTCTGACTGGTGGGTAGATACTGGAGCCTCCTGCCATGCCTGCTCCAGTAAGGAGTGATTCACCACCTACACACCTACTTCTGAAATGGTTATGATGGCGAACCAGGCACAAGCTGAAGTGCTCGGGATCGGGAGGGTGGTGTTGAAGCTGACTTCGGGGAAGTCTCTGACGCTTTAAGGCGTGAAGCACGTACCTGCTATCGCCAAGAACCTGATCTCAGGAGGCCTACTCTGCAACGCAGGCCTCAGGATGGACATCAATGTTGGCCAGATGGTGATGTCTATCAAGGGAACATATTTCGGGAAAGCTTTTTATACCGAAAGAATGTTCAAAATTCAACTTGAAAATCAGTCCAATGTAATTAATATGATTAATGAAATCACTCCTCTGCTTATACTCTTGAGTTGTGGCATAATAGGCTATGACATGTTCATTGTAAACGAATAAACAGAATGTCTAGTCTAGGACTTATCTCCAAGTGTGGGGGTAAGGTAGAGAAATGTGAAGTTTGTGCTCAAACAAAGATCACAAGGAAACCCTTTTCTTGGGTTAATCGAAGTACAGATCTTCTGGAGTTGGTACACTCCGATATCTGTAACTTCAAACAGTTCTCTACAAAGGTCGGGATGAAGTATTTCATAACCTTCATCGATGAATTCTTAAAGTATGCATTCGTCTACTTGTTGAAGGCTAAAGACGAAGCATTCGAGAAGTTCAAAGAGTTCAGAGCCGAAGCTGAGCGGCAGACTGGACAACAACTCAAAAGAATAAGAAGTGATCGAGGTGGGGAGTACAGGTCTCATGAATTCGCATCGTTCTGCAAAGAACATAGAATTGTCAATGATACTACGGCTCCGTACTCTCCTCAATCAAACGGAGTAGCAGAGAGGAAGAACAGAACGTTAACAGAAATGATTAACTCAATGTTGTTGACTGTTGGTCTTCCTAAGTGCTACTGGGAGAAGCTGTATTGACGGCCACTTTTATTCTAAATAGAGTGCCTCATGCAACTTCAGACGTTACTCCTCATGAACTCAGGTTCAAGGTAAGACCTAACTTGAATGTCATTCGAGTGTGGGGGTGTCTGGCATATGTCAAGCTTCCAGATCTAAAGATTCAGAAGCTTGGGACAAGGACTACGAAGACGATCTTCTTGGGGTATGCCGAGAAGAGTGATGCTCGGAGATTTCTTAATATTGAGTCAAATCATATCATTGAATCTCGCGACGTAGAATATTTTGAAGACAAATTTGCAAGGCACAAGAATATTGTTCTTGCGGATGTACCGAAGAACAATGAGGGTACGCAGGAAATTGAAGTCTTCAATGAAGATGTTGAAACAATGGTTGAACCAGATCTCGCTGAGCCGTCAACGAAGCGAGTGAGGAGGCCGAAGGACTTCGAAAGTGACTTTGTCACCTATCATGTGGAAGCAGATCCGCTTACCTACGATGAGGCGATGAAGACCAGAGACGCGGTTTTCTGGAAGGAGGCGATTGACAATGAAATTGATTCCATCACCTCAAATAACACTTGGGTGTTGGTTGATCTTCCCGAAGGAGCAAAACCCATTGGATGCAAATGGATCTTCAAGAAGAAGATGAAAGCAGACGGAACTATTGACAAGTTCAAGGCTAGGTTGGTAGCCAAGGGGTTTTCTCAGAAGCAGGAGATTGACTACTTTGACACGTATGCTCCAGTAGCCCGGATGACCACCATCAGAATGTTGATTGCTCTCGCAGAAATACATAAGATGGTGACACATCAAATAGATGTGAATATGGCTTTCCTAAATGGCGAGCTGACCGAAGAGATTTACATACAACAGCCAGAGGAATTTGTCATCAGGGGTCTTGAAGACAAAGTCTGCAAGTTGGTGAAATCCTTGTACGGTCTTAAACAGGCTCCCAAGATGTGGCATGAGAAATTTGACAAAGTTATAAGGTCAAATGGCTACATAGTCAGCGATACGGACAAGTGTGTTTACACGAAGTTCGCTGATGGAAGAGGTGTGATCGTTTGTCTGTACGTGGACGACATGCTTATCCTAGGTACGGATATTAGCTGTGTCACGGAGACAAAGAAATTCATCTCAAGCAAGTTCAGTATGAAGGACTTGGGGGAAGCTGATGTGATCTTAGGGATCAAGATCATCCGGACAGACACTGGACTAGCGCTGTCACAGTCTCATTATATTGAGAAAATGATCACTCGTTATGGGTATCGGGATCTTCCAGGGATCGATACGCCGTACAGGTGTGATCTGAAGCTGAAGCATAATTCAGAAGAAAGCGTCAGGCAGTTGGAGTATGCAAGCGTAATAGGAAGTTTGATGTATGCTACTAGTGCCACAAGGCCTGACATAGCTTTCACCATGGGAATGCTGAGTCGTTTCACGAGCAACCCAGGTGCTGAACACTGGAAAGCTGTGAACTGGGTTATGAGATATCTCAAGAAGACTCAGATATATGCACTTTACTACAGCGAAGATCAGCCTGTAGTGGAAGGCTTCAGTGATGCCAGCTGGTGCTCAGAGGTGGAGAGCGAGAGGTCCACAGGTGGATTCATTTTCATAATGGATGGAGATGCTATATCGTGGAAGTCAAAGAAGCAGACTATGCTCTCGCGGTCATCCATGGAATCTGAGTTCTTTGCACTTGATACCGCAACCAAGGAAGCAGAATGGCTTCGGGAGCTCATGTATGATCTTCCAATGGTTGGGGCACAAATACCGACGATACCGATATACTGCGACAACCAGACGACTATGGTGGTGGCATCAAATGACCTCTTCAACGGGAAGAAGAGGACTGTGCGGTTGAAGCACAGGGCAATACACGATCTTATCAAGAGAGGTATTATTGCAGTAATTGATGTTCGGAGTCAGGAGAACCTGGCGGATCCGTTCACCAAGGGCCTCAAGCGCCAGCTGGTCGATGACACAGCTTGTAAAATGGACATGAAGGCATTCTGATATTGTATTATTGTATTCCTACCATAAAGTTTTATGCTATTAGTTCAAAGATTTATCTACGAGGCATCTAGCTTTTGTTTCAAGGGAGGACCACTAATGGGAAGAATATCAGGAACGGTGGGTACATGTTCTATTGGGCTTGGAGAGGTTAAGGACCTATAACCACTGTTATCTATTGTTGTTTTCTGCGGAAAATGGTTCCTGTGGGAAGGTTGGCTTAATTGCCTTAATGAGTTCTCAGGCAGAGTGAATGCCTGGTGTGCTTTACAGGAAGCACGGTAGAGCAGCACTACAAGGAGTGAAACTCCATGCTACAGTGGGGTGACTCGACAATGAGGTTCCTATATGTGGGGTGCTGCCCAGTAATAGGATAAAGCCTCGGCTTTGTAGGCCAAGTCACAGCGGCGTAGCACCGCAAATAGGCAGTTAGCCTAATGCTGTATGTTAAAACTAAAGAGGGGTGTAGTCAGCACTACAAAGAGGAGGAGTTCCTCATGTTACAGTGGCACGACACCACGATGAGGTACCCGGTTAGGGATAAAGCCTCGGCCTTGCAAGCCATGTCGTTGTGGCGTAACACCGCAAGGGAGCCTAAGGCTTCATGCTGGGTAGTTTGGCACTACAAAGAGGCGGTTGCCTCTTGCTACAGTAGTATGACACTACGATGAGGCTCCCGGTACGGGGTAGGCCTCGGCTTTAAGCCATGTCATAGCGGCGTAGCACCGCAAGGGAAGCGCAAAGCGCTTTTTGCCATGTCTCTTTATAATGAACTCACCTATAGTGTATGGACAAAGAGATATCAGGCCGTCTCTTGAGGGTAAACTTGTAGACGCCCAAAATTATACACTGAAACCAGGCTGGCACAGGGCCTTTAATGTGTAGCCAGAAGCACATGTAACTACATTATATGAGTGGAAAGAATTTCAGCTATGATGCAGAATTCAAGGCTTAGTCCATTCTTGTATTATAGTCTGATTTTTGATCCATGCGGGAAGATTCAAGTCGTCAGCGACATCTCTCCTAATGCATGATGGACAGTTACTGTGGGGAACACTTATACCCATATATAGAGATATGTGGGGGATTGTTGGAGTTTTAGTTTTTCATTTAGAAAGCTTTAGTCCCACATCGGAAAAAACAAAGAGATTGTATCTCTATATATTAGCTCTGCTATTATTGGAGATGCACATGTGGTGTGGAGGTGCACATGGGTTTGCCATGTAGGGTTATTTTTCTAATAAAAAAAGGCTAAAATTAACAATTAAAGCATTCATGCTTTTTGCTCTTAGGAAATTTATTTCCATGGGAGCTAAGCCCCGTAGGGGCTTAGCGACCCGGACTCGGACTCGGACTCGGGCTCATGAGGCGTAATATGGCATTTTGTTGGGACACTTTGCACTTAGCACATCAGCATCGTCGCTAAGTGCATAGTGCGCTTTAGTTGTGCGAGCCACTTGCGCTGCCATGTTGTGCAAGCCCAGTTGCGCTGCTCAGTTGCGTAAGCCCAGTTGCGCATGCCCAGTTGCGCAAGCCCAATTGCGTATGCCCAGTTGCGCAATCCCAGTTGTGCTGCCCAGGTGCACGCCCAGGTTGCGCTCAGGTTGTGCTGGGTTGCGCTAGGTTGCGCGGGTTGCGCGAGTTGTGCGGGTTGCTCGGGTTTCGCGGGTTGCTCGGGTTGCACGGGCGCGCTGGTTGTGCTGCGTGCGCCGTGTGCACAGTGCGTGCAGTGCGCGCAGTATGCGCAGTTCAGTGTATGCTCTGTCGCACAGAGTGCAAGGAGCACGGGGTGTGCGCAGTTGGCACAACTTGCAGCAGAACGTGCGTTTGCACGTTCTGGGCGGTTGCTACATGTTCGGGGTAGTTTTTACCACGTTCCTAATTTTGTGCCAACCGAACGGTTGCTGTAGGGCCTATATAAGGCATCCTCTCTCTCTCAAGGCTGGAGACATACAAGAAAGAGAACCCACCACAGAAAGTTTACGAAGTGTTTTTTAGCACAAGTAAACAGAGAATTCAGATGTGTTCTTTAATACAGTTATGATCTTCCAGCAGCCTTCGAGAGAGAGGAAAGGCGCCGCACCAGCGTTGCTTTTGTACGGGAGTTCGTGTCCATCCAAGGAGTCAGAAGAGCAGGAGTGTTCTAAGTTCTCCGACGAACTTGCTGGTTCCTGGAAGCTGTTCGTGTAGGGCGAATAAAGCTTTGAGCAACGGTGGTTATTCACCCCAGCAGGAGTTGTTCCATCTTTCGCCAGTCGCCTTCTTCGTTACTGCCTGTAATTCTGATTGTATCTTCTTTTTAGAAGTACTACAATCTGATTGCTGTTGATTATGAAATCTTTTTAGATTCTCGTAATTCAGAATCATCTTCCTTGAAGTGTTGATTTGAAACTATGTTTTTACAATTGTTTCATTTTCTCAGTTTTCCATCAAAAAATTGTGCCCCAGCACTAACAGTTCACTTGGTTATGTTAAACTTTAAACGTATTTGTTTTATTTTTTACATTACTAATTTATGTATTTATTTATGTATATTTTTATTATTTTTAATTTTTGTCCCTAGCTTCGATCGGACGCATGTCTTAAGTGCGCTGTGCGCCTTAGAAAAATGGACCATTTGTGCCTCGAGTGCGCCTTATGTCTTTGACTACCTTCATAAATAATAATTTAAAAAATTATAATATGACTCCTACAAATTTCAAAGGTTAGGGGTATGCCCCCCTCAGGCCATGTTTTAGGTTTGTCCCTGGAGACAAACTACTTTGCAAGTGAAAGGGCCTTTATGGTTTTCAACTCATTTGAATTAGATAATAATACAATTTCTGAATTGGAAGCTTTCTTTTAACACTTGATTCCCACTTACAATATTCATATCAAATTTGCATGTAGTTTTCAAAATAGAAGTTATGATTTTAATCAGCTCATTTTCCCTGAAAATTTTCAGAAACTTTAAGTACGAGTTATTCCAGCATTAGAATAACATGTTTATTCATTTTCTCTCATAAAGAAGTGAGATACATAATACATGTTACAAGGTGTTGTGAAATAGGATAAAGTTGATAGTGGCATATGTTAGTCCCGGGGCTTGATCAAAGATGAAAAACTGATGCAATCGAGATCTGAGAGTCACACAAAGCTTTGTAGTGATCAAACTCAAGATCTACGATGATACAAAAAACTAAATAGCTAGATTACAATATGAAGGAGGGAAATAGAGAAGAGAAGATCTCTCGTTCTTCCTTACAAACGTGTTACAATTGGGACAGAACGAGTTACAATAATCTAGAGAAAGATGAGATGAAGAAAAGTTGCCGGGGTGTCAAAACACCGTTGCTCAAAGCAAGATTCGCCCCACACGAATTGCTTCCAGGAACCAGCAAGTTGAAGAACTTGTGGAACGCTCGAAGTCACCTCTGTTCTGACTCCTCGGATGGACTTGTAATGGCGGCAGCAGCTCCCTCTCTCTCTCTTTTCTGACTTATAAAATTCGTAGTCCTCCACAAAGGAAGCCAGAAGAGAGTATATATAAAGAGAGGGTGGAAATCCTACCCGCCTCTTCAGTTATGGAAAGATTGAATCAAATCCCACAAAGATAGCAAGGAACTTAATTCAAATCCCACAAAGATGGAAATGAAATTAATTCAAATCCCACAAAGATGGAAACAAAATTAATTCAAATCCCACAAAGATGGAAACGAAATTAATTTCAAATCCCACAAAGATTGAAACGAAATTAATTCGAATTGAATCAGTCTTTCCATAACTGACTTGTAGCCTGCATAGTCAGCGGAGCCCTCCATGCGGCAGCAGCAACAGTAGCCTGGCCGCATGAGCCGCATGAGCCGCATGGACCGCATGGACCGTATGAGCCGCATGGACCGGATGGACCGCATGAGCCGCATATGAGCCGATGAGCCCGAGTCCGAGCCCGAGTCCGAGTTCGAGTCCGAGTCCTAGTCCGAGTCCGAGTCCGAGTCGCTAAGCCCCTTTGGAGCTTAGCTCCAAATGGAATCAATCCAAGAGAATGACAAAAGCATTAATGCTTAATCCTTGGAGCCTTATTCTTACCTCCTAGTAAAATCAACCACATGGTTCCCTCCTTAGGGTCACCACCCCATGTGCATCTCTCAACAACACAACCATGTATATATGTTGAGATAACTCATGGTGCATTTCTGATATGGGACTAAACTTTTACAAGGCATGTTGAGAGCAAGCTCTCTCCATGTAAATAAAGCACCAACAATCCCCCACATATCACAACATGTATATGTGTCCAGGGTTGAGCGTTCCCTACAGTAACTGTCCATTTTGCATTAGGATAGATGTCGCTGACGACTTGAATCTTCCCGCATGGGTTAAATAACAATATGATACAAGAATGGACTACGCCTTGAATTCTGCACCACAATTGTAATTCTTTCCACTCACAAAGTGTAGTTACGTGTGCTTCTGGCTGCACATTAAAGGCCCTGTGCCAGCCTGGTTTCAGTGTATAATTTTGGGCGTCTACAAGTTTACCCTCAAGAGACGGCCTGATATCTCTTTCCATCACTACAAGAAAAATGGCTTTTCTTGACGGTTTTTCCCCGTCAAGAAAGACTTTTCTTGACGGTTTTGGATCCGTCATCTAGGCCCCCGTCAAGAAAAGTCGACACTTTTCTTGACGGTTTTTTGTTTGTTTTCTTGACGGTTTTAAACCGTCAAGAAAACAAGCTTGTCTTGACGATTTTAAACCGTCAAGAAAACAAAAAAAAAACCGTCAAGAAAAGTGTCGACTTTTCTTGACGGGGGCCTAGATGACGGCTAATGACCGTCAAGAAAAGTCTTTCTTGACGGGAAAAAACCGTCAAGGAAAATATTTTTTGATGTTTAAAAACCGTCAAGAAATGAATTTTCTTGACGTTTTGCAATCGTCAAGATAAACATGTTTACAATAATATCAATATATTCCAGAATCCAATTACCAAACACACATAATATCAATATATGCCAGTTACAACACACACATAATATTATAATACACAAACTTTTTATTGATCACAAATACAAAGTTTGTACATCACAAACATCCAAGAATGATATATACAAAGTATACAAATGTGAATACAAAGAGTTTAAGCACTAACCCAAAAAAAAAAAAAACTTGTCAAACTATTTTCTTTGAGATCTCTGGGCTTTGGGCAATGGTGTAGTGTACAGACAGAGAGGGAGAGGAAGAAGCCAGCCATCATCATAACCGAGCTGAAGTTGTATCCAAGAGAGGTCACATGTTTCCACCTGGGTCTCCAGGTTTTTTTTAGAACCTTACTGACCTGAAGTTTTGGCACCTATGCACCGAAAAAAAACATAGTTCCAAAAGCCACCCACCCCTGGCTGCACAGTACTTTATTCATCCTAGCATTGTTCTTGGCTCGGCCGATACAGACCGATATACTAACGATTCGCTCGTTTCTTCATCGTAACCATTAGGCACTTCAATCAAACGCTTCCCGTTAGTCTCAGATTCCTTATCTAGGATGTCGTCTCTAACATGGTCCGAGATACAAGCCTTGAAGTTTTCGATACACCTGCTGTTCTTGGAATCCAGGTTGAGATAGATGAGAACATCCCAGCACTTTCTGAACTGCTTCTTGTTGATCTTCAGCTTCTGGCGAACAATCTCAGTCACGTGGCGGGTGATTATCATAAACTATAACAAGAAAGTACAAAAATGAGGAACGAATAGCAATGTACCTGTAGTGGAAATTAGTCGCATTGAACGAGGATTAGCAATTTCAAAATTTTGAGAAGGATCAAACCCAAATGATTAACATAAGCTTGGCGTGAAAGCGACTTCGGACCCACTCACTGTCAGCCTACAAACCTGGAACAATAGAAAATAAAAATTGGATGGCAAACAGATGCTATGAGAAACTAAGGATACAAGTTAATTTCACACAAGATGAACATAATCATGAACATCAGACAGTTTTTTTCCCAACAAATTCACCTAAACAATGTGACAGGAATAATGGCACGAGTTATCTTGGTTTCTAGCAAAATGTAAGAAAGTTTTATAACTCAAAAGGGCACAGTTGAAGATCAGCAAGAGTTGATTCTTTAGAGGATCCAATACTAATTTTTTTGGAAAATCACTGACCATACTGCAAAATGAAATGATGAAATGATAATCAATTAAGCATGGGTACAGTGAATGTATACTCATTGAGTATCAGATGAAATTGTTAAATGATAATTGGACAGGTGAAAAGATGGTTCCAATATAGAAATTTTCACACTTCTACATAATAATATATGTGGTAATTGATTCGAGGTTAATTGCAAGAATATAGGCAAATAAATGTAGTTTCTGCTTCACAATCCCTTAGTAATCAATGCCCTATGCCACTACTCTTTGAATGGCTTCTCCTCTTTGTCTCTATAGTAGCTATTTCAGACTCAGTATTGGTTATTTCTGCCATCTATACATTTTTGTTTCATAACCTAAATTTATTGTATACCTACATTAAGTAGTGGATTTAAAACTGAGAAATATAGAATTGTCTTAGAACTACCTAGACAAGAATTGCTGATGGTACCTTCAATGATGAATAAAACATAATTGCTAACAGAATCTCTGATTAGGAATGCAATATTAAAATGCATCTAAAATTATAAGTGGGTTTAGCAAACAAACTGAATTTTCCTTCAGCTTTTCGTTGGAGGCATTGGACTCATAATTTGGGTTTAGTATCCTTGGAGGTATCCCAACAGGAGACTTTTAAGACAAATCTGGAGCTTTTGGCACCATGAGAAAGACTGGGTTGAGAGAAACGCTTCCGCTTGTATGTCAATAGCACCTTGTTGTTCACCATTCTGCAGTCAATTAATCTATCGCATCCAACATATCCTCAATCTCTTAGCAGTCTAGAGATTGTCATGTGTGCCTGGAATCATCACAAATCAAATGCAAAGAACTTTATTAGTATAATATAATAATTTTATTACACTTCAAGATAATAACTTTAAATAGTATCTATAAAAGATGTGATGCTAATACACCAAATATAAAACATCTGATGCACCAAAGGGGAGTAATTATTTGAGTCTAGGAGTGGCAATATTAGGCCAGACTCGTATGGCAGCAAGCTAAGATGCAGGTTTCTGCAATCAATTTCCATTTTTGCATCGGAGCACCTTAGGAGGTACCAACGACCCGGAAATTAAATTGGTAGGCTATCAGTCTAACATGCATGTTCTTAGAGGTTACTACCATAAGAAACTTAATTTCAATTTTGTATAAAATGTACTTAACATATATGTATATTTACGAGGATAAACAAACACAATCACATAAATGTTTATCTTGTGCATGTATGTTTACGATAATAAACATATAGCTGTATCCTTGTATGGATTGGAGAGTTGCCTCACCATCCCATTTCAAATTATGGCACACGTGTTTGTATCTGCTACCCATAGATTTACGAACTCAAAAAAAATTCACTCATTAAGATATATTTAATAAAAAATTCACTTTCATCTTCTAGATCTAATGCAGCAATCCATTCAACTGATGGCTTCAGAGAGCATGCAACAAAGGAATGTAGGAAAGCCTAACATGGTGTAGCTTGTTAATTACAGCGATTGAAAAGAATTTCAATAGATGGATGATTGTAACTTTTCCGTCTCACTAAAGGATTATCCATTAGCAAATGGTTGCATTTTATATTTTTTCAAACTAACTTGTATGAGAATAGATTAGTAGGTAGAAGAAAAAGCTTACAACTTTGAAGTGACACAGTCAGGATTTTTAAAAAATATTATCCGGGACCCAATCTCATTCTACTTCCCATGTGTGTTCTTGATCCCTGCATTGACAAATTGACGTGGTGAAGTACTCCCATCTTTAGTGGTTGAAGCACAAAGTAAAGAGTGTTGATAAATAAAATACCTCAAACATGAAATAACAACAAGATGTGGTGTTTGAGAGTCGAATTCTTCACAATTTGCCCTTTCTAATCCCAAAACCTAATCGTTACACAATAAACGGAGACAAAATGTCATTCAGGGAAAGATTGCAATTTTACATCATAACAACAGGATCTGCAAAAAAATAGAAAGACTAACAGATACACATACATATCTGGAATATTCTATAACAGATATCTGCAACCTGGATGTTTAAGTTATTGAAGTAAAAAAAGAAGAAATGTCAACATATGCCACAAGTATCTCATAATTGAAAAGGTTATCCATTAGAGTTGTACCTTTAGAGTTTCCCATGTTGAAGCATGTGCTTCTGGTGTCTGTATAAGCAAATTTGACTTAGAGAAACTACATTATTCGAAGATATAATATTTCGATAAAACTAATCAGAACCCAAATACCAATATCAAGGAAAGTGACTAGGAATACACTAGTAAGCATGTGAATCACATGAATCGGAAAACCTATCATTAGAATGAAAGAAAAAAGAGAGGGATTTTCCAAACCGTATTGGTATCGGCCGTATCGTATCAATATCGGCCGATATCGTATCGGGACTTTCCAAACCGTATTGGTATCCGCCGTATCGTATCAATATCGGCCGATATCGTATCGGGACATTCCAAACCGTATTGGTATCGGCCGTATCGTATCGGTATCAGCCGTATCGTATCGATATCGGCCGATACTGCAAACTATATTAGAAATATATTGAATTCGCCCATCAAACACAGTGCTGCAAGAGTATGTTATGTTCAGAACATCGTCTCCTTCTTTCTTTCTTTTATTCTGTGAAAAAAAGAGAGTCCTAGCATGGAGCCGAAAAGAATCAGCCGGCATAGTGGCTAAAATAGATAAGGACTCAAGAGATGGTTTCTCCAAGGATAAAGCAGAACAATATGGGCGATATAAAACTAGACTTCCTTTGTCTCAGCCCTACTAGTCTATGCAATTAGAGTTTGCAGTAAAGGGTAAAAGTTAGATGCTACCTTTGTATCCGCAGTTAGTCTATAGGAGATCCATCTTGAACTTTAAAACCCTTTTTCTGTGTATAAAATGAAGTTCTTTCTTATGTAATCCAGTCTATACTGAAGTATATGCAACCATATATCATAACATGTTGTGGATGCCTGAACTTTAGAACTGATAGGTGATAAAATGATTACAAGGCAAGAAACTTATTCAAGATCATCACATCTTCCCCAAGAATAAAGGCCGAAAGAACTAACAAGAAATCTCCAAACTCAGTGGAAGTTGAACTGACTGGAAACAGAAGGAAGTGTGAATTAATCGTAGTTTCATACTGCAACACTTGATTCAACAGATATTACATCATTTCAAAACAAAACAAAAAATATTATCCAGTATTCAACTAAGCACAGGTACAAAGTTCATTTTATTATGAAAATCTGTAAAAGTGAGCAATATTTGCATATTTGATCTCCTTCACTACGTAAATACTCTGCAAAACTGAATTCTTTTAGCAGCACACAAATACAATTATCCGGTCACTTTGAAGACCAGACGTGGAGAAGTCAATAAGTTTGTAAGACTCAAACTAAATTTCAATATGGTACATGCCAAAAATGAGCAAGAAGAACAAAACAAAGCAAATCTTGTATTAAAACAGAACGAACAACTGATCATATCAATTGTTTATGAAGGCTATGATCAATTCAAGCCTTACTGATAAAAGGGACAGTACTATATTGAACATCAGTTAGCTATTTAGGAAGGGCACTCACATAACTAAGCGAGCTTGAGCATGAAGGATTTCACTGAGAAAGATGCTACTCTCAGCACTATATCAAGGTTGGGTGCTGCTTCCATCATATCAAAATGTTCAGATAATGACAGAACATACAGAATGACACTTGGAATTGAGAGGTTGGACACGAAAATTTATCCATTCTTCAAAGTATAGGGAAACTTGCAGGAAACAAAAATGACTGTACTGTTGTCTTATGTTTGTTTTACTACATATTATAATTATTATTCTATCAAAAATCTACTGGCGTCCAAACGAAATGTGCCCCACTTATCATATAATCTAGCGTGCATTGCACGCACACCTCTAACGAAGATGGACACATGTTGGTGATAAAATCATTATTATGGGAGACAAGCTAGTGAGTGTTGGCATCTATTTTCTAATGAGGAACAGGTATAATCATAGTCTTGAATCCAGATTCTTTGGGTCGGGTCAGTAAATTAGAAATTCTCTATTTGCATCAAAATAACTACTCGATTCTTGAAACTAATTAAAAGAGAGTTCATACCAATTGTTTATATAACCAAATTTATTGTTGACGCCGTGGTTAAAATGAAGCTCATTTGCGAAATGTAAAAGGTCAGAATCACATGATACATTAAGAACACTTCCGAAGAAATTCACAGGATACATTAGGACATCTTCGCCGGAGCTAGGGTTTCCGGGGGGGTCGGGATGAAGAACATGGGAGAGGGGTTTAGGGCTGTGGGGAAAATCGGGGTCGGAAGGGAAGGGGGAAGAGGGAACGATTGAAGTCGGCTGCGGGGATGAGAGGGGAGACGGCGGATCGCCGGAGAACAGGGTTAGGGCACGGTCGGGAGGGCTGTGGAAGTCGGGGTGGCTGACGAGATGGTCGGAAAAGAAGCTAGGGAAGAGGGCAGAGGAGAGGGGGAGACTTACGGGCTCGGTCGCCGGTCGGGGTTCGCCGGCCGTGGGAAGACTTCCACCGGAGGGGGAGCTCGAGAGGGAGAGGCTGAGAGAGTTGTGGTGTTGGGGATCGGGGGGGAAGGAGGAAAAGAAGTACTTGGATGTGAAATATATAAGAAACCCTCTATTCCCAAATTTTGTTAAAACCGTTAAGAAATTTTTTTTTTTTGAAAAAATTACGAAAATGGCATCTGAAATGTGCGCGCCTTTTTTTTCTGCACATGCATTACTTGACGGTTATCAGCAAACCGTCAAGTAATGCAATGGGTTTTCTTGACGCTTTGTATAAAACCGTCAAGTAATATGGTCAAATTTTAATATATAACAGAAAAATGGGTGTTTTGTTGACGTATGTCTAAAACCGTCAAGATAACTGCTTTCCTTGACGGTTTTGACCATACGTCAATAAATTGACCGTCAAGAAAGGTCATTTTTCTTGTAGTGCATACACTATAGGTGAGTTCTTTATTAAAGAGACATGGCATGAAGACTTGCACTTCGTTGCGGTGCTACGCCGCTATGACATGGCCTGAAGCCGAGGCATTACCCCTACCTGGGAACCTCATTATAGTGTCATACTACTATAGCATGAGGTCTCAGCCTCTTTGTAGTGCCAATCTACTCAGCATGAAGCCTAAGGCTTCCTTGCGGTGTTACGCCGCAACGACATGGCTTGCAAGGCCGAGGCTTTACCCCTACCTGGGTACCTCATCGTGGTGTCATGCCACTATAACATGGGGCCATCCTCCCCTTTGTAGTGCTGTCTATAACTCTTTAATTACGTCATACAGCATTAGGCTACCTGCCTATTTGCGGTGCTACGCCGCTATGACTTTGCTTGTAAAACTGAGGCATTATCCCAGACCTGGGAACCTCATGGTGGAGTCACCCTACTGTAGCATGGAGTTTCACTCCTTATAGTGCTGCTCTACAGTACATCCTGTAAAGCACACCAGGCATTCACTCTGCCAGAGAACTCATTAAGGCGTTTAAGCCAACCTTCCACAGGATCTATTTTTTTTCACAGAAAATACATAGTAGACAACAGTGGTTATGGGTTCGTATCCCTTCCATATTCTAGAGAACAAGTACCCACTGTTACCTGATAGTTTTCCAGTCAATGATCCTCTTTTGAACCAAAAGTTAGATGCCTAGTAGATTTCTCTTTGAACTAATAGCATAAAACTTTATGGTAGGATTACAAAGACACACTATCAGAATGCCTTCAAGCCCATTTTACAAGCTGTGTCATCGACTAACTGGCGCTTGAGGCCCTTTGTGAATAGATCTGCCAGGTTCTCCTGACTCCGAACATCAATCACTGCAATTACACCTCTTTTGATAAGATCGTGTACTGCCATGTGCTTCAACCGCACAGTCCTCTTCTTTCCGTTGAAGAGGTCATTTGATGCCACCGCCGTAGTCGCCTGGTTGTCACAGTATATCGGTATTGCCGGTATCTGAGCCCCAACCACTGGAAGATCATACATGAGCTCCCGAAGCCATTCTGCTTCATCTGCTGCAATTTCAAGTGCATAGAATTCAGATTCCACGGAGGAACGAGAGAGTATAGTCTGTTTCTTCGACTTCCACGATATAGCAGCTCCACCCAATGAAAAGATATATCCACCTGTGGATCTCTCGCTTTCTACCTCTGAACACCAGCTAGCATCACTGAAACCTTCCACTACTGTCGGATACCCGTTGTAGTGCAGTGCATATGTCTGAGTCTTCTTGAGATATCTTATCACTCGCTTCACAGCTTTTCAGTACTCAATCCCTGGGTTGCTAGTGAACCGACTCAGCTTTCCCACGGTGAAAGCTATGTCAGGCCTTGTGGCAGTGGTTGCGTACATCAAACTTCCGATAATGCTAGAATACTCCAGTTGCCTGACGCTTTCCCTCGAGTTTGGCTTCAGCTTCTGATCACACCTATATGGCGTATCGATCCCGGGAAGATCCTTATACCCATAGCGTGTGAGCATCTTCTCAATGTAGTAAGATTGTGGCAGCGCTACTCCAGTGTCTGTCCGGATGATCTTTATGGCCAAGATGACATCTGCATCCCCCAAGTCCTTCATACTGAACTTGGTTGAGAGGAACTTCTTTGTCTCCGTGACACAGCCTATATCCGTCCCTAGATTAATATGTCGTCCACGTACAGACAAACGATGACTCCTCTTCCATCAGCGAACTTTGTGTAAACGCGTTTGTCCGTCTCGCTGACTCTGTAGCCGTTTGACCTAATAACTTTGTCAAACTTCTCATGCCACATCTTGGGAGCTTGCTTCAAACCATATAATAATTTCACCAACTTGTAGACTTTGTCTTAAAGACCTTTGACGACAAATCCATCTGGCTGTTGCATATAAATCTCTTCGGTCAGCTCCCCATTGAGGAATGCTATCTTTACATCCATCTGATGTATCACCAACTTATGTATACATGCTAGAGCGATTAACATCCTGATGGTGGTCATCTGAGCTACTGGAGCGTACGTGTCAAAGTAGTCTATCCCCTGTTTCTGAGAAAATCCCTTGGCTACCAGCCTGGCCTTGAACTTGTCAATAGTTCCATCTGCCTTCATCTTCTTCTTGAAGATCCATTTACATCCGATGGGCTTTTCTCCTTCAGGTAGATCTACCAACACCCATGTGTTATTGGAGGTGATAGAGTCAAACTCGTCATTCACTGCCTCCTTCCAGAAGATAGCATCTCTGGTCTTCATCGCCTCATCATAGGTAAGCGGATCTGCTTCCATATGATAGGTGACAAAGTCATCTCCGAAGTCTTTAGGTCTCCTCGCTCGCTTTGCTGACGGCTCTGCGAGTTCTGGTACATGAGTTGTTTCATCAACAACAGCTTCTTCTTGGACTACTGGTCTATATGAGATTTCAGTCTCATTTTCACCTACATTATTTTCCGGAATGTCCGAAAGAACAATATTTTTGTCTTTTGCAAACTTGTCTTCAAAGTATTCAGCATCTCGAGATTCGATGATATAATTTGACTCAATATCAAGAAATCTCCGAGCATCACTCTTCTCGGCATACCCCAAGAAGATCGCCTTCGTAGTCCTTGTCCCCAGCTTCTGAATCTTTAGATCTGGGAGCTTCACATACGCCAGACACCCCCACACTCGAATGACATTCAAGTTTGGTCTGACTTTGAACCAGAGTTCATGAGGAGTTACGTCCGAAGTTGCATACGACACTATTTTGAATAAAAGTGGCCGTCAATGCAGCTTCTTCCCAGTAGCATTTAGGAAGACCCGCGGTTAGCAGCATTGAGTTCATCATTTCTGTCAATGTTCTGTTCTTCCTCTCCGCTACTCCGTTAGATTGAAGAGAATAAGGAGCAGTAGTCTCGTTTATGATTCCATGTTCTTTGCAGAACAATATGAATTCATGAGACCGATACTCTCCGCCTCGATCACTTCTTAGCCTCTTGAGTTGTTGTCCAGTTTGTCGTTCGGCCTCGGCCCTGAACTCCTTGAACTTCTCGAACGCTTCGTCTTTAGACTTGAGCAAGTAGACGAACGCGTATTTTGAGAAGTTATCGATGAAGGTTATGAAATACTTCATCCCGGCTTTTGTAGAGAATTGCTTGAAGTCACAGATATCAGAGTGCACCAACTCCAGAAGATCTGTGCTTCATTTGACCCGATGAAAGGGTTTCCTTGTGATCTTTGTCTGAGCACATACTTCACACTTCTCTACCTTACCCCCACATTTGCAGATAAGTCCTAGACTGGACATTTTGTTAATTCTTTTACAATGAACATGTCCTAGTCTATTATGCCACAACTCAAGAGAATAATCAGAAAATACAACTGCATTAATGTCATTAAACTGGTTGACAAGATGAATTTTAAACATTCCTTCGGTTTGATAGGCCTTCCCGAAGTATGTTCCCTTCTTGGACATCAGCATCTAACCAGCATATATGTCCATCCTCAAGCCTGCGTTGCAGAGCAGGCTCCTAGAGATCAGGTTCTTGGCAATCACCGAAACATGCTTCACACCTTGAAGCGTCAAAGTGTTCCCAGAAGTGAGTTTCAGCTCCACAGTCCCGATCCCCAGAACTTCAGCTTGGACCTGGTTCGTCATGACAACCTTCTCAGATATCGGCTGGTACGTGACGAACCATTCCTTGCCAGAACAGACATGGCAAGTCGCACCAGTGTCTATCCACCAGTCAGAGTCAACCCCCATAGTTGTGACCTGTGCGATCATACCAACAATGTTAGAAACCAATGAAACCTTACTAGGCTCACCTTTCTCTGATTGTTTAGGCTTGGATCTGCATTCACTCTTGTAGTGGCCTTTCTTGCCATAATTGTAACAAGTCACGTGGGACTTGGTCTTCTATTGCTTGAATGAAGGACCCTTCACTTTTAGATTAGTGGGGTCCTTCTTTTTGGGATGAGAAGCCGCCTGCTTTCCCTTGGGATCTCTCGTCTGCACTAGATTGGCTTTAGCCAACTGTTTGGACAGAGTGTCCACCTTCTGTTGGGAACGCATCTCGTCCTCAACATGGATCTCTTGAAGTAGATCTCCCAAGCTAATGTCTAGCTTCTTTCGGAGCATCCTTGCATAGAAGGTACTCCATCCAGCAGGAAGTTTTGAGACGATCCCTCCAACGACAAACTTGTCGGGAAGGGGCATCTCTTCGTCTTCCAGTTTCTGACGCAGCTTCAGAAATTCCTTCACCTGTGGCAACATGGACTTCTCGTCCTCAAAGAGCAATTTGTGATATTTTTCAACCATAAACTTCTTGCTCCTGTTCCTGTCTTCTTCATAGAGTTTTTCCACAGACTTCCATATGTCTCTGGCAAATTCCTTCTTCGAGTATGATTCTGCCAGGGAATCCTCCATAGCATTCAGGATGAGAAGCCTGCAGATGCTATTTTTCCTTCTCCATTTGGCCTGGAGTTTGATAGCCGCATTGATTGCGACAGTAAATCCAGTGTCTAGAACAGAAGGTTCTTCCTTCAATAGTACATGATCAACGTTTTTGAGTTGAAGAGTTGGATAAACCTTCCTCTTCCAGACTTGATAATGCTCTCCATCAAACTTTTCCAACTTGCAGTAGTCCGATTGGACGAGCGAAGCATCAATGTTTTTCATCTACAAGGATCTTACTTTGAGATTGTTAGTCCCGGGGCTTGATCAAAGATGAAAAACTGATGCAATCGAGATCTGAGAGTCACACAAAGCTTTGTAGTGATCAAACTCAAGATCTAAGATGATACAAAAAATCAAATAGCCAGATTACAATATGAAGGAGGGAAATAGAGAAGAGAAGATCTCTCGTTCTTCCTTGCAAACGTGTTACAATTGGGACAGAACGAGTTGCAATAATCTAGAGAAAGATGAGATGAAGAAAAGTTGCTGGAGTGTCAAAACACCGTTGCTCAAAGCAAGATTCGCCCCACACGAATTGCTTCTAGGAACCAGCAAGTTGAAGAACTTGTGGAACGCTCGAAGTCACCTCTGTTTTGACTCCTCGGATGGACTTGCAATGGTGGCAGCAGCTCCCTCTCTCTCTCTCTTTCTTTTCTGACTTATAAAATTCGTAGTCCTCCACAAAGGAGGCCAGAAGCGAGTATATATAGAGAGAGGGTGAAAATCCTACCCGTCTCTTCAGTTATGGAAAGATTGAATCAAATCCCACAAAGATAGCAACGAACTTAATTCAAATCCCACAAAGATGGAAATAAAATTAATTCAAATCCCACAAAGATGGAAACAAAATTAATTTCAAATTCCACAAAGATGGAAACGAAATTAATTCAAATTGAATCAGTCTTTCCATAACTGACTTGTAGCCTGCATAGTCAGCGGAGCCCTCCATGCGGCAACAGCAGCACTAGCCTGGCCGCATGAGCCGCATGGACCGTATGAGCCACATATGAGCCGATGAGTTCGAGCCCGAATCCGAGTCGTTAAGCCCCTTTGGGGCTTAGCTCCAAATGGAATCAATCCAAGAGAATGACAAAAGCATTAATGCTTAATCCTTGGAGCCTTATTCTTACCTCCTAGTAAAATCACCCACATGGTTCCCTCCTTAGGGTCACCACCCCATGTGTATCTCTCAACAACACAACCATGTATATATGTTGAGATAACTCATGGTACATTTCCGATGTGGAACTAAACTTTTACAAGGCATGTTGAGAGCAAGCTCTCTCCATTTAAAGAAAGCACCAACAGCATATTGATCATATTGTCGAGTGGCTGAAACCGAACCAAAGAACAAAAATAATACAGATAAAGAGAAAAGCTTTCGACTATTCCAATGCTTTTACCATCTCACGCTCAAGGGGCCAGGAGTTCCATAATTCTCTAGTGACCAACAGTGTGGAGTTGCAGATAAATCCTTTCAGAGTTATAGTTGAATATCTTTGCTTAGTTGAGTGGTACAACAAAATGACCACTTGCCTCGAAGTGGTATCGTATTGCCATTGTGCCTCTCCAATACCAAACCATTTTTTCTTTGAATGTGATATACGCATAGGCCCTACTAGTCATGGTCAAGGCAGATAAGAAGGAATATGGATAGATCACGTATATGCAAAATACGTTGAAGCTTCTTGGCGTATCATACAACTTTCAACAAATACCATGATTCAAAGAGGATGGTCATTATGTCTTTCTAAATTATCAATATGAAGAAAGGATAACCGACTAAAAAAACTTACCCTATTGGGTGCCTTTGGCTTGACCTCTCCTACCAAGTAAATTCCCTAATGACCTCAATATTTAAGCAAGAGAGAATGAGATTGTTGATCACCCATTTTCCACCTCCGTCCAAAGATGTCTAATAGCCTAGCAAGAGAAAGATGTCTAATGGCCTAGCAAGACAGTGCTCATGCTTTTTGTTGTTGATATATATATATAGTGTTATTGGGCTTTAGTCCCACATTGACTAGAATGATAGGAGAGGAGGCTAGCCTCTCCTATATATATGTTGTTATTCCATTCACAATAAAATCACTTCAAGTCTCAACATGGTATCAGAGCCTAAAATTGCTTAGAATACCGTTAGAGACCCCTCCTCCACACAAACCCTCCCCCTTCTACGCCGCCGCTGCCGCCCGCTGCCACTGCAGCTGCTGCCGCCCGCTGCCGCTGCAGCTGCTGCCGCGCCGCCGCCGGCTGCTGTAGCTGCCGCGCCGCCGCCGCCGCTGCCGCGCTGCTGCCGTTGCTGTGCCGCTGTTGCGGCTGCAACTGCTGCTGCTGCTGCCGTGGTTGCCTTCGAGCACACCACTTTTAGGGCACCTACGCTGTAGGTCAGCCTGAAAGTTGCTGTACCGTTTTTACGGCTGCAGGATTCATTGTACCGCTATTGCGGGTACAAGATTCACGCTCGTTGCTGTACCGTTTTTACGGCTGCAGGATTCATTGTACCGCTATTGCGGGTACAAGATTCACGCTCGTTCTTGAGATCAATCTCAAGGAGATGCCTATAATCCCTAGATCCGATGAAATCAGACATATTCGAATTTAGGAGAGGACGGCAAGGACGAGCGTGAGTCGTGGAGCAAGTGTGAAGTGATCGAGAAGAAGCATCGATGGAGGAGATTCTCAAGAAGCTGGATGCTGACGATGTGGCGACATTGCTGAAGTTGATAAAGGTGTCGGCTGGTGAAAGCACGACACGAGCACCGCCAAAGTTGGAGCTACCCTCCATCGATCTGAAGTTGGATGGACCAGCCACCTATTTGAGTTGGTCACGACGGGTGAGAAGAACCCTTGCAGGTAAGAACCTGGAGGGATTCTTGACAGGCGAGAAGACAGAGCCGGAAGAGGGCTCGACAGGACGCGACGAGTGGAAATCCACTCATATGGTGATTTATATCTGGCTTCTCAACTCCTTAGTCCAGTCTATTGCTTCCACAGTAGATGGCATTGAGATGGTGAAAGACGTATGGGAGAAATTGAGAAGAACCTATGATGGCATAGGTAACAATCTACGGATCTTCCAGATAAAAGGGGAGATCGACGACACCGTACAAGGCGAGAAGACGGTGCAGGAGTACGCTACGGAGTTGGAACGTCTCTGGCTGGATTATGATCACCATTCCAAACGGGCAAGCTGCGGGGACCCAAAGTGCAAGGAGAGACAGGTGTGTCTGCAGGAGAGGACGATGAAATTCCTTAAGGGACTGACTGCAGCATTCACACAGAGGACAGCCTTACTCCTCGCCCAGCCAGCGATCCCTAGTCTCGAGGAGGCTATCTCAGCCATGATTCAGGAGGAGACGCGGATCAGATTACAGACAGAGACAGGCGCATCATCGACAGGTGCTTTACCCGAAGTGAAGTCAGCACTAGCAGCTACCGGTTCGGGGGATACAGGATCCAAGGGAGAGCTCTGGCAACAGAATCGGCAGTGCTACAACTGTGGGGAGATGGGCCACCATCGATATGCTTGTACCAAACCACCTAAGGAGGGAGACTCAGGTGGTGGACGTGGACGAGGATATGCTGGACGTGGACGTGGTCGAGGAGGCCGACGAGGCAGTCGAGGAGGCTATCGGGCAAACCTGCTGGTGGCAGATGGGAATGGAGGAGCTGGCGGCGCCTTTACTGAGGAGGATCAGGCGCTACTGGACCTGCTGGAGAGAAAGCAAAAAGCGTCAATCGAAGGAGACAGGAGGAGCGTAGCAGAGGAGGCATCCACTCCATTCTTCAGAGGCAACGCCGCTATGTATGCCCATCCATCAGAAGGTACTGACGAGTCTCACGCTCTTGCATCTATGTCTTCCCTTAAAATGTCAGACTGGATTATCGACTCAGGAGCATCTCGGCATGTGACCGGAAATGCTAGTAAGTTTTCCTCGTACACTCACCTAGCATCGACAGACACCATTCAGACTGCGGATGGTACTTTCCAACCAGTGGTCGGTAAGGGTACTGTTAATTGTACGGGTTCAGTAAGGTTATCCAATGTTTTGCATGCTCCATCCTTCCCAGTCAGTCTCTTGTCTATTAGTTCTATAATTCTCCAACTAAAATGCATTGTTTCTTTTGATATTCCTAAGGTGATCTTCCAGGAGAAAGGGACGGGACGAAGACTTGGGACTGGCACTTGGCATGATGGACTGTGGTACCTAGATCAAGACGGACTGGACTCAGCATTGGTGTCTATGGCAGAGAAGGCTGGAATGGAGGAACTGCAGCAGAAGACTGAAGACACTTTGATACTTCATCATAGGAGGATGGGGCATTCTTCCTTTGATACTCTAAATAAGTTGTATCCAGATATGTATGCAAAATCAAATAAAAGAAAATTAGTATGTGATGCATGTGAGTTAGGAAAACTTACTAGGAGTTCATATGTTGGAAATGGTCATAAGAGTTCTTCAGTCTTTGAGGTAGTTCATTCTGATGTTTGGGGCCCATGTGCTACTAACACTATGAATGGGTATAAGTATTTTGTTTCGTTTATCGATTGTGCATCTCGTGTCACCTGGCTGTATTTGATGAAGAACAAAAGTGATGTATTTGCTTGTTTTCGGGACTTTCATAAATATGTCCAGACTCAGTATAATGCAGTGGTGAAGATACTGAGATCTGACAATGGGACGGAGTATACCAATAGGACACTTGCAGAGTACTTGTCAGCACATGGAATACAGCATCAGACCTCTTGTGCATATACACCAGCACAAAATGGAGTAGCAGAAAGGAAGAACCGACATCTTCTGGAGACCGCAAGAAGTATGATGATCGACATGAATGTCCCACAACACCTATGGGGATATGCGGTGTTGACAGCAGCTCAACTTATAAACAGGATGCCTTCAAAAGTCCTGGGATGAAAGTCTCCATGTGAAGTATTACAAGGTAATAATAGTGGAATACTTCCACTAAAGGTGTTTGGATGTGTGTGTTTTGTGAAGGACAACAGACCATTCGTTGGAAAACTTGACCCTAGAGCAGTCAAGTGCATCTTCGTGGGCTACTCAGCAACTCAGAAGGGGTATGTATGCTGGAGTCCAGTAGAGAAGAAGAAATTTGTTAGTATGGACGTCCACTTCCGGGAGCATGAGCCATATTACCGCCAGGATGGAACTTCGTATAACACGCCTCATACTACAAGTATAAGGCGAGAGGGGGAGATAGAGAACTTGGAGAACCTGGTGGTAACCGATTTAGAAGTTTGGCATAGAGACACGGTTGAGGAGGAACATGAAGGTGAAGCGGAACAGAGGGAGGAGACGAGAAGTGTTACACCTACGGCTCAGGGGGAGTTACTGACCTACAACAGGAGAAACAACAAGCAGACTACAGGACCAGTACCTACAGTGTCAGTGCCAAGTCCCTTGCCTGCGCCTGTCCCAACTCCTGAGACACCTATACCACCATCCTCCTCATCTACACCACCATCCTCCTCATCTACACCACCACCCTCCTCAGGTGATATCGTTCCTCCCATACCACTACCTACACGAAGGACTACTCGCAGCAATGCAGGAAATCCTCCGGACAGATATGGTTGGGATCTTGCTAAGTTTGTTTCTTATGATCATATATCTTCTTCTCATGGAGCATTTATAGCATCTTTGGATAGTATTACTGTACCTAACAATTGGCAGGTTGCCAAGAACGATCCAAAGTGGAAAGCGGCAATGCACGAGGAGTTGGAAGCTCTTGAGAAGAACCACACTTGGGAGCTGGTGAGACTGCCAGAAGGGAAAAGAGCAGTTGGATGTAAATGGGTTTTTACTGTGAAACAGAACCCAGATGGACAGGTTGAGCGCTATAAAGCTCGACTGGTGGCAAAAGGATACAGTCAGACGTACGGCATCGACTATGACGAGACCTTTGCACCAGTGGCGAAGATGAGCACTGTCAGGACCTTGATCTCCCTGGCAGCCAATGGAGGGTGGAAGCTACACCAACTGGATGTGAAGAATGCATTTCTTCATGGAGATCTAGTAGAGGAGGTGTACATGGAGATACCACCAGGATTCGGCACAAAACAGACAGAAGGCAAGGTCTGCAGACTGAAGAAGTCTCTCTATGGACTGAAGCAGTCTCCTCGGGCATGGTTTGACAGGTTCAGGAGAGCAATGATAGGGATGGGATATCAGCAGATCAATGCTGATCACACTGTCTTCTTCAGACGGAGTGGAGGCCATATCACCATGCTTGCAGTATATGTAGATGATATGATTATCACAGGCAATGATGAGCAGGAGATCGCCCAACTCAAAGTAAAACTTGGCAAAGAGTTCGAGGTGAAAGATCTTGGCCCCCTTCGATACTTCCTTGGGATTGAGATTGCTCGAGATAATGAGGGAATCGTTCTTTCTCAAAGGAAGTACGCACTGGACCTGCTTACGGAAACAGGGATGATGGGATGTAAACCAGCTACGACACCGATAGACCAGAAGTTTAAACTGGATGCTGAAGCTGGAGAACCAGTTGACCGGGATAGATATCAGAGATTGGTGGGCAAGTTAATCTACTTAAGCCACACTCGACCTGATATCAGCTTTGCGGTAAGTGTAGTAAGCCGCTACATGCATGACCCCCGGAAGGGTCACATGGACGCAGTGTACCAGATTCTGAGGTACTTGAAGGGAGCCCCCGGGAAGGGACTGATCTTTAGAAGAAATAATCATGTAGGCATTGAGGGCTATTGTGATTCTGACTGGGCTAGCTGTGCTGACGACAGGAGATCCACATCGGGATACTGCATATTTGTAGGAGGCAACTTGGTCTCTTGGAGGAGTAAGAAGCAGTCAGTAGTGGCCAGATCAACAGCTGAAGCAGAGTATAGAGCAATGGCCTTGGGAGTCACAGAACTATTGTGGTTGAAGAATATGCTGACGGAGCTAAAGCTGGACCAGGGAGCAAAGATGAAGCTATGGTGTGACAACCAGTCAGCTATTAATATTGCCAACAATCCAGTACAGCATGACAGGACCAAACATATTGAGATTGACAGATTCTTCATCAAAGAGAAACTGGATAAAGGAGAACTAGAGCTGGGCTATGTTCCAACCAAAGATCAGGTAGCAGACGGACTGACAAAGGGGCTTAGTTCTATCAACATGATGAGAGGATGTGACAAGATGGGCTTAGTGAATATCTTTCGCCCATCTTGAGGGGGAGTGTTGTTGATATATATATATAGTGTTATTAGGCTTTAGTCCCACATTGGCTAGAATGATAGGAGAGGAGGCTAGCCTCTCCTATATATATGTTGTTATTCCATTCACAATAAAATCACTTCAAGTCTCAACACTTTTCCACTGGATATTGATCACGACATTGACAAGCGATCCCGAAAATCTAATAGCATCGTGTTTTTAAGGATGGAAGAAAACCAACGGATAATAATTCTGTAGAATAATGAATAAAATTTATGGTCGTTCCACCAAGCCTTTACAGAGAAAGGAACCCTGGCCAGTTTGGTTATGATTTAAAACTAACATTTCTGAGTTATAACGTGAAATCACTTCAAAAGGGTGTTTGGCAGTCAACATTCTAAAACAACTTTTGGAAAAAAATTTGAAAAATTTATATTTTAACTTAGCTTTGGGAGAGTAGCTCCCAAGCTGTTTTGTGAAAGAACTTTTTCATTTCTTGGCACTGTTTGGTGGGCCCCTCCCCCTCCCCCCCCTACCCCCCATACCTCTCACGTGATTTTCTTTCGATTTTTATCTTCCTCTCAAGAAAACATTCACCTCCTCTCTTCCTCCCTCTCCTTCGCCTCAGCCCGCCTCCGCCCCATCTCATCATCGACGAGGAGGAGGAGGAAGAGGAGGAGCTCCTCCATCTCATCGAGGATGAGGTCAACGAAGAGGAGCTCCCCCAGCTCGTCGAGACTCTCATGACGTCGGCGACGACCTCGATTGTGGTGTCCTCGTCGACGACCTCCACCGTAGACATCGTCGATGACCTCGTCCGTGGCATCCTCGTAGACTTAGGGTTAGGGTTAGGTTTTGGGACATGGTCCTTGTCAACCACCGAAAAAGGAGACCGGAGCCGTCGTCGACGCCCTCGGCGTTGGGGAAGCCGACCTCGACCGTGGCAATAGGGGTCTTCGAGATTCATCGTTTGGGCTCCGGAAGACGAGACGGCTTAGAGCAGAGCGGAGGAGGAACGCTTATGTCATCGCCGAGATGAGGACACAGGGAGCATGGAGGACACAAGATACATGACACAGAAAACATAGAGGACACAGGAAACATGACACAAATTATTTTTAAAATTTTTATTACCAAACAGAATTCTAATTTTTTTCTTCCAAAAAACTACTTTTCAGATGAAAGTAACCAAACGCAAAGTCAAAACTTTTATACTCCCAAAACAACTTTATAACTTATTTTCATAAAACTGTTTTCAGAACAAAATTTCAGAAAGCTTATCCAAACGGAGATACTAGTGACAAAATTTACTCAATTGGGGCAAATAATTGTAATTTGAATCAAAGGGTATCTGATATGTACATGGCACTCAGTTGCTTGGACAGAAAGAAAGTGAAACCCCCCTGAGAATATCCAAAAAAAATCTCAAAATTTAAGACTCAAAACCAAAACGGATATGAAATTATAAGAAAAAAGTATTAACATGAATAGCCCAAGCCGGATAGTGTCTTTTTTGAGGGGAAAAAAAAGATAGCCTGAATAGTTGCACCCCATATATTTTGAATATGGCCTTTCCCATTCTCATGTACTCTCAACCAGCCTCCCCTAGACCCATCCCCTCATAAATCAAAAGCCCTTTATTAAGAATTGTGTCAAAACTATTAAATTTTTCTATTTTGAGCTATGATATAGAACGTCTTTGGTTTAAATAACCCAAAGAATCAGACGAACAAAGTTCCATTTGAGTGACTAAGATGTCTATTTTCACAATCTACTATACAGACAGAGGTTCTCAATAGGAGCATGTAAAGTTTGTCAATACATATGCGTGCCTTTACGTTCTCGTCAACATGTTCCAGCATGTGTAGCAACATGTTACGGACTTAGTATTTTAGGCTACATTCGATCCGTGCTGCGCACAAGCTTCCTACTCGAAGACCCGTGCCAGCCTTCCCAAACCCGATCTATGTTACCTGGACTCGGGTACGGGTGTCGGGTACGGGTACATATCCAAGAGTCATGTCCTTCAAACTCATAATTGAAGGACACACGGACTCGACTAAAAAGGATCCAAATTTTGGGTATGGGTACGGGGATATGACTAATGTTTCATAAAAAAGACAACCTGTAATTATAAAATACTAGTAAACTTTACTCAACTAGTTGAATAAGTCCCTAAGGGACTGTCCCTTCAGCTCCCCTACTACTTAACTACCATTCTACCATATTAAAATAAACTATCTACACCATTACCACATTAAAATAAACTATCTACATCATTACCACATTAAAATAAACTATCTACTTCACTACCAGTCTTTCGATTGTCACCATGAAGGATCGGATTGTCACCATGGAGGATGGGATACGGATTTCATACCCATACCCATGTCCTAAAGAGTCGACACGGGTACTTCTCCTTAAAGTGGAGAGTCCGGATAATATAGAACCCGATTAGCTAGATTGCTACAATATTGAGAATAATGTGGAACAAAGGAGAGAGAGAGAGAGAGAGAGATTGGAGGATTAAAACTTCACTTTACTAGAAAGAGATTACAACTTTGGGTGGTAAGGAACAAATGAGGCATCTCACTTATTTATAATGTCCATGGGACTTACAAGAAACTTCTAGAAAGGGAATATTACATGGATTATTCTACTACTAGATAAATTCAAGGGAGCGTCTAGTCTATTTGGAAAGATCATGGTCCATCTACAAAGATCTTGGACCTTCTAGAAGATACTCGGACCTTCTGTAAGGGTCTCGGGCCTTCTGGAGGATTTTTAAATCTTCTGGAAGATTTCATCATCTTCTGGAATATTCTACCATCTTCTGGAATATTCTGAAAGCTTTTCGCATAACCCCAATCCGTAGAGAGTTATGCAAGTCTGTCTCGGTGGGGCACAAACTTTTGGGCATGACACTCTCTCCCACCTGTTTCGTTGACGCCCTCGTCAATGGGTGTACCAAGTCTTGGAACGACGTCCACCCTCGTAGGCATGATCGCTACACATCATCCTTTCTTTGTGGGCCTCGTGCAGCATTTTCCAGATTTTTCTATCTTCTCCTCAAGATCGAAAGCAAACTGGTTCGCTGCACCAATTTTGACCTCGGTCTGTGCCCTTCTCGGTACAGGACGAATCTCGTGTGCGCTTTTCGAGTCGCCAATCACCCTCGTCTCGTGGCTACACATAGTTTTCCACACCTCCGCATGTGCGAGTCCCATTACAACTCTGTCGACCCGAATGTGCCCCACGAGCTTTGACCAACTCCTTGCGTGACCCACTCCACTTTGTTGCTTCGCATGCTTCTCCGTACTCATATCCAGCTTGATAGCACGATTCACTTTCCTCTCTGAAAGTGACTCATCGAGACACACCTATGCAACACCTTTGGTCTCGTACGAAAGGCCTTCCTCCTTGAAGCCTTCCTTCTTCTCGAGCACCGCTAGGTATGCCGTCCTAATTTTGCTACCTTTCTTGAGCTGAGTAGCGGAGATAGCTTTCCCCTTCGAAGGCTTGCCTCGTGCAGCTTTCACCATACATGTAATGCCTGTGGTTCGTATTACGTATTTCTGGAATACATGTACGTATTTATTCTTGTATTGCATGATTCCTTGTTTGGTTTTCTTCATGGCTTGGCTTGGTTTATTCCTGGTTTGGGTTGGTTGGTTCGGGTTGGCTTGGTTTTGATTGGGTTCATGATGAACCCAAGGTGAACCCCTACCTACCAGCACCATTTGTATTTATTAGCCCTCTTTATTCTCTCTCTTCATTATTCATCTTCTTCTTCCTCATTTACTTCCTTCACCTACCAAAGATAGAAGAGAGAGGTCTAGGCAAGTGCAACTTGCTTCTACAAGAGAGCTCATTTTTATTGTTCCATTAGCTTCTCCTCATATTTCTAAGACACATTAGAACTTGTTATTTTCCATTTTGAGGCTTTAATTTTTGTAGATCTATAAATTAGTTATTTTTTGGATTTTTGGTGGTTTGATCTATCAAACTTCTTTGTTTTCAAGTTTTGATGGTTATATGTTGTAGAGAATTTTATCCTACCCAATTTTGACCTTTGAAAAGTCGAATTTGGACTTGTTTGGACCAAGTTATGGACTTTTGAAGCTTTGGGTTCAATCATGGAATTCTTGCTGATTTGGAGAAGACAGTGAGCAGTGTGCGAGCTTTTTAGCTTACGTCACTGAGCTGTGCGCGCTCTTTGGCGCAGCGCAGTCCGATTCATACGCTGCCTTGATGAGGAGTCGTATGGAGTCCATACGCTGACTTTTGGGAGCGTATGTCTTGCATACGCTCACTTGGGTGACAAGGAGTCGTATGGAGTTCATACGCTGCCTTTTGGGAGCGTATGTCTTGTATACGCTCACTTGGGTGACAAGGAGTCGTATGGAGTCCATAATCTGCCTTTTGGGAGCGTATGTCTTGCATACGCTCACTTGGGTGACAAGGAGTCGTATGGACCTCATACGCTGCCTTTTGGAGGTGTATTGAGTACTTGCACTGAGCGTATGACTTACACTGAGCGTATGACTTTTGCACTGAGCGTATGGCCTTTGGCTGACTTGGTCTTATGTTAGCGTGTCAGATTTGGTTTTATTTTCCCTAAGCTTGGCTCTTCTATAGCCCTGTATGTTGATATTTTATTAGATATTTTATGCCCATTTTATATCCTTACGCCTTTTGTCACAAACTTGATAATCACGAATTTATGTAATATGTTTGGAAAGGATAACTGAGCCTGACATGACCCGATAGTGACCCGTAGTAGTGCACTCCTGACATAATAACCTGACATGACCTGATAGTGGCCCGTCGTGGCGTACTCCTGACAAGTACACTTGGCATGATAACCTGGCATGATTATCTCGAATAGCTGTTGCGACGGCTACCTGACATGACATGACCTGTATAATTAATCTGGACACCGTGGGCGATTGTGTTTGTATAAATAAACCAGTCCTGTCTTGCATCATGTCTAGGACAGGGACTCCTGAGTACCACGGTCAGGAGTACCTACAAAAATGGACTAAGGCTAATAACTAGATTAATACACTAGTCATGACGAGATTTCCCAGCTACAGGCAATCCCGTTACCTGGGCACGCCTTGGGATCTGTAGCCTGCCGTCGAGTAGGGCAAATTTCTAGCACACTGTCATGTGTTGCACCCTTCAAGCTACCTAAGGGTACATTCATTTCCTGGACGATGTACCCACCTGAACTCAACTCTAATCTTTTAACCCGGGTAACCTGGATGGTCTGCAGGGCTTGTGGCTGTGGAATCATCTCACTGCATCTTGTTAGTAATTAGGCTTGTGACAACCCTTGTTAGTTAAAGTATCAAGCCGTACTTCTTGCTTGGCCGTGAAGTGATTGGATGAAGTCTAACCTGTCTAGTCTTGCCCTGATCCTGTTCCAGATTACTGCATGACCAGAATGCTTGTATTTATTTTACCGATAAATGGTGAGAATTCCAAGTTCTGTTCAGACGAAGGGTTACAACCCCGGTCCTTGTTTGGTTACGAGTTATAACCTGGTTATCTGAATAGTTCCATGGTTATCTCGTCGTATATCATCCTGATGTATTTTCTTTATTTCCAGTTCTTACTTTTATTTATATCTTGTGCTGATTGCTGGTTTTAGTTCTTAAGTGAAGCTTCCTTTGTGGCACTTGCTCTTTCTGGGGTCTGACCCAGCTAGTTTTGTGTGGCCAGATTTCGGAGCTGCTCCAGAGGATCTACCGACTTTCCTGCCAGATGGTGAACACTAGAAGGAATCCCGGCAACGAGTGGGTTTTATTTTGCTCTCCCACTCCCTTGTAAAAATATTCTTTTGAGGCGTTTAGCCGACGAGCAGCTGTTTAGCTCGATTGCACTTACTTACTGTCTGCTTACGGGCTGTAACATGATTAACAGATCCTAGGGTTGATCATTTATGACTAAACTCTTGCTAGTCCTGACATTTTGTAACGACTAGCTTCATGATCAACTGAATATGTAATGTTTGGGACGCCTTACTATTGTATATTTAATGATCATACATCTTGTGACTTTTACTTACTTGCTTGTGATTGAGACACTAGGCTTGTTCATGACCTTAAGAGACTGTTGGCTTGTAGTTAAACCCTCATGTATCTAGACAGCCGTGACCATATAGCGAGATGGATTCCATTTCATATACGTAGCTGGCTATGTCTGCCCCCGCTCTCCAGTATTCTGGTTCTGGGGCGTGACAATACACGATGAGCCTTTCTCCATGAAACTGACGACTCCCAAATATGGTATCGGAATCGCCTTAGCTGCGATAAGAAAATCCATATCCAGTATCATCTTGAAGTCATCTAGTGACGTAATGGTGAAATTGACAACACCCGACCAATTTTCCACAGCTATGCGGACTCCCTTGGCTACCTCCTGTACGGCGTTCGCCTCCGTATTGACCTACTTTATCATGCTCGGATCTTTCTCCAAGGCTAGACCCAAGCAACGAACCTCCACGTCGAAGATGAAGTTATGAGTGATGCATGTGTCAACAAATGCCCGTGTGCTTATGCCATTGATCCTCACGTCAATGAGCATGAGCTCCCTGCTGCGAGTCCTCGACACAACAGATATGCTCTTCACGGGGTTGAGTAAGCGCAATGCTCCCATATGCGCTCCCACTTCACACTCTTCGTCCTCCACCTCCTCGGTTCGGACGACATTGACATGCATGTTCCTTATCGAACAATTTCGAGCAAAGTAATTTTCTCCACATATGAAGCACGAAACAAGTCGCTCGAGTTAGGACTTCTCGTACTTCTTTTCCTCGGATGGACCCTCCTTGGGAGAGCTCGCCTGCTCTTCCCCACCTTTCCTCTTGGTGAACTTTGGCTCAGCCTTGGCATCGTTGTCGTCCCACATGTACTCGACGAGTCGCTCGGCTGCTGACATGGCGGTGTTCAAGTCTTGCACCCTTTGTCGCTGCAATTCTTGAGCCGTCCACGGTTTGAGTCCATCGAGAAATAAGAACAAACGATCCTCCTCGTCCATGCTAGATATCGCGAGCATCAAGCGTATAAACTCCGCGATGTACCCCTTAATCGCCCCGGTATGCTTGAGTTGCCGCAAGCTCCGCCTTGCTGCAAACTCCATATTCTCCGGATAGAACTGAGAGTCTAAGACTTGATCTCATTCTTAAGATCCTTCTAAGTCTCTATCGAGTACAAATCCTTATTGACTTCCATGCACCTTTGTCGCCACCACAGCTTAGCATCATGAGTGAGATAGAGTGAAACAATATCCACCTGCTCGGCGTCATCGTTGATATGCAACGCCTTGAAGTATCGCTCCACATTCCACAAGAAGTTCTCAACTTCTTTGGCATCTCGTACCCCACTGAAGGATTTCGGCTCATGGATCTTCCTTCTCCTCGGTGCCTCCCTACTCGAGGGCCACCATTCGCAACAGCCTTCTCCAATATGGCAACTTTGGTCTTGAGTTCTCCGCAACTCTCGACCACGGTCTTTAGCTCCTCATAGCCTTGGACCTTCCTACGCATGTCCTCAATCTCTGCATGATGCCCCTTGAGCTCCTCCTCAAGTGCGGATCGGATCTCTTGTAATTGCTTTCGAAAAATTGTCATGGACGAAGCGACGTCACTCTCCAACTGTCAAACCCTTGACCAATTTTTTTCTCTTATTAGTTAAATTTATGCCATTTCTTTATTGTCCAAAAATATAATTGTTATGTTATAGTATTTTACCTAAAACAACAATGGAAGGTCCAAGGAGTAATAAAAGGTATTTCAGGAACCTGGGTGCAAATTGGCACTAATTCAAATCTCTTTTCAGTTTGAACTCAGAATATCCCTCACCAAAACCAATTCAAACTGCTGTAGCCGATCCCATCTATCCAGCTCTGATTCGAATACTAACCCTTCTCAAATCCTGAGAAGATAAACCCAAATTCCAAATCTAAATCCAACCTCTCTAGCTCTTCCAATGAGAGCAAACTCTATATAAAGATTTCTGCTCTCCATCTACGAACCCTAGAATTCCCTTCTTCTTCTTCCTTCCATTGAAGTGTACGGTCAGAGTTGCCAACCAAGCCAGACGAACACTGCCAAGTCTGTCAGGTAATCCTGTCATTAGAATTTAACCATTGCCATTATACCAAGTAACTGTTCGATTTAATGACTAATAGAGTTTTTGGGTCGAAACAACTAAAGTATCACAGGGAAACAAAGAACAGAGGTGTATGTATGTCAGAGGATAGGAATTAACCATGGGTATTGATCTTGGAAGAGGTATAGTGGACAGCCAAGGTATGGCCATACTCCTCTAACAGCAGACAAGATATCACGAGCATAGGCTAGTACCTACCAACTGACACGATAGGAACTGTACAAGGAACCTGGGTTTTTATTATTAACTGAATAGGTCATTAGGAGTTGTGATACTCTCACATCTGGGATGCTCTCATACATCAGTATAGGGGATTTCATATTGAATATCAGAGTCTTAGGTGTCGTGTAATAGGGGAATATCGAATCATGGTTCGAGGATATGACTGTGCCCTCGTATGGATCGTAGGAAGTTGATTGGAACCCCGCCCTTTCAGACCAGAACTTTAATCTGACCCCTGGGACCAACTCGACAGTAGTATTACTACCATTACTGCTGATGTTTTATTCACCGTCTCTAATTCGAGTATCAGATGGCTATTGGTACCATATCCATTGTTTGAATCCAAGAGATATTTTTATGTTAAACCTTCCTGTGTGATTTATTGGTAATGAAATATGGATTTCCCTTACATGCCATTGATTTGGGAACCATATTGGATTATTTGGTATCTAGCCGATTTTGGTATCACATTGGTGATTGATATCATCAATACTTATACATTGGGAGAGTAGTGTATGTCAATTTAGAGTGGGCAGTCTCTAGGGCAGGGGAATTGTTCGGTTAAGAAGATCAGTTAACTTGTCACAACTATGTCGATACAACGCGTAGGGGACTGGTTGAGGCCAAGTTGGACCTAGTTGAGGTGATGGAAGAACGATAATGGTGTGGCTGTATCTCAGTGTGTTGATATGGTGCATCAGAAGGTTATTCAGGCAGACTTGACCTGGTGAAAATGGGTAGTAAGACAATGGTCTTTTCCAGGTCGGAGAAATTTCAACATGGGGTTATAGTCCCCCAAAAATTAGACAGATGAGTAAGGTATGGAGTGGTACTGAGATAGTTGCAGCGGGTACTCTGGACTTTGAGAGAGATGTTGTGAAATGCTATTTATGAATATTCTAGTTCGTCTTCGTCTTGGAAGATTGTTAATGGATCTGGATATAATATAGAGTATGCTTGCATAGCTTCCCTGAAGTCAGGTCAACCAGAGCATTGCTCAGACCTTATTTGCTAGTGAAATATCGACACAGTTTTCTAGCTCATTGGATTGTAAATGTTTAACTGTTGGTTTTCTGTGATGAATTAATTTCACGCACGTTTAGGCTTTCACATACATGGGGTTTGATGTATCATCTGGAATTGTAACAGGGGAAGCCTCGTATTTGATTAAGGCAAGTATTCCAAGAATCTGTACATTTAGGAGAAATACCCTAGATTCCCAGGAGAGGCAACATAAACGAGAGTAGTGTAAATCTTGGCACTGAGTTCTGGAGATAAGTATCCTTACATATAACGTTTTTAGTTCTCACTCTTATAATAACTGAATCTCTTTGTATCTCCTGGGTGTAGGATGAATTTGGCTATATGCCTTGTGTTCAGGTTTCTCCAAATCGCTTAAGGTGGAATGAAGCATGCAACTGGAAGAAATTTTCCTTGATTTACAAAAAAGCGCAGATATCTTTATTGTTGCAAACTAGGTGCACAGTGTAGTTTTCCTCAATTAATGGTGCTGAATCATGTCCCTTCTCTAATCAAAACCTAGGATTGATTCCGATTAGCTTGGGTACAAAATTCGGAACTACGTTTAGCTTTCCGAGATGGAATTGCTCTGCAATCAGAAACGGATCGCAGAACGCAAATAGTTGGGGGTTGAGAGATTTATGGTACCTCTAGTTCGAAATCTTGTTTGACCCACATTTATAAGCGTATTTAAAAGAAAATTATACAAATATTTAACCCTCATTCACCATGGAAGACTCTTTAACAATTTGACAACACTTTGTAAGCTAAATGTTTACGTTTCTTTCGATAATAAATTTGTGCATGAAATCAACAAACAATCTGGAAATTTTCATCTCAAGTTTTATCTAGCTATCGCTATATGCATCCAAAATTTAACCCAATAAATAAACAAAAAATGAAAGAAAATTAGCAATTCGTCACCTCCTCCAAAAAATTCTCAAGGGCAGCGATGGCTCCTTCTATACAGAGTTCCTCCATAAGAATGTGGCTCCTACAAACGAGAGAAGCCTCAACCAGCAGCCAACTTACACAAGGCCGATCGCCGCTCGAAGTTAAGTTTGGATCTCGCATAGTAGTAAAGGATGCCAAGTAGAAGACAACGACTCTTCAGAGGAGAACTCCCCCTTTTATAGGACCGAGAGTGGCCTAGAGCGCACGCCACATGGCCAACAGTCAGAATACCCATATTAATGAGACAAACTTAAGACTCACACTTTAAATGTTGTTCTTAGACCCTTGGAATTTTCCGTATTACTGTGGCAATTAAGAGAAAATCTCCTTAAAAGAGCGAATATTTATTGTTCTTTGCTTCAGGAGCCTTCAAGCCAGAGGCACAGCTATCTGCCTGTGCCAACCTCCGAAACAAGATGGTGGTAGGCCCTCCTCCTCTTCTTTTACTTCAGAAGCCAGTGTCTTCAGTCCAAAGGCGCAGCTACCTGCCTACGTCAATCTCAGACGCGCAAGGGTGTCATATCTTTCCCTTCACAACCAACGCCTTTACTATTCAGAGGTGTAGCTACTTACCTGCGTCTGTATGAGGCACAAGATGGTAATATGCTCACACCATCTCCATTCCCACTGTACAGTCGTCTGTCCCGGATCAGAAGCTTAAGTCACTTCTCTACAAGAGACTTGAGAACTCCCATCGCAACCAATGCAAGTCAACCTGTCGCTCTAAAAGTAGAGTAACCTCGACAACCTGAAGCACAAGCCTATTTATCGCCTACAGCACTGTGACTCTGGTAGCCCGAAACACAGCTTCATAAGTTGCTCTATATGCACAGAAGTCTCGTCGTCATTCGAAGCTACGTCCACTCGTCGCCTGAAAGCACAAAGGTTACGTCGTCTCCAGAAGCACGACAACATTTAGTCCTCACCAGAGGTACAAGAAGTGTGGTTTAATTGGTTTATTTAAACCGCCTCTTGTAGAGAAGATTGGTATTAAATCATGATTGATATCATATCAGATTGATTTAAATTATAGACGAGGATCAGTTAGACTCCAAATCTAGGATGAAATCCCAAGATTTACTCGGTTATATCCGAACAAACAAATCGGCACGCGCAATATGTCACCTCCTTCGGTTATGTTTATAACCACCAGAGATCTCGTTTGATGGGAATCTCAATGTCCGTACCATGCAATGACGATAGATTCTTTTATATCTCAGGAACCCTAATGCACTTCACATATGTGCTTGGTTCTCTATAAATAGAAGTTCTTCTTCTACCAAGCAATCAAGGAAAAGAGAGAGGAAATATTGATAATCGACAATCTTCAAAGGAGCAGCGATCTCTATCTACGAAGAGTCGACCACCCTCATCCACCTATCAACCAAAGAACCAACCAACCAACCATCTTCAAGATTTCTTCTCATCCAGAGAGCCTCTTGTTCGGTGACCCCATGTAAACCCCCTAAATTTTTACTATAATTTTTTTAAAATTTTTTAATTTATTTTGGTATTGGTTTTCTTTTTGGTATTTGTACGTCGAGTGTGAATAGGCATATACGAAATAATTTACTTTTTACACAAAAACTTTTATTATAGAAGAATATATATTTTGTTTCAAAATAGTATAAGTAAATATCTTTATATATTTGCGTCGCGACTACCAAAACTTTATTCTATTTGATTTATTATAAAAATGCTATTTTATTGTTGTAAAAAGTATATGTGATAATTTAGGAAATAATACTTTATAAATAATATGTTTTAGCGCATGCAAAGTGCATGAAATTAAATTTCATGTATACTTTTAAATTTTCAAAAACTAATTTTAATTACTTTCTACTTGTAAATAGATTTTTCAAAGATTTAAATATTTATTGTAATTTTTGAAATGAATTATTATTTCAAATTATAAAAAGATATTTGAATTTATTTGTGATAATTCAAATTATGATTATATTTTTAAAAATAGTTTAATTTAAAGATAGGAATTATCTCTATCTAAAGTTGGATTTATCTACAATTAAATTAGATTTTTGGATTCTGATTTGATTGAATTGGTTTAAAGGAATTTAAATTAAATAGTGAATTATCAACTAGGAGATTTAAATTATAACTAGTCCATATCCAATTGGGACTTTCACCTCCTATATAAGGAGAGCTCCTTTGTCCTTTTCTACAATCCAAATTTCTCCACCAAAGAGTCGTGCATCATGTCCGTGTGGCCACCACCATCAAGCCAACATCCAACAAATTCCACCATCGCAATCATGTCCGAACCCGTGTGTCCGTGTCCATATCATTACTTCTCCTACCCTCTATTACAAATTACAACCGATTGTCGTGTTTAAACACCTGGACACACCCCGATACGACCACCAAAGCCCTAACCCTAACTCTGCCGTCCTTAGTCGATTGTCCCTGCCCGTTCTCTCCTCGCTACAGGCCATCCCACCGTATGGGCAACACCACTACTATCGTCGACTACCCGTCACACCACCGCTCATAGCCACAGCCCCCGTATCCACCATGGCCGGCCAAACACCCACGGCTACCATCATCAACCATCGTCCCCGTTACTTCAGCCGCCTAGATCTGGCGAACCCCCACTCGAGCACCACTAGCACCACCATATCACCGATGACGTCCTCACATGCCTCCACCACCATCAAAACCAGCCCGACACCACACCAAAAAAATTAAAAGAAATAAAACCCTAGCCTAACCTCCCCTGACCGCCGTTGCGAGCGACCGTCCTGACTTTGCCGTCCTCGTCCCAGCAGCCCGAAGAGTTCCTCCTCGCCGTGTCCAGCGATCTGACCTCCCCTCCTGTCTCCTCACCCCTCGTCGTGGCTGCGCCAGTCCACCGGCATTCGCCCGACCTTCCGCCTCCATCTGACCTGCGTTGCAGCAGCCCTTGCCGGAGTTGCCAGCACTGAGCCCCATGGAGAACGGCCTCTCCACCGATTTCCTTCCCGACCTCTCCGTCGACTTCTTTCCATCTCTCTATCGTCTCTCCCTCCCTCTCTCCGCACGTTCTTTCCTTTTTCTGGAAAGAGCAGATCTCTCTTTGTCTCTCTCTCTCCATCTGAATTCCTCACTCTCTTTATTATTTCTCTCTCGTTTTCCTCCCCACTTACTCATTCTCTCTCTCTCCTGTTTATGGAGCAGAGGAATTCCAAAAGTTGTCAATATATTATTATTTAGTATTATTTTATATTTTTATAAAAACGAAGAAGCATGTCAGCAAGTAGTGATTTCGTTTTGTTTTATTGTAAAACTGCTGCTGTCAGCAGTATTAGATTATTAGTGCAGATTTTAGTGTACATAAGTGTAGGGGTGAGCATCGGTTCGGTTCGGTTCAAACCGAACCGAATATGTGAAAATCGAAAGAACCGTAAATCGTATTTATCAAAACCGAAAACCGAACCATTTTTATAAAAACTGAACAAAACCGAACCGAATTAATTCGGTTCGGTTCGGTTTTCGGTCGGTTCGGTTTCATGGACCAATGTGCATGGCCTTCAAATTTTTAGCAAAATGAGCCTATTTAAATAACAATTTTTTAAAAAATATATGACATTATTGTATTTATGAATTGTTATATTACATAGAGTGAAAGATATTAGTATGTATAGATTGATGGTAGATAGAGAGAGTGCTCAAAGAAGCACCGACATAGAATAGGAGAAGAGAGTGCGCTCAGTTAGGAGTTAATAAACATTAGTATATGTATATTGTGGATAGTTTGATAAATTACTAAATCTAAATCGGTTTTTGGTTCGGTTCGGTTTTTCGGATGAAGAACCGAAAACCGAACCGTTATTTTAAATTTCAAAATTTTAAACCGTAAACCGAACCGAAAACCTAAAAACCGAACCATTTGTCATATTTCGGTTTGGTTCGGTTCGATTTTCGGTTTTCAACCGTTATATGCTCACCCCTAGATAAGAAATGGGTATGTGCATTAGTAGATACTGTATTTTATATTAATGTGTTTAACCTTTAGTATTCTTTATATATACTATATTTATTAAAATAAATATATATCAAATAGTTTCTTAAATTTATATATTGTAAAAAAATATATACTATTGGGCTTCGTGCCTATATATAATTTCAAAATCAAAAGTTTTCGATTTTCAAGTAATTATATAAGTTTATTTTAACCAATATTTTCTTGAAGATGTTTTATACCTATTATGCTTCTAAATATATTTCTAAATAATCTACAAATATTTTCTTGATAAATATATATATTTTTTAAACAAGAATTATTTTCCTAAATGAATTTTCTTGATCTTCAAGTATTTATCTAAAAACTATTTTAACCAATAAAATATAGTTTTCAGTACTATAAATATTTTCTAAAATAGTTATATGTATATATTTTATCAATTTCCTGTTTGATTAAGTCATTTCCGATCGCAACTAATAATATTCCTATCTTCTCGCGAATTTCAAAATTCTCCATATCGACTCTAGCTAATTTAACTATTCTGGACTCAAGGATATGGTTTGTCCCACCATCTGAAATCATCTTGCATACTTTTGACATCTATGACTATACCGTACCAATGAGATCATATTGTGCGCAAGTCGACTGTAACGTAATTCAAGATCGCACATTTCTATTTTTCGTAAATTTCGGACCCTTGCACATCAACCTCGATCATTGGACAAAACAAGACCAGTCGGATCATCGTACCACACCAGGCGCTACATAAGGCAAGATACCTTGCCATAATTTAGTGTTTATTATTAGTCTGCATTTTATTTTAGTTATTGCATATCACTGATTATTTATTTCTAGCTATACCATTATTATAGTTCATGATTTACTGCCTGCTCAGTGATATTAGCTTGCTATATTTATCCTTTGATTGCATGTAGACCTAGAGTTAGGAGACTACCAATAGTTTAGCACATCTACATAAACTTTGACACATGGGTGGCACGAGATGTGTGAGTTGTGAGTAGCATATAGCCTACGGACTTGCATGTTGGCTGATCACTGATGCGTATGGGATGTACGTTAGGTCTAACTGTCAACAGATGCTTGTTAGAAGACTTGACGGTTTGTAGTGTTACATGATCGCGGATGTGACTTGATAGGTGCATCGGGTGGGAAGAACATTTTGTTGTCGTATGGGCTTCGATTGCACATTCCCTTGTAACCCAGAAGCTCCGCTAGAGATACGGGTATGATGACCCCCTCAGGTTGGCCACTGTCGTTTTTGAACATCATGTGCTTAGGTCTCTGGTACCCAAGTGGGGACTATACCAGATCCTATTTATAGCCAGGGCTCATGTGACGAAAGGTTTATTCTTAACTACATGTTCACTTTAGTATGATTAGATTACCTTATTGATGTCATATCACTTACTTTTATTTGTAGCATATTTTATATTCAGTATTTACATGACATGTTCTTTATGTATCTTGTTATGTCCCTCTGAGGACCTGGTGAATTCTCCAAGTGTGTGTGTGTGTGATTTTTGTAGGTGCTCAAGCCAAGGCCATTTCTTCGAGGATGATTGCCTTTGGACCGTCTTCGCATCGCTCGATAAAATTTCGTTATCATGTATCTCTTTTTCGTTGGTAGTGGATTTGTCTCCGCCCAACAATTTATAAATGATAATTCATGAGTTTATTATAAAGTCTTTATTCTTTATTTGTGGATGAGATTAATATCGTAGTTTACTGTATTTTACAGCTTATGTATACATACTATAGTTCTATATATTAGAGTACACATCGTATGTATGCAGCTGGCATGTCGACGTACTTAGTCCTAAGTATTTTGGGACTGGGGAGTTACATATTTTTGTGGTGGCCCAAGTAGGTCAGTTTATCACTTCGGTTACGTGACTGTACCGACGTGAACCTGCATATATGAATAGAGTTTAGGATCTCATCCACAAGCTTGACCTCCTTCCTTGCTTCAAGTTTTGAACTCTCGTTACTGTTTCACTTAACAAAATGCCTAAAATTGGCTTTTGAAAAAAACGAGAAAAAGTACAAAAGTACAAATTGTTTCTGGGAAGTATTGCTATGGAAGTCTGATCTGGGAGCGACCACTTTGTTCCTTGGACCACACGATGATGATGAAGAGAACTGCTTGAAGAAGATGAATAATTGGAAGAACTAAGTCACCAGAAAGGTATCGACACAACGACATTGATGGCACAGTCGAATGCTTTCCTGCTTTGCTTCACCCTGTTCTTGAGAAAAAGTTGAAAAATGCTTCTGGGAATATCACTCTGAAAGTGTGAGTTTTATCAGAACCTCCTCCTCTGTATATCTCTCTTGATGTCCTTCTTCTGTTAAAAATAAGTCTATTTATAGACTAGACCCTCTGTGCATAAAAAGCAACAAAATTGGGTCTCTACGCAAGTAACTGCTACCCACGATTGAAAATCAACCTTTACGCGTGATGACACGTGTCCCATATAGAGTTTTAATCTCTACGCATGGTGACATGTGTCCTACAATTTCAACAATATGGGGAGAGCACGTACACATGTTCTTCGATAAGTATGGCATGAAAGCCACGTATGCAGACCACGTTCTCACATAGCCAAAAAAGATTGGGCGTAAAATAACCCAAAATAGACTTCCTGCGTAAAGTAGCAGACTGGGCGTAAAATAACCCAAAATAGACTTCCTGCGTAAAGTAGTAGACTGGGCGTAAAATAACCCAAAATAGACTTCCTGCATAAAGTGGCTGAAAAGTAGCCTTGAGCGTGTAATTAGCTCAAATAAACTCTACGCACACGAAAGCCTTGAGCGTAAAAACTCGAATAGCTTTCATGCGTAAAAGAAGCAGTCTCTTGAGCGTAAAGTAGCCCATCTGCACGCAAAACGACAAGTGATGGGTTTGGTATAAAAAATATTCTCGACTTTTGTGCAACGTGCTGTCAGAAAATCATTCTGTCAGAACAGTATCACGCGCATTAAATGCGATGTGGACAACCTGTCTCCCGCGTAAAGGTTTGAGGATGGCTCTCGCGTAAAGTAGTTCGCGTAGAGTTTACTCTGTTTGATCTCTGCGTAAAGTTTGAATCTGACTTAGTTTGACTTGCGTAAAGCTCTCAACTTCTTTGACTTGGTCTATAAAATTTATTTATGCTTCTACAAGACCCCCTTCAAAGTTTTCAAATTTTTTCTAAGATTTGAATTACTTTGAACAGAAGCGTAAAAATTCGGGATATCAAACAGTACGCGTAAAGTTCGGGATACCCAACAGTCAGCGTAAAATTTGGGAATTTGAACTGATTTCAAAATTATCTATAAATAGAGCTTTACGAGTAGAGAGAGAACTTTACTCGTCCTTTGCAATCTCTAACTTCTTCATTCTCTTTCTTCGAAATCTCAATTCAAATCAATGGTCCCCAAGAGCAAGACCGCCGTCGACACCAAGGGCAAGAAGCCCGCCGCTGCTTCATCAAGGAATGAGCGTACAGAGACTGCCATCGCATCATCAACGGCAACCCGAAGGACCAACCCCGCTGTGGTCCCGGCCATGATAGGTAGAACCCTGTCTAATTTGGCCGTAGGTTCAACGGAGAAGAAGAAGGACTGAACCCTAAACTTCATGCCCACGTTCATACGTGTCAGCGTAGAATAAAAAAAATCACCAAATATGCCCACGTTTATACGTGCCAGCATAAAGAACAGAATATGCCCACGTCAATACGTGTTAGCGTAAAAATAGAAACAAAATACGCTTACGTCTATACGTGCCCGCGTAAAAATGTTTAAACATAAAATACGCTCACGTTTATATATGCCAGCGTAGAGTTAAAAATACGCAAGTCACCCACATTCATACGTGTCAGCGTAAAAGAACATATATTTTCACACGTATAACTTTTAATATTTTGAACAGAGAAAAGGATGCGTAAAACATTTTGTCAGACACCTTTACGCACAAATTATCACTTGCGTAAAATAGCTCTTGCGTAGAGATGAACCAACTTAGGATTTTTCCAATCTTTTTGAAACAAAGAATAAAAAAATTCAAGATCTTTATGCACAATCATTTACTTGCGTAGAAACATTTGTGTAGAAAAGATCAATTCTGAATTCTACTAACCTTGATTTTTTTTGTTGATCTTTTTTTTTGCAGTGGACTTGCAGGTTCATCCTCTCTCTGATATCTTTGGTTCCCCAACTGGTATCTTGGGTTCCAACTATTTGGAGAATCTGTCTCATGTCGAGTTCCCACAATCAGACAAACAGTATCCTAAAGAGAGACAACAACTGATAGATGTCCAGGGAGACAGGATGCTGCTGACTTTGATAAATGGAGAGCTACTGACATCGATTGATGGCCAACAATTTTTGAAGCCTGCCTTCATGTTTGGAGACGCCATTGACTTCAAATCACAGACAAATCCCAAGAATGAATCCTAGGTATTTAGATTTGGGGAGAGAGCGATGTATCTTCCGTCAATGTCAAAGGATTATCCCCTGTCTTCGTTCGTTCATGCTACCCATACAAGACATATGATCTGGAACCTGACTCCCAACAGTCATGGTAGACCAGGAAAAATCATATTCAAGAGAGATGAGTCCAACCAAATGGGCTATCATACTAGTGCTCCAAGTGGTGGTGTTGTCCCTTTCTTCGGTTTACTACCTGGATTTACACCAAGCGAAGATTCAGCTCTGATCCAACCAGTGCAGATACCGATGTTCATAAACAAGCTTATGAACGCCTAAGTACTATATCCTCCGGTTAACCCTAGGCTTCCAGGGTGGATGGCTCAATATAATAAGAACTGGATTCAACTCAGTACTTGGGTTATGAATCACTTTAAAACAGAGCTGCGAGCTATTGGGCTGTTTGAAGCAGTGGCCTCTACCAGTCAGGACATACCAATGAACAACAACCTGTTCTTAGCTTTGATGGAGTTGTACATCATCTCAACAGGGACTTTTGTAACCCCAATAAGAGAAATGGGTTTTGTACTACATAAGATGCAATTCATCTCTAAGCTGCCACTGGGGGAGCTCCATATGAAGAATACGTTCCTTCCAACCAGGAACTAGCAGAGATCAACGAGAAAAATCCTGATCTAGTCAAAGTGTATCAAGAATTAATGTGCCATTATCTGATTTGCACCACTATATATGAAAGTGGGTCACATTTGGCATATACCAATAAATAGACAACCTATTTATTCTACCACGAGAATAGGATATCCAAGAACGACAAGGGGAGATTCCAAGATAACAAGGCTCAAACCATCAACCCTTGTTCAATAATTTCTTCAGATTTGATCCATGGTTGGATGATCACACATAAGTCTTCGGACAAGTATCTGACCACTAAGACTGGAGACATCCCTGCGGGGACTGAAACTTTGAGCTATATGAAGTATGGCAGTCGGAAGATCTCAAAAGAAGCCTTGCTGGCAGGCTTTCTTTTCCTGTGGCTGCGAAGATGGGTCGTACCAGGAACTGGTACGCTTGATAGAATTCAGCGAAATGATCTATAGCCAGCAGTACGTTTGGTGTTTAAAGACAGACTCAGCCTATTACCAGCAATGGTATGTAGGATAAATGCCGGTCTGCAAATATTTGGTAAGGAGTTAACTAATAATGCTCCTTACCGTAAAGATTTCCCCCGGGTGGAGATGCCCTACATCTACCTAATGGACCGGTTGCTGCATCATAACTGCAGCTTATTGCCACCAGGCCCTGAAGATCAAGCGGAGGTGTTCCTCCAGAAGTTCTATAAAGCCTCATGGGTTGCAACATCAGTGGCAGATACCTGAGCAGTATTAAACTACTCTTATGGGTGGAACTTCTTTTGCACACGACCGCCAGTTCCGGCTGACTGCTTCGGTGTACAATTTGAAGATGTAGGTGAAGAGAGGACGGGGCTCCCTGGGCCTGTCTTTAATTGGCTAATATGCATCATACCATAACATCTGATGTATAAAACTGATTATGACTGCGCCTTCGAACCTTACCTGCCCAGTCGGTTCCCTCGTCAATTCGGGTATGACCAACTTCACGTTGGTAATTCCTCCACCTCCTTCAACCATTATGGAAAGTTAGTTGATGGTGCAACGGCATGGAGGTATTTCAGCGCTGGATTTACTGGTGCTAAATTCTGTGTGCCAACTGCCACCAGTACCACTGAGCTACGAATGCTGCATTCATATGCTCGCTTCTATGCATCCATCCATTCTTTCGCAACTGACTACAACATGAAGGGTAGTCTTCGAGGGGTCAAGAAAAAAATATCGAAGAACCAGTCATAGTACCTTCAGACATACCTGATGATGTTGCTGTTCCAGATGAATATCGGGCGACGATCCCTACGGGAGTTGGAGAGGTACCAGCAGGACCCATCAAAATCTCTACCTCTAAGAAGCGTAAATCCGACACAGCGGTTGCTCCTAAAGAGAAGAAGAAAAAGGTCACTGTTAAAGGGCCTTCCAGAGAGAGGGCTACTACTTTGGACAGAGAGATTTCAGTTGAGGAGCGTCAAAATATTGCATCTTCTTCAGCTCATCCTGGAGAAGGGTCTTCAGCATCGCAATCAGCAGCAGCAACAAAAATTATGGGGCTCCTATCTCCTGGATGTCTCAGCACTTCTGCACATCTGACTTATCCACAAAAGGTGAAAGCTATTGAGGATACCGCCATGACTCGTACTAATGATCCGGAGCCCATCCCCTCGGATGAACCGGCTCTTGATTTAGAAGATGATGACTGTGATCAAGATTATGACGAACTCTTGGCACATCCTGCACCTACTCCAGGTAAATATAAATTACACAAAATCTATACAAAATTATGTATTATGATTTTGTATATTAACTTATTTTGCTTAATTTTTGTAGGGTGTTATCATTGCAGCAAAGCCTGTGGCTCCCATTCCTCTTCAAGAAACTATTCATGAAGAAAACATAGAGTCTGAAGAAGAGAGTTCTTCTTGAAAAGAAGATTCTGCTTCTAAAGAAGACTATCCATCCATGGAGGTACAACACGAGCCTGAAGTAGAGGCCCAGCAAGGATTGCCTTCTCTTGCTGAAAACAGAGAAGAAGAACCAACTGCAGATGAAGGTTTAGCTGCAGAAGAAGAACCAGCTGTAGATAAAGAAATAGTTACAGAAGAAGAACCAGTTGCAGAAGAACCAACTACAACTGAAGTACTCCCATAACTTGAAGGGCCTTCAACCAATCAAGGTGATGAAGATATTATCAACTCATCAACCAAAATCGGAGACGTAGTAATAGCATCTTCAGTTATTGCTACAGATCCGGCATAAGTTCATGAGAAGATAGTATCTGAACCTGAATCAGTTACAACGATCACCATTCCTCCCATAATAATCACCGCCACCGAAACTCAAGTAGTTTCAGCTCCAGAAACGGCTGGAGGAATAATTCATACACATACTGAAGACATTGTCTCTGGAACTTCTGGGAATCAATTAGCCTTGGTAGCAACGACAACTTTGACTTCATCTCAGCCTGCTACCAAGGTAACAATATCTGCTCCTAGTCTTCAGAAAAGGGATTTAATAGAGCTTGCTGCAACACCAAGCTCTAACGCAGAAATGAATCTTTTAGTTGAGATTCATACAAAAGCTTTCTACAAAACCCTGGCGGCTCTGATCAAGATGGTCCTGAAGAAGGTCCTAAATTATGAAAGCTTGAAGGGTGCGATTGCTCCCACTATTGGGAACGTCGTTATGTTCAATGATGCCGAGAGAGCAGCGGCACTGGAGAAAGTAGTAGAGGGACTTGAACAGCCTGTTAAAGAATATCTAAGGTTGTTAAGTGAAACCCTTGAAAGTCTCATCCAAACCGAGTATGATGCTTTATCTACTTAATACATCACTCGGGAGACTATTTTTAAAGAATCTCTCCAGGAGTACAGCAGCAAAGTCGCCAGAGAAAGAGCTTTTTTGGATGAAACTAAACCTCAGCTAGAGACTCACAGAGAAGCCTATGAAACTTCAAACATGAGAATTCATCAACAGAATAATAGAATTCATGAAGTTGAGGCAGAATTGGCTCGCTTGAAGGTGGAGAGAGAGCAGACGATCGCAGCTCGAGATAAGCATTTGACGCAGAGCTTAATTTTGGAGAAGAAAGTCTTTGGTATTGAAGCTACCATAAAAACCCTTGATGAAGCCAAGGATAAGATGATAGTTACTTTTGCCGAACTCTCTCATCTCTATACTCTAGAAGCTCGTCGCACCGTAGCTACTGCTACTGTATTGAATTCTCGTGAGAAGCGTCTAGCAGAGCTGCAAAAATTGCTCGAAGATGTATCTGCTCCACCTTAGAAAATAAAGAATTTTGCATTCTTCTTTTCGTATCATCAATAAAGAATTTTGTATTCTTCTGCCTTTTCCTTTCTGTAATATTACAAGAAATAAATGAAATCATTGTTTTGTGACCCTATCATTTATTTTGAATTTAAACAATAGGTATGAGATAGAAAACACTTATCAGAGGTAATATGGACATGACAAGTCTTCTAAACTCAATAAATTATATATATCCAGAGGTAATGTGGACATGATAGATAATTAATCTTGTTTTCTTTTTAGAGAGTACAATACTATCAGAGGTAATATGAACGTGACAGATTGTAATTACTCAAAAAAAAGATTAATATCTATTCAGAGGCCATATGGACATGGTAAATAAAAAAAAAGTAAACTTAATATCTATTCAGAGGTCATGAGGACATGATAAATAATAAATCTTCTTCTTTCTAAAATCAGCTGGTAAGACAGTAGATCAAAATTCTCTTTTAGGAGAACAAATAATCAGCTTAACCAAACCTTGGAAGCTGGAGAATAAAGAAGAAATTCAGACATAATATTTCTTCAAGAATTTGCCATTAATTGGCATCATGAGCAAATCTCCATTAGGTTTAGACAACCTATAGGCACCATTAGAGAATACTGTCTCGAATACATAAGGACATTCCTATTTTGCTTAGAATTTTCCTTTGCTCTTATGAGTCATCACCATCGGTCTTCGGACAGCTAGAACTAGCTCACCGACTTTGAATATCCTCTCTTTAACTTTACGATTGAAAGCTCGAGATATGCGGGCTTGATATAACTCGATGTGCTGTTGTTCTTGAAGACGCTTCTCATCTAGACCTTCAAGTTCTTGAAGTCTCAACCGATGATTATTCTCTGTAGTTAGCTCATTAGCAATGGCTATTCTAAGAGATGGAATCTGGATTTCCAGTGGAAGAATAGCCTCACATCCGTAAACCAGTAAGAATAGTGTAAAAACAGTAGGAGTTCGGACTGTCGTTTAGTAAGCCCATAAACATTCTCCAAGTTTCTCATTCCAATCACATTTATTAGAAGAGAGAAACTTTTTGAGAAGTTTAATAATTGTCTTGTTGAACGATTCGGCCAAACCATTAGCAGCTGGATTGTAAGCTATAGAAGCTAAGTTATGGATCCGATTCTTGTCACAAAATCGATAAAATGCCCGACTGGCAAATTGTGGTCCATTATCATGGATTATCCTTTGGGAATCTCGAAACGGTAAATGACATGATATTTGATGAAATTAACCACATTAGACGTTTTCACTTCCACAAGAGGAACTGCTTCTGTCTATTTAGAAAATTAATCGGTTATAGCCAAGATAAACCGATGCCCTTTTACAGAAGGAGGATTAATTGGACCAATAATATCCATGCCCCAAGCTTCGAAGGGCCAAGAAGCTGCTGTAGGATGTAAGAATTCAGAAGGTTGGTGAATAAAATCAGCATAAATCTGATATGCTTTACACCGTCTGGCATAATCCACAGCATCCGCTATCTTGGAAGGCTAATAATATCCCATTCTTCGAATACGATCCTGCAATTTCGGACCCGGTTGATGAGCATTACAGACACCATCATGAGTTTCACGGAGTGTTTGCTTAGCTTCACTCTCAGAGAGACAACGCAGCAAAAGTCTGTCATAAGAACGACGATATAACATATGCGAAGAAGAATCGTAGTAGAATCGAAATGATCGTCTTTTGATTGATGTAGCTTCTTTTGGATCTTCAGGTAAAATTTCATGGACCGCATAATCAATAAATGGACTTCTCCAATCCCTTTACTGAGAATTTGATTCTGTAGTATAACTTTGTTCGATATGCAAATTATTCTTGACACAGAATAGATCTCTATCTAACAAAGTAATGGTGTTTTGTCTTCTGATTGGAACAGCTAAGTCTGCAGCTAAACTAGCAAGAGCATCAGCTTCTAAATTTTGAGAACGTGGTATGAATTCAATGAAGAATCCTTTGAATGAATGGACCAATTCGATTACCACTTGATGATAGGGAATGAGGTCAGGATTTCTGACTTCATATGTCCCTCTAACCCGATTAACAATCCGTTAAGAATCTCTATAAGCTTCTAGGAACTCAATATCCAATATTTTGCTACTTGAAGACCAATTAGCAGAGCATTATATTCTGCCACATTATTGGAACATGGTTCATTAAGAGAATAAGCACGGTATATGACCATTTTATCAAGAGAGACCAAGACGATACCTACTTCGGAGACAATATTGCCTTTAGGTCTAACCCGCGATGCTCCATTAAAGTATAGTTGCCAAATGTCATCCCTCAATGTCATGTTGCAATCCACGACTTCATTTGGAATGTCCTCATATAGCTTATAGGTTTCAGGTATAGGGTGAGCTGCTAAGAAATCAGTTAATGCTTGACCCTTCACTGATTTTTGAGGTACATAGACCATATCATAAGGAGTAAGCAACATTGCCCAGGTGGCTAACATGGAGTTAAGAATACTCGACTTTCTCATCAATACCCGAATAGGATTTATTCTGGATATGACATGAATAGTTTGCCCTGACACGTAATGTCATATCTTTTGAACAACAAAAATCAAGGCCAGACATTCTTTCTCCACAGGAGTATACCTGTGTTCAGCTCCAACCATCATTCGGCTAAGATAATAAATTGTCTGTTCATGACCATTATCACTTTTCTGTGCAAGAAGAGCACTAAGAGAATGATCTAAGGCTCGAATATATAGCAAAAATGGTCTTCCTACTACTGGAGGTACCAGAACAGGTAGATTTATAAGGTATCGCTTGATGTCATTGAAGGCTTTTTGACATGCTTTATCCCAAACAAATGATACACCTTTCTTTAATAGACGAGAGAAAGGTTGACATCTCCCAGAAAGATTGGATATAAATCTCCTGATATAAGCAATGCGACCTTGGAAGCCACGGAGTTCTTTCAGATTACATGGAGGACACATTTCAAGAATTGCTTTGATTTTTCAGGATCAACATGGATACCTTGAGAAGTGATAACAAATCCTAAATATTTGCCACTGGAAACCCCTATGAAAGACTTAGTGGGATTCATCTTCAGTTGATGTTGACGCATCAACTCAAATACTATCTTTAAGTCTTGAATGTGATCATCTTTTAATCGAATTTTGACAGCAATATCATTCACATAACATTTAACTATTTTCCGTAGATGTTCTTGAAAGATATTGCTCATGGCCCGTTGATACGTGGCACCGACAATTTTTAGACCAAACGGCATAACCGTATAGCAGTAAACTCCAAGGGGTGTATGGAAAGTGGTATGCTTTTCATCTTCTGGATGCATCTTAATTTGGTTGTATCCTGAAAATCCGTCCATAAAAGACATGCGTTCAAAACCACATGTATTGTCTATCATGACATCGGTAATCGGAAGTGAAAAATCATCTTTTGGACAAGCTGTATTAAGATCTCAAAAATCTATACAAACTCGAACTTTTTCCATTCTTCTTTATGACTGGTACAATGTTGGCAACCCAGTCTGGGTGTTGTTCTTCACGAACAAAGCCACATGTGATCAGCTTTTTGACTTCTGCTTCAATTGCATCCATCATATCTGGTCGAAAATGCTGCTGCTGTTGTTTTACAGGTTTGACATTAGGAAGAATATTGAGTTTATGAGTAGCTACTTTAGGATCTAAACCCGGCATATCCTTATAACTCTATGCAAAGATATCAATATATTCTTTAATCAGCTTTATCAACTCTTTTTTTTTATCTTCAAAAAGGTTTTTACTGATGAATATCGGCTTAGACGTAGTTCCGTCTCCAATGTCAATCTGGACAATTTCATCTTCTATAGGTAGCTGTCGGTGTTCAAAACGAAGCTCCCATTGAGTGTCCATTTGTTGTGTCCAAGGGTCATTTTCAAATGGCTCAGATTCACCATCAGTTTGAACCATGTTGACTGAAAAGACACTCTCAAATTCAACATACTGGTTTCCTTCAGAATCTGAGGATTGTAAAAAACTGGAAGAAAATTCTTCTTCTATATCTTTTTTATACATGTGGGATGTATCAGATTCAATGAACTGGATTTCTTCAGAATCTGAGGATTGTGAAGAATTGGAAGAAAATTCTACTTGTATATCTTCATTAAACATGTGGGATGGATCGTATCCCAACCCATGATGAGGTTTTTGGTAAAATGGATCACCACATAATGGTAACCATCTACCTTTGCCTTGATTGAGACCTAGCATAGTTTTCAAATCATATCTCATATTCTGGATAATCTTAAGAGATTATTGACTATATTTGTCAATTCTGATTTTTTCTTTATCTTTCTCTATGAGATTATCTGTCTGAGTAACAGGGATATTTCTAGCCAAGCCAAACACAATTTGGCGCTTGTTTTTCTTATTAGACGGGATCACGAAATAAGATTCTTCGTGACATCTATAAGTTACACAAGCTTGTGATGATGAGGCTACAGGTAGAAGATAAGAAGAAGATGTTAGGAACCTTTGAGCATAGAGTCCAACATCGACATGAGAAGAAAAATAATTTTCTTGATGATTAATATATAAGGTTTCCTCTGTATTTATGTCATTTTTATGTTGATGATTTTGATTATCAGCAGATAAAGTCATTCTTTCAATAAATTTGACAGTCATATACTCCAAATGGAAATCTTTATTAATATAAGAAAGTACAGAATGATTAATATTTACATTATTTATAAACTGATTACCACGCTTTGGATTAATCATTAACGGACCGTCATCTATCTTCAGCGTAGACTTGCCAAGGTTGATAATCAGTGGTTCTAGATCATTTGTACGAGAAGTACGTCCCTTGACTTTGATCATGAGAGGTTGAACTTGGCGCTTGACTGGAATTCTCACAGATTCATCAGACGAAGCTCGAGTTCTTCCTTTAACCTTAATCAACAAAGGTTCGTCATTAACAGGTTGGGGTTGAATTCGACCTTTAACTTTAATCATCAAAGGTTGATCTTCCGGAGGATCTTCTAAGACAGATTGATCTTCTGCAGATGACCTATCTTCAGCCATATCAGATATTTCTTTCACATGCTCCTGCTTGTAGAGTATTGAATCAGAGAAATAGGCTTCAACACCCTTAAAAGGATTGATATCTGCAATTCACTCTTCACAATCCCTTGAGAATCCATATACTTGAAGCATTGGTGGAGAGTTGAAGGCACAATGTTATGCTCATGTATCTACGGTCTTCCAAGAAGGATGTTGTAAGATACATCTGAGTTGATAACATAAAAGGTCGCCATAGTTCGAAGATCACCTATTTGAATCTTCAGACGAATCTTTTCCAATGGTTTACTCTTTCCAGAGTTGAAACCAACTATTATTGTACTAGTGTAAGTCAAATCACTAGTAGGAATCCTTAAGGGTCGTAGCATACTCTGAAGAATAATGCTAATAGAAGACCCAGGATCAATGTAAATCCTGTCAATTTCAGTAGAGTCAAGATATCCTGTATAATACACAGGCATGTCGTGTCTATTCTGCTTCAACAACATATCTTCTTATGTGAAGGTAATGTTAGGAATTGATTCCATCACACTATGACATTGTGGACACGATACTGGTATATTGTCAAGACTCTTGAGTTGAGCTAAGCATGAATCCGCCTGTAGCAAAGCTTCGCTCAAAATTTCTCGACTTTCTTTAGAAAGACGAAGCAACTCAAAGATAGAAAGTCTAGCCGGAGTATTAGCTAATTGGGCTAGAATATCAAACTTGTAGGGTTTCATCACTATCCCTTGATTTGAAGCAAATTTCAATGGGACGTTAAAGCATACTGCTTTCTGTTTCCCTTTTTCAACAGCTGATGGTTTAGAAGATCTTGTCTCATTAGGAAATAGAAGATGACTGAGTTGGTAGTGTTTTAGTGATGTTATCTGCTTCTTTGGGAGTTCCCTCATAATCTTTGTGGTATTCTTTACCAGATCTCGTACCAGTAAAGGTTTCTTCTTCAGACTCAGGAGAATGAAGTACCATATTACAAGTTTTAGTCTTCTTTCCCTTAGTCTTCTTCTTGCGAGGATTTTTATGAGGGACCTCAAATCCCAATCCGACAGTAGATTTTTGACCTTGAATTTGTAAAGGAAGTCGCATTCCTTTATCATAGTTCAAGCCTTCCGCCTTTTGAAAGTCATAGCCCATCTTTTTTATGAGATGGACTGATTGTTGATTGTACATATGAGTGGGTAGCGGATTCTTAACAAATGATCAAACAGAGGAAGAAGGAACAGAGACCTCTGTAGATACATGAGTAGAGGCTTTCGAGATAGGAGGAAAAATCCCTACATGAGCTTTCTCATAAGCAGCAAAAACTTGTTGTGTCCTATATAAAGGGATACTAATCATTGCTAACCATTGTCGATGAGTAAGTTTGAGTTTGGTAGGAGGAGCCAAACATGGAGGGCATATATTCAGACGCCTTAGTCTATCCTCCAAAGGAATGCCATCCCAAAGATGATCCAAATCATCATGATCTGGAGTAACAACATAAGAAATCATATTGCAGGTTTTGACTTTTCGACCTTTCTTAGATTTTGAAGTTTTACTTTCATCTTCCATTTCAGGTACTAAGTCAGGGTGTACCCACATGATTTCACCATTTTTTAATGTGAGAGGCAATAATCCTTTACTTTGCTCTCTAGCTGGCGGAAGATTTACAATCTTTATTGTCACCTTTGGAATTGGGATAATGCCATCTAGAACTTGCTGTGGAGGAAAACCTCCAAATTGAAGAGAAATCATATTAGTTGTTATGTATGCTCATCATTGGTTAAAGCGATGGCATTATCATTTATCAACTCTTGGATTTTCTTCTTTAAAATATAGCAAGCCTTGGTAGGATGATTTATGTATCTATGATAGATACAATACTTGGGATTATCAGTTAGATTCACCTCATTAGGTCATTTTAGCTCTGGAATTTGGAGTTTACCACTCTTAACAAGACATTGGAATATCCCTGGGATATCACTGTCATCAAAAGAGTACTCTTCTTTTGGTTTGGAAGACTCCGGATTATTTGGCGTCATTTTGGGTTTTAAAAGATTAACCACTAGGGTTTCCTTCCCTTTCCTATTGCGATTGTCAAAATTATTACCTGAAGATGCTTTCTTTCCTTTGTCTTCTGAGGCAAAGATCATCCCATGTTCACGAGCCAATCTACCATTGGTCTCGGCTGAAACTGCTGCTATAATGAATGAGGCCCAATATGTGAATTCAGAGCCTGTAAAGACATCAATGGTTGGTCGCAAATTTATTTTGTATGTATCAATCAATACTGAATCTGGCATACCACGAGGCATCTTCAAAGTAGCATATCGGAAACATTCAATAAACGTCCGAGTATCCTCTTTCTCTTTCTGTTTAATCTCTATTAAGGAGGACATATTCATGTCCATGCCTCCTTCATAGAAACGGGAGAGAAATATTGCTTTAAACTCGTCAAAAGATGATATACAATTGTCGGGTAAACTGCGATACCAGTCATATGTTGAACCCGTCAAGCACCCAATGAAAACTCGGGGGAGAAGAGCATCATTCTTTTGCAAATTTACAGTCATAATATCAAAATAATTGATATATTGACTTGGAGAAGCCTTTCCATCAAATAACACCATAGATTGTGGCGTGAATTTTGGAGGAAAGGGTACATCATTCCAGTGAGGAGGATAAGGTTGTTTAATCCCTAACCTCTGGAGTTGATCTTTGTGCTTAAGAACCTCAAACTGTGCTTTTAACTCACGCACTGCTTGAATAGCTTCACTAGTTTGAGGAAGCACATTTGACTGAATAGTAGCTGGATGTACCGTAACCCCCATCGGAGGTGGTACATCTTCCGGAATGAGAGGATCTGGTGATACAGAATTTTAATTGATAGCAGGCTCTTGACTAAGATTATTCAAAGGTATGTCAACCCCTTGACTATCTTGAGTTTGTGCTGCTACCTACACCGATGTTACCACTGTCGGCTGAACAGTTTGCTGAGTCATTATTATTTGATACATATTTTGCATCATGGCAAGCATGTCCTTCAGTGATTGTTCCACTGCTGAGACGTTGCTCTGTATTAGAAGTAGATGTCTCTGGTTCTTCTCCGATAACATAAGATTCAACCTCCCTTGAACATACATAGGGATTGGTGTAGAGGTATGAATCAACGCTATCAGTTTCTGACTCCAAAGATTGGGTACCCCCAGCTTCTGAATCTAAGATTGCAACGATCTTTGACTTCTTGCCCGAGTATGCTGATATACCCCTTCAAAAGTGTCAAGGAGTCGGTTGAACTGTTGTTTGCTTGGAGTCCCGGACGAATTGCGTCTTGGATGTCGTTCTCTATTGATATGAGATGCCATATTGACTGATGCATAGGATAACTCATGTTCTTGATCATCAACTTGTTGCTGAGGCACATTGTAGCTTAATCGGTCAAAAACTGACCGTTTAGAAGCCGAACAGCAACATTTGATTACAATCTGGTGACACTCATAATGATGATTTTCTTGGGGGAGTATCACAAGAGATTTTTTATTTTTACGCTTTTGTACAAGTAACTCGCGTAAATCAGAAGGAGTGGAAGGAGTCGTCTTCTTTATTATATTTGGGACAAAGAAACGTTTAGTCCCTTGCGTATAAAGAAGATTACTGGCTGCATTAGCAGAACCAAACTGTATATTTTTATGCGCCTGGAGTTGCGTACGTAAATCCTGAGATTTTTGTGCGCAAAGAACTCCATCAGCATTACGTGTAATCTGAAGGTTTGGTACCTTGCGTAAAGCAGTATAAGAAGGTTGTTGGTGAAAAACTGAAGTTTTACCAACAATAGAATTCTTGTTTTTATGCTGCATGCGTGTAGGCAAATTCACTTTAGATGCAAAGACATAATTGTGAACTTTATCTACCATGTCACCAATAGGAGATTTACCCTTATGCGTAGAGCACAAAACATGAACATCTGCCACGTCACAGACGGAAGATTTATCCATACGCGTAGAGCGCAAGACTTGAGTGTCTACCACGTCACAGTCGGGAGACTGATTTTTACGCTCAGAGCGCAAGACTTGGGTGTCTACCACGTCACAGACGGGAGACTGATTTTTATGCCCGAGGTGCAACACTGAAGTAAAGACTGCCTCATCACAGACGGGAGCCTCCACAACAGGAGTAGGAAGAATTCCCTTGCCTTCAGAGAAAGCAGAGAGATCAAATGATGCTTTGGACTTAGGAATCCAAACTTTTTGCACCTTACGCAATTTTTGAACATTGGAGCAGCGAGTACTACCCCCAGTTCGGAGCATTTCTTCGTAAGCAGTCTGGTCGAATTGAACAACCAGAGTCTTCTTTGTCGATCCGACCGACACATCATCATACTGAGGAATTGCTTTCTTGTCAAAGAAGAAAGTTGTCCCCAGCAGAGTCGTCATTTTGTTTCACTTAACAAAATGCCTAAAATTGGCTTTTGAAAGAAAACAAGAAAAAGTACAAAAGTATAAATTATTTCTAGAAAGTATTGCTATGGAAGTCTGATCTGAGAGCGATCACTTTGTTTCTTGGACCACACGATGATGATGAAGAGAACTGCTTCAAGAAGATGAACAATCGAAAGAACTAAGTCACCAGAAAGGTATCGACACAACGGCACTGATGGCACAGTCGAATGCTTTTCTGCTTTGCTTCACCCTGTTCTTGAGAAAAAGTTGAAGAAATGCTTCTGGGAATATCACTCTGAAAGTATGAGTTTTCTCAGAATCTCCTCCTCTGTATATCTCTCTTGATGTCCTTCTTCTATTAAAAATAAGTCTATTTATAGACTAGACCCCTGTGCATAAAAAGTAACAAAATTGGGTCTCTACGCAAGTAACTGTCACCCACGATTGAAAATCAACCTTTACGCGTGATGACACGTGTCCCATGTAGAGTTTTGATCTCTACGCATGGTGACACTTGTCCTACAATTTCAATAATATGGGGAGAGCAAGTACACACGTTTCTCGATAAGTGTAGCATGAAGCCACGTATGCAGACCACGTTCTCACATAGCCAGAAAATATTGGACGTAAAATAATCCAAAATAGACTTCCTGCGTAAAGTACCAGACTGGGCGTAAAATAATCCAAAATAGACTCCCTGCATAAAGTAGCAGACTGGGTGTAAAATAATCCAAAATAGACTTCCTGCGTAAAGTGGCTGAAAAGTATCCTTGAGCGTATAATTAGCTCAAATAAACTCTATACAAACGAAAGCCTTGAGCGTAAAAACTCGAATAGCTTTCATGCGTAAAAGAAGCAGTCTCTTGAGCATAAAGTAGCCCATCTGCACGCTAAACGACAAGTGTTGGGTTTGGTGTAAAAAATCTTCTCGGCTTCTGTGCAACGTGCTGTCAGAAAATCATTCTGTTAGAACAGTATCACGCGCATTAAATGCGATGTGGACAGCCTGTCTCCCGCGTAAAGGTTTGAGGATGGCTCTCGCGTAAAGTAGTTCGCGTAGAGTTTACTCTGTTTGATCTATGCGTAAAGTTTGAATCTGACTCAGTTTGACTTGCGTAAAGCTCTTAACTTCTTTGACTTGGTCTATGAAATTTATTTATGCTTCTACAGTTACCATCCTTGATTTGCATCCTGCTTGAACCATTTCTATCGTAAATTCGTATTTTTCGTTCTTAGTGGCAGCTAGAAAGATGACTACGCTAGTACGTGCTCATAGGTCAAACACATGGATTATATTGACAGTTAGTATGCATTAAGGTCTTAATTGAGTTATAAAGTATTAGTTAAATTTAAGTTGGGTAGTAGAGATGGAGAGAAATTTCGTTTTTGATATTACTAGAGGATTGATAAATTCTATAAAGGATTGAGGAAACAAAATTTTGATTTATGATTTTTTGAACTTGTGAAATAGTTATGATTTATTGGGATATGAAATCGAGTTGAGTAATATCTTAAAGTTTTAAATTGTGACGATGAGTTACGATTAAGTTTAAGTTTGGATTGTAATATGCAAAAGTTTATCTCGGGATTTATTAAAGAGTTTTAAATTATAAGTCATGATTTTGTAGGCGAATAGAGAACGTGGAAGTTTAGTTTGAAAAAAAAGATCTTAAGGTTTTAAATTGAGTCGTACGATTTACGATTTACGATTTACGATTTATAAGTTTATTAAATTTTGAGTTTGAAGAGAAGTTAGTAAAATTTTGGTTTTGGAAGATATGAAATCGACCTTGAAGAAAAAAAGTATGTTCGATTTGCGATATACAAGGGTTATTTTGAGATTGAATAGAAATTTAAATTTGGATTAAACTTGACAGCCTAAGATGATTAGAAATTTTGGTGGAATATCTTGAGAATTTTATTGAGCAACTTAAAATTTTAGATTAGATCATATATTGGTAGAGGACCAAGAAGCAAACAAGGTCACCCTAATGGGATACAAGTATTCCCCATTAATTGCCATGATAGTTGTATATACTCAAGTGTAGTTAAGTCATCTGCCAAACTATGTAAAGATATTTCAATCTTGACTTACTCGACATTCTCTCAATTCTAGACCTTTGTTCGTGACCGTCTAATCGTTTGACACTTAGAAATGATTTAAATCATTCCCTTGACCATACCCTTATCTAATAGACTATCTTCTCTCTAGAAACTGTGTCCCTAACTTATTTTACCTTGATCTACGAGATTTCCTAAACTATCTTTATTTCGTGCCTTAACCTTTTTATTTTTGGTGCATTAATTAGTACCTCATGAAAACCCACTTTCTATTTTGATCATCTAGTGTTCCCTATAGTGACTTTTGATATTGGAGCACAACACTAGATTTTTTCGTCCAACAAATTTCACATGCAAGACATAGACGACTCCACCTTCATATAGACGTATCATGTCCCACTAAAACACGACCCCTTGTACTCTATTTTTATGATACGACTTACGAGTCAAAATGACTAGCTATAAACCCTACCATGATAACATTGTCCTTCTCGACTTCATTTAGAGACCAAAACTTGACTCAAATCTTTCGACCCAATGTATGATTGTGATCTACTAAAATTTCTAAATGCTTAATTTGTGTTTTATCTCAATTGCTTAACCCTTTTCCTTTTATTTCATGCCTTATCTTGTTTACTTAGACCCATACCACCTTTTACTCTCCATGCAACATTAACAACCCTACTTTCTCCTTCCGATTAAATTACTTCACCCGTATTTCACTACGATTCCTCCGTAGTTTATGCAACCTTGTTCCGTTTATGATTCTCTTATGTAAAGATGAACTTTGACCATGACATCCCTCGGTTAGTAGAGGTTAGATTAAAAAACCCACCGAGGAGAATAGTGGTATAATTAATTAATATGATTGAATATGAATAAGTGGAATTATGTGGTAAATCCTATTAGGCGAAATTGAGAAATGTGATATCATTTTTAAAAGGAGAGTAGACTTCTCGATTGACAAATCAGTTCTTCAATGTAAACTCATTATTGAGAAATTTTTATAAGATGATAAGTAGGATGTTTGATGTAGTAGATCTCGAAGCTACCCAATATTAAAAGGTGGGAATTCTTGATATCCTAAGGATAATTTTTATGATGATTACGAATACGAAGTTTCATGACTAAGATAGAGTTTGATTGCTCCGACTAGTTGATTTATTAAATTTCAATTTTAAAGAGATTATGAGGTCGAAATTTAGTTTGAAAAAAACTTTATATAGATATGATGGAAAAAGAAGAATATAGAATCCTTGAATTCAAAACTTTGGTACTTATTAAAATTTATATTGTGAGATATAGGAATTGAGAATATATTTTTAAGGAATATAAATTTTATGAGTTAATCTTAAGGAGAAACATCAAATGAAATAAAGAAGAAAAAGAAAGTGTCTTAAGAAAAATTGAAGTCTTATGGAATATGAATATTGAGAAGAAATCGAAGCTTTTGAAGATTTATTACTAATAAAAACCATAGTGATTACTCGAAGAATCATGATGATATTTAACGCGACCCGAATATGGAATTAGTAGTCTTAGAATGAGATAGAGGAATTTATTAAAATCTTTGAGATTTTGGTGATTCTAGGATTGATGGCAGTATGACCAAATTAGACACAGAAGGATGTCATGCACATGATCATTATAAAACTACACCATTGATTTATTCTTTAGTTATCAAATTGTCAATTTTGGTTGAATGTCGTTTCTTCTCCTCGTCTAATGAATTAAATCGTGATTTCTCATAATTAAACTCTTTCTATCTCCTGAAGCCTACATACCCTATTTTTTCATAAATTTTGAGGACGAAATTCTTATAAGTTGGGCAGGATGTAAACCCCCTAAATTTTTTACTATGATACTTTTAAATTTTTTTATTTTATTTTAGTATTGGTTTTCTTTTTGGTATTTGTACGTCGAGTGCGAATAGACATATACGAAATAATTTACTTTTTATACAAAAAGTTTTACTATAGAAGAATATATATTTTATTTCAAAATAGTATAAGTAAATATCTATATCTATTTGCGTCGCGACTGCCAAAACTTTATTCTATTTAAATTATTATAAAAATGCGATTTTATTGTTGTAAAAAGTATATGTGATAATTTAGGAAATAATATTTTACAATTAATATGTTTTAGCGCATGCGAAGTACATGAAATTAAATTTCATGTATACTTTTAAATTTTCAAAAACTAATTTTAATTACTTTCTATTTGCAAATAGATTTTTCAAAGATTTAAATATTTATTGTAATTTTTGAAATAAATTATTATTTTAAGTTATAAAAAGATATTTGAATTTATTCGTGATAATTCAAATCATGATTATATTTTATTTAAATAGTTTAATTTGAAGATGGGAATTATCTATATCTAAATTTGGATTTATCTAGAATTAAATTAGATTTTTGGATTCTGATTTGATTGAATTGGTTTAAAGGGATTTAAATTAAATAGTAATTATCAACTAGGGGATTTAAATTATAACTAGTCCATATCCAACTGGGACTTTCACCTCCTTTATAAGGAGAGCCCCTTTGTCCTTTTCTATAATCCAAATTTCTCCTCCAAAGTGTCGTGCATCGTGTTCGTATGTCCACCACCATCAAGCCAACATCTAACAAATTCCACCATCACAACCGTGTCCGGACCCGTGTGTCCGTATCCATATCATTACTTCTCCTACCCTCTATTATAAATTACAACTGATTGTCGTGTCTAAACACCTGGACACACCCCGACACAACCACCATAGCCCTAATCCTAACTCTACCGTCCTTAGTCGATTGTCCTTGCCCGTTCTCTCCTTGCCACAGACCATCCCACCGTATGGGCACCACCACTACTCTCGTCGACTACCCGTCACACCACCGCTCGTAGCCACAGCCCCCGCGTCCACCATGGCCGGCCAAACACCCACGACTACCATCATCAACCATCGTCCCCGTTACTTCTGTCGCCTAGATCTGGCGAACCCCCACCCGAGCACCCACAACACACCACATCACCGATGTTAACCTCACACGCCTCTACGACCACCAGAACCAGCCCGATACCACACCAAAAAAAATTAAAAGAAATAAAACCCTAACCTAACCTCGCCTGACCGCCGTCGCGAGCGACCGTCCTGACTTTGCTGTCCTCGCCCCAGCAGCCCGAAGAGTTCCTCCTCGTCATGTCCAGCAATCTGACCTCCCCTCATGTCTCCTCGCCCTTCGTCGTAGCTGTGCCAGGCCACTGGCGTCCGTCCGACCTTCCGTCTCCATCTAACCTGCGTGCAGCAGCCCTTGCCGGAGTTGCCAGCGCTGAGCCCTATGAAGAACGGCCTCTCCATCGATTTCCTTCCCCCCTCTCCCTCGACTTCTTTCCATCTCTCCATCGTCTCTCCCCCCTCTCTTCGCTCGTTCTTTCCTCTCTGGAAAGTAGATCTCTCTCTGTCTCTCTCTCCATCTGAATTCCTCACTCTCTCCATTATTTCTCTCCATTTTCCTCCCCTCTTACCCATTCTCTCTCTAGTTTATGGAGCATAGGAATTCCTAAAGTTGTCAATATTATTATTTAGTATTATTATATATTTTTATAAAAATAAGAAGCAGTGTCAGTGAGTAGTGATTTTGCTTTGTTTTACTGTAAAATTGCAGCTGTCAGCAGTATTAGATTATTAGTACAGATTTTAGTGTACATAAATGATGGGTATGTGCATTAGTAGATACTGTAATTTATACTGATGTGTTTAACCTTTAGTATTCTTTTTATATACTATATTTACTAAAATAATTATATATCAAAATAGTTTCTTAAATTTATAAATTGTAACAAATATATACTATTAGGCTTCGTGCCTATATATAATTTCAAAATCAAAAGTTTTTTTAGTCTAAAATGGTTTTCTCGATTTTCAAGTAATTATATAAGTTTATTTTAACCAATATTTTCTTGAAGATGTTTTATACCTATTATGCTTCTAAATATATTTTTAAATAATCTAAAAATATTTTCTTGATAAATATATATATTTTCTAAACAAGAATTATTTTCCTAAATGATTTTTTTGATCTCTAAGTATTTATCTAAAAACTATTTTAACAAATAAAATATAGTTTTTCAGTATTATAAATATTTTCTAAAATAGTTATATGTATATATTTTATCAATTTCCTATTCGATTAAGTCATTTTCGGTCGCAACTAATAGTATTCCTATCTTCTTGCAAATTTCAAAAATCTTCATTCGACCCTAGCCAATTTAACTATTCTGGACTCAATGATATCGTCTGTCCCACCATCTAAAATTATCTTGCATACTTTTGAAACCTATGACTATACCGTGCCAATGAGATCATATTGTGCGCAAGTCGACTACAACTTAATTCAAGATCGCATGTTTCTATTTCTCGTGAATTTCGGACCCTTGCATATCAACCTCGGTCATTGGACAAACAGGACCAGTCGGATCATCGCACCACAGCAAGCGCTACATCAGGAAAGATACCTTGCCATAATTTACTGTTTATAATTAGTCTGCATTTTATTTTAGTTATTGCATATCACTGAATATTTATTTCCAGCCGTACCATTATTACAGTTCATGATTTACTGCCTACACAATGATATTAGCTTGCTATATTTATTCTTTGATTGCATGTGGACCTAGAGTTAAGAGACTACCAATAGTTTAGCACATATATATAAACTTTGACACAGAGGTGGCATGAGATGTGTGAGTTGTGAGTAGCATATAGCCTCCGGACTTGCGTGTTAGCTGATCACTGATGCGTATAGGACGAGCGTTAGGTCTAACTGTCAATAGAAGCATGTTAGAAGACTTGACGGTTAGTAGTGTTACATGACCGCGGATGCGACTTGATAGGTGCATCGGGTGGGGAGAACATTTCCTTGTCGTATGGGCTTCGATTGCACATTCCCTTGTAACCCAGAAGCTCCGCTGGAGATACGGGTATGATGACCCCCTCAGGTTGGCCACTGTCATTTTTGAACATCATACGCTTAGGTCACTGGTGCCCAAGTGGGGACTGTACCAGATCCTATTTACAGCCAGGGCTCATGCGAGAAAATGTTTGTTCTTAACTGCATGTTCACTTTAGTATGGTTAGATTACCTTATTGATGTCTTGTCACTTATTTCTATTTGTGGCATATTTTATATTCAATATTTACATGGCATGTTCTTTATGTACCTTGTTATGTCCCTCTGAGGACCTGGTGAATTCTCCATGTGTGTGTATTTGTGATTTTCGCAGGTGTTCTCGCCAAGGACATTTCTTCGAGGATGATTGCTCTTAGATCGTCTTCGTATCGCTCGATAAAATTTTGTTATCATGTATCGCTTTTTCGTTGGTAGTGGATTTGTCTCCGCCCAATAATTTGTAAATGATAATTCATGAGTTTATTATAAAGTCTTTATTCTTTATTTGTGGATGAGACTAGTATCGTAGTTTACTACATTTTACAGCTTATGTATATATACGATAGTTTCATATATTTGAGTATACATCATACGTATGCAACTGGCATGTCGACGTACTTAGTCCTAAGTATTTTAGGACTGGGACGTTACACCCCAGAGTCCTATCAAAGGTGCCAGAGAGCCATAGCAAGGTTGATTCGTCGTCAGATCGTCAACGGAGTAAAGGAGCTACTACAACGCTCGATCTCCACCGTCACACTTTTATAGAAATCTCTTCTCCCTGTACTTACAATATCCTGTTTAGGACTTCCTCTTTGTACATAGATACCTTATACGTTCCATAAAGCAAAAAGTTTGTTCAACCTTTTGTTACGTCGAACAAAATGGTGACCCTGCTGGGGACTACCTTCTCCTCCAACGAGAAGGCGGTGACACAATCTGATGACAACTTGCTGGGTGCTTCTCAAGACATGCTGGTCGTACGCTTCGACCAGCAGGCTTTTGAAGATCTCCTCTCTGATGAAAAGTCGAAGGCTTCGAAGCGGTTCGTACAACTGAAGAAGACTCGATGTGTCTCGAGGCCTAAAGCGGCTGTAGCCAGCAGCACGATGGCGGGAACGGCATCTCAGGAACCCTCAACGTTAAGTCCACAGAGAAGTTCCCGGCTGCTACTGCCTTATCCCCTCGCCCGATTCCCGTCCTGGGAAAGCATGGCGAAGAATATGGTGGTTCTATGGTTTATCTGACGAAGGAACAATGCCAAAGGAAGCGCATACAGGTCCAACCCATCACGATGGGAGTATTGTCGGTAAGGAGATCTGTCTTCGACATAATTGCTTTCCTTTCAGGTAAACCTTCGACGGACTTTGAATACTACTCGCCCGCTGGGGGTAGTAGAAAGAGATCCCAGGTAGCTCGTGCTTCGTACAACAAGCGTGCGACACCAGCGGCAAACCAGATGCCCGTGTTGATAGTAACACGCATAGCTAACGGAAAGCTACGCAAGACTGGCTCTCGCGCTCCGATGCCTCAACCAATCGAATCTTCCTTCCACTGGGGTACTCCTATGCGTAGCCAAGCCAGGGGATACGTCCCACGGAGAAGAAGCCACGCAAGTAGTGTTCCCGCAGGAGCGACAAGAGGCTTCCTCGCCAGACCCGCTTTGACCGTGCTTACATGCAGCTTCCCTGCATGTACAATAGGATTGCTACGACAGAAGATCCGACCTCTCCCAAGCGGAAGAAGAATCTGTGGCGCAAGATGTGCCTAAATCAAGGCACTCTTGTACCCAGATTACCATCAACTACCGTTGCCAGCAGACGGCTGCGCCATCGCCGAACAGGCATTCCGTCTTCCAGAGACTCTACTTCCATGCCGACCCCATGCCAGAGGCTTAACGGAGGGTCATAGAACCAGAGAGAAGACGAGCCCCGCATCGCTACAGGCTATGCGTGTAAGCCCCTAGATATTTTAAAATTTTTTAAATAAGGAATTTTAATTTTAAATAGCATTTATATCCTTAAAATAAATTATTATAATTATTAGGAATTTTTTAAATTTTTAAATAATTTTAAAATACTTTTAAAGCCTAAAAATATATTTTGTAATTTAATGAATTGTTTTAATAGCTTTTTGTAATTTTTTAAATATTTTTAATACAGTTTGCAATATTAGGATCTTCTGTGCAAATTTAATTTGCACAGAGCAGAGCAGGGGGGTTTATGCAAATTATATTTTGCATAAATATGACGGTGGGTGGCTTAGTGAAATATCAAATAAGGGGGGTTTACTGCAAAAAATTTCATGATCACCGCCTTCGTCTTCGTCTAAACGACGACCGACGGCCGAAACCCTAACCCTAATTCCTAAATGTATGGTCGAAACCCTAATCTAAACCCAGCCCAGCCCTATAAATAGACCCCCCGACCAAAATACTAACCCTATTTCACTACCGAACCCCCACACCACCGCCCTTGCCATATCTTCCCCGACGATCACTGAAATCCTAGATCTAGGTTTTCGGCCGTCCTAGCCGTCGCCATCCCTCCGACCACCACCTTTCGATTCGCCTCGACGAGACGAACTCGGCTGAATTTTTTCCGACAACCCCGACGCTTCCTCCGCCGTATAGCGCCCCCGACAGCCACCGCCCATCGGACACGTGTTATCTCGCCTCTCGTGTCGCTCTGTGTCTCGTGTTTATGTCACTAGACTCACCTGAACACGAGGAGTCCAGAGTGAGCGTAGATACACGATTCGGTCGTGCGTGTCGTGCTAGCCACGAACACAAGACTCGTGTCTAATTCGAAAGCTAGTGTCCCTAACTGTCAGGACACGAGTTATTTAATGGGTTAACGGGTTTGGTTTTGAGTTATTGTGTTTAAACCCGTTTACTAATGGGTTTGGATTTGATTACTGTTCATTGGGTCGAGTTTTGGCCCATTAGCCTATTGGGCTGGGCTTATGTTATATATATATATATATATATAATATATATATATATATATATATATATATATATATTTTTTTTGTTTTTGTTTTTTTTTATATGTATATATGTATATATATATATTAATGTATATACATATATAAATGTATATATGTATTATATATATCATATATTTATATATTATATACATATATCATATTAATACAATAAATAAAAAAACAAAAAAAAAAAAAGAAATATATATATACTATATAAAAAAAAAAAA
>JANAVB010031617.1:35068857-35256357 GCA_029216955.1 Iris pallida
TATATAAAATATATATATATTATATATTTTTATATATATAGATATATATATATATATTATATATATATATATATATATATATATATATATATATTGTTATCTTACGCGGACGATGTCTTTTATTTTCGGCAGGGGATATTCGGTCGATCACCATCATTCAAGAGACGTTGCGGAGATATGAAGAAGCCTCGGGGCAGAAGCTTAATGCGTTTAAGACTTCTTGTATGTCTCTGAGAAGGCTTTAGCTGAGAGGGTGAATGAATTGGCAATGCGGACTGGTTTTGCTATTGGGTCACCACCATTTACATACTTGGGTTGCCCTATGGCTGCAGGACACCGTATTGCAGGGATGTATGAAGACTTGATTCAGAAAATTAGATCGAGAGTTGAAGGATGGCATAACAAAACTCTCTCGCCAGGGGGAAATTGGTCTTGCTCAAGTCGGTTCTAACTTCTATACCAGTGTATACTTTGGCTGCGTGTAACCCACCGGTCACTGTATTGCGTAGGATTGAATCAATTTTCAGTGACTTTTTCTGGGGCTTGTTCCAGGGAGCGCCTAAGCAAAAATGGTTGGGTTGGGATTACATTGCTCGCACAAAGGAGGAAGGCGGACTGGGGGTCAAGAGGTTGGAGGACATGATGCAAGCTTTCACTGTCAAGCTTTCGTGGAAGTTCACAACTCAGGACAGCCTATGGGTTCATTTCTTCAATGCCAAATATTGTTCGCAGAGCTCGGTTAGTGAGGTGGCTTTAACGTCAAACGCTACTCATGTTTGGAAGCGGCTAATTGTAGGTCGACAGTTAGCTGAACAGCATATTGTAGTGACTGATTCAGGGTGGGGGTGGCGCAGAAATTCGGAAAGATTTACTGTGGCTTCAGCTTGGGACTTGGCTCGACACCGTTGGCCAATTCAGTCTCAATTCATCCATATATGGGAGAAATGTCTTCCGTACAAGTGGTCAATCTTGTTATGGCGTGTCCTTCACAACAAGATGCCTACAGACGAAAACATTATTAAGCTGGGGTTTAGCATGGCATCTAAGCGTCATTGCTGTGTTCAGAGTTTAGAAGAGACTTTAGAGCACATTCTCCATTCGGGTGAAGTGGCATCGGGTGCTTGGTTGGCTATGCAGAAGGAATACAAGGTTAATAGTCGGGGTGCTGATTCGTTGCAACTTAGATTGAATAGATGGTGGAGGGGCAAGAAGCTGCACCAGAAACAGATTGCAGTAGGAGCAACTATATGGGTGATGTGGAAGAACAGGAACAAGTGGCGCTACGAGGGTTACAGCTACTCTACTGACATGGTCATCACAGAGATTCGAAGACAAGTTCGTAAAGCTAGCATCAAGTGCTCTCATTAGTTTGTACTATTTTAGTTTTTGGAACTTTCATGTACTTTCTTTTGATCTTTCAATAAAGTTTTAGTTTAAAATATATATATATATATATATATATATATATATATATATATATATATATATATATATATATATATATATACTTTTTGGATATGTTCATACTTGTGTTTTTATATACATGTAGTTATGCTATATTTACATATTATGTTATGGTCAATAAATACTAATGATATGTATTTTTTACTGCATTAAAATATGTTAGTTTATTATGAAATTACTTATGTATTTAAAATTAGTATTTATGTAAACTGTGAATTATTGCCATCTAAGTCCAAGCCTAGTATGGTTTCTGTGGACTCAAATGAGCCTAAATACATTCAAGGTCTGCACGAGTCATTTTGGAATTGATTCAAGGCTTTAGGTCCCGTATCTGGACTCCGGTTCAATTTCGTATACGTGGATAAAATAGTAAATAATTAATTATTTATTTTCTAGAAATTGTAACTTGCTGTCTTTGAATTTTTATATATAATTTGAATGCTGTAAAAATCTGGGACAAATTGTATTTAAATACTATGTTAATTTATAAAATTTAAAATAATTTTTCCAGAATTTAATTAGTATTTTGACATTTTATAAAATAGGAAAACTAAACTCATTTTCAGGATACTTATGTTTATTGATTTTTAATAAATATCTATGAGGGTTTTTAAATTCCAAAAAAAATAGTATAAATTTCTATAATTAACAAAGATCATTGTGGTACTTTAATTTATGTATATTTGAGCATTTTGTCTAGCTTAAAAATTATTTGAACACAGTGTACAGTCTGATTTATTTATTGAATAAATACGACGTGCGATGTATTGTGTGATGTTGGGATATTGTAGTATTAGACCTTACCCTACCATAGTATAAAGATCCTAAAAAGTTGGTTTAGGTATTGTGTCACCCCACATTGGTCTCCTACGCTAAAGTCACCATTTGGCTAGGTGTCCAGTCAGAAAGTCGTGTCACACCACTAGTGTCCTAGTATTTAGCTTAGTATAAAAACTAAGTTTATGTATCATTTTTTACAGTAACGAAACACCCGAATATCTATAGCTTCATATACATACACTTGCTTTGCACAAGGCAAGTACCTCTACAAACTTTATTTACTGCATATGATGAATTGTGTAAAAACTATGTTAAATACTGATACCTAAACTGTAAGTCATATCTCTCCATGTTTCCCATACTTTATACTGCTTTCAGTATCCACCATGCTTTATACTGTTCTCGTATCACCCACATGTTATAAACGGGTTATAGGAAAAATGTTAGTAGAGTACGTGATCATGTCCCCTTCTTCGTATGTATTTACAGTGCACTGTTATATTCTATATACAACTTTATCGTATGTCTGATCCCGCATTTGTGTATGGATATACACCGATGCTGTTAAGTGTACGTATGTGTACTTCAAAAAAATTGATATGTACTGCTGTACATCCTATTTACCTATTGATCGATCACGTACATGCTACAGTTTTAAACTTTAAAACAAACATATATTGCCACGATGAAATGTATCTAAAACTGGATAAATCAGGATATGCCATGATTATGTTATTTCATCTCTTTCCATTACATGATCAATATTATATGTTCGTAGTACAAGTACTTGCTCCCGTCCTGATAGGATAACGTTGTAGGTATACTTATCGAGGAGGAGTTGCTATGTGATTCCTATTATGGAGTTGCCGTCGAGGATCAGACTTTACCTTACGAGGATGTACCTGCGGGGAAACTCGTCTAGTTTGTTTAGTTGCTTGGAACTTTTGAGAGTAGTCATGTTTAGACTATGTATTTTGATACTAGACCTGTATCCAGTTTTATGTCTTGACTATCTATTCAGAACATTTTTCTATACGAGATAATTTTGTGTTTGGGATATTATTTTGACTCAAAATGACATATAGAACTGTTAGCATGTTTGTCTTTATAACAGCTTACTACGCTTCATCTCTAGCGTAGGCTGGACATGACTCGGTCCGGCCCAACAATTTGGGTACCGGATCGTGACATATTTTTAGCGGTGGCCCATGCAGGTCCTGACTAAATTGTTTGGTTACGTCATTGTACCAAGCATGCTTGCAATTAGGAATTTAAGGTAACTAGATAACACTAGGAATAAACATTTAGAACACCTAGAGGATTTCTAGGATTGTAACATAGAAAACTCATCGCGGCATATGCTCGTTATTACAAGTAAGACTTTCTTGTTGTTTATGATTGTTTACTTTAAAGAGTTCTTATAAGTTCTTTTATTTATTAGATGGTGCTCACACGCTGGTCCCAGTATGCCACCCCTGAAAATGGCATACTTTCTATCCAGTCGGTTGACCAGTTGACCGATGCACCTCCACCTCCACCTACCATACTCCCCAACTCCACAAATCTACCAACCCAGATGCCTCCACCACCCTCCACATCACAGTCCCAGCAAGACCCGATATTCCTACCACCACCTATTAGTATACCTACCCAGGCTTTCGTCACTCTCGACGGGAACCAACTGCTCACTCTGATCCAGGGGTTCCTAACGACCCATCAGGAGCAGACCACCTTACTCTGCCAGAGCATGGAGCGTTCTGAGGAGCATACCATGGTCCCTCCACCGGTAGAGCCATGACAGAGAGCGGGGAATATCAAGGACTTCATGGGCTTGAACCCCAGGGAGTTCATGGGGGCTGAAGGCATCATAGTAGCAGATGACTGGCTAGACACGGTAGAGAGAAAGCTCATCGGAGCTAGGTTGCCAGGTGACCTTCAGGTCGAGGTAGCAGGATTTCTGCTGATAGACTTGGCAGGAGTTTGGTTCAGGAATGAGCCACTATTCACGAGAGGGAGGGCCACATGGGATCAGTTCAAGATCTAGTTCAAGAAGAAATTCTTTTCGACCACCGCTAGGGTAGCCATGGGGCTACAATTCCAGAACATCTAGTAGAGAAACCGTTCTGTTGATGAGTATGAAGCGAAGTTTAGTCGTTTGAGTCGTTTCGCTCCTAGTCTGGTTGCAGACCCAGAGGAGATGACGCATAGGTTTTACCATGGGTCTAGTCCCAGACATTGGCATTCTACTAGTGGCGAACGGGACGACTAACTACTACCAGAGCCTAGAGTTGGATCGGAGCATGGAGGAGCGTCTTTTGTCTTGCAAGAGGCCGGCTTCCGTACACCACGAGGGACCTTCCAAGCGCTAAGCTTTCCAGCCGAGAGCACCGGTACCGCACCAGTAGACATATCGTCCTCCCACACCACATCACCCAACCCCACCAGTTAGAACCCCGGGACCACGGCAGCAGAAGGGAGCTGCGTGTTCATTCTGTAGGAGGCCAGGCTATGACGCTTCCGTCTGCAGGAAGAGGTTGGGGCAGTGTTTAGCTTGTGGGTCTACCACCCATCAGCTTCGAGACTGCCCAGTAGCGAGGGTACCAGGTGCTGGACCACCATCTAGAGGACTGTCGCTTCCGACACAGCAGCAGAGGTTCTGACAACATCTGCAGCAGCAGAAGGGACCCCAGGGGAAGGCTTATAGTCTAGCTCTTGAGGCAGAGCCGGAACAGGTTTCAGAGCCAGATTATTTGGCCGACGTCATCACAGGTCATATTTATTTGCATACTTTTCTAGATCTATGCTTGCTTGATTCCGGTGCATCGCATAGCTTCCTGTCACTAGAGTTTTTGCATAAACACCACTTAGTAGCTCCATCTACCGAGAAGATGAGTAGAGTAATGATGGGAGGCGGACCAGTACCCATTAGAGCTATCTATAGATGCTCTATTACTATAGCTGGAAGAGAGTTTGAGGGACGATTCTTTGTGATGCCACTTCCCGGGTATGATATTATTTTGGGAATGGATTGGCTTAGCTATGCTCATGCAGCTATAGACTGTCATGAGGGTAGTATTCTGTTCAGTCCCCTAGGCACGACACCAATCAGTGTCAGGAGGATAGGGCCGAAGATCAGTCTAGAGTCGAACTGTTGTGCAACAGTTGGGGAGTTAGCACCGCCATATCCTATCATTATGGAGTTTATGGATGTATTCCCAGAGGATCTTCTAGGACTTCCGCCTGACAGAGATGTGGAGTTCACTATAGATTTAGTACCGGGTTCATCACCAGTATTCCGGGCATGCAATAGAGTGAACCCCAAGGAGGTCGTAAAGATGAATGAGCAGATTGATGACATATTGAGAAAGGGGTTCATTCGATCTAGTACTTCTCCATGGGGAGCACCAGTGCTCTTTGTGCCGTAGAAGGATGGTACAGTCCGGTTGTGCATTTACTACCGGGCGTTGAATACTATCACCATTTAGAACAAATATTCTCTGCCCAGAATAGATGATTTGTTCGACCAGTTGAGTGGGGCGAAGGTATTTTCCAGGATGGATTTGAGATCCGGTTACCACCAGGTGAAAGTCAGGGCTGAAGACATCCAGAAGACGACGTTCAACACGAAGTATGGGCAGTACGAGTTTTTGGTGATGCCATTTGGTCTCACAAATGCGCCAGCTGTCTTTATGAACTTGATGAATAAGACATTTCACCAGTATCTGGATAAGTTTATTGTGGTATTTATCGATGACATCCTGATATACTCGAAGACGTCGGAAGAGCACGCAGAGCACTTACGGACAATTTTGGGGATTCTGAGGAAGGAGAGGTTGTATGCCAAATTGTCGAAGTACGAATTCTTTTTAGACCGAGTGGAGTTTCTCGGTCATGTGGTTACTGGAAAGGGGATCTCAGTGGATCCCAGGAAGATTACTGCCGTTGAGACATAAAAGGCTCCGACATCAGTTTCAGAGATCAGGAGTTTCTTGGGTTTAGCAGGCTATTATAGAAAGTTTGTCCAGGACTTTGCTAGGATAGCTGAACCCATGACGAAGCTGACGCGGAAGGACGCAGAGTACATCTGGCAAGAGGACTGCCAGGCAGCATTTGAGGAGCTGAAGAGGAGGCTGACGACCGCTCCAGTTTTGACATTACCTTAAGGATTTGGAGGTTTCACCATTTATAGCGATGCTTCGAGAAAGGGGCTAGGATGTGTCCTACAGCAGCATGGGAAAGTGATTGCTTATGCATCTAGACAATTACGGACTCATGAACGGAACTATCCTACCCACGACCTAGAGTTAGCTACGGTGATCTTTGCACTCAAGTTGTGGAAACACTACTTATTTGGAGAGCGAGTGGAAATCTTTACTGACCACGAGAGCTTGAAGTATGTGTTCATGCAGAAGGAGTTGAATATGAGGAAAAGAAGATGGTTGGAGTTGATGAAGGACTTAGACATCGATTTACAGTATCACCCCGGGAAGGCAAATGTGGTGGCAGATACGCTGAGCAGGCATCCGATGGCATGATATCTGATAATAGATCGACATTTGCGGGAAGATCTTGAGAAGCTCGGTATCGAGATAGTTCGGCCAGGATCAGTGATACAAATGATGGCACTAGACATTCAGTCAGGTTTGATGGAGCAAATCAACGAGACTCAGTCTATAGATGAGAGCCTCCGTAGACTCAGAGTCCAGGCTTTAGCTGGATTACTAGATGACTTCACCATAGCAGAGGACGGATAATTGAGTCACGACAACCGGTTATGCGTGTCGAAGGGAGAGCTGATAGAGGCAGTCTTGCAGGAGACACATCGATCGCAATATTCTATTTACCCTGGTGCCAACAAGATGTACCGTGACTTGCGGGAACATCTTTGGTGGCACGGGATGAAGAGAGATGTATCACACTTCATTTCGAGATGCCTAGTTTGCCAGCAGTTCAAGGCGGAGCGTCAGAGGCCAGCTGGACTATTGCAGCCATTACCCATTCTAGAGTGGAAGTGGGAACGTATTACGATGGACTTCGTCTCAGGGCTTCCTCGTTCCCAAGGAGGGAAGAATGTCATATGGGTCATCGTTAACAGGCTGACAAAGTGTGCTCACTTCATACTCTTCAAGGTAGGGCTCTCCACCGAGAAGTTGGCAGAGCTATATATGCAGCAGATAGTTCGCTTGCATGGAGTATCGGTGAGCATCGTATCGGACCGGGGTAGCAGATTCACGTTACATTACTGGAGGAGCTTGCAGGAGGAGTTGGGCAGTCGGCTCAAGTTCAGTACAACGTACCACCCTGTAAAACCCCTAAATTTCTACTAATTATTTTTTATTTATTTATTAATATTTGTACGAATTTAAAATTTCGTATTGTACGTCGCGTACTCGTATTGTACGTCGCGCACGAAATTATTTTTCTTGCTCGTCGAGTGCGAATATGGACGAACGTACATATTTTTGAAAAACATTATTTTATTATTTTTAATATAGATAAAAATTATTTCTAGCTAATATTTTCAAGTTTATGATCTTAATTATGAAAAGCCTTTCATCTTTCATTTATACAGTTGTAATAATAAATTATTTTTCCTATAAAATGATATATTAGAAAAGTTATTTTCGTAAACATTATTTGTACATACATAAATATTTAGTAATTATTTATTAGTTATTTTAAATAAAAAGTGTATTTTCGAAATTTATATTAATAGTAATTTAGAAAAAATATTTTAAAATTTTTGGATCATTAAAATCTTGATTTCAAAATTTATTAGATTTATTTAAATTGTTAAATATTTGAAATTGATTTATCCCATGGATTTTATACTATAAATTTAATTTGATTTAAATTAGGTATTTAATTTGAAATTAGATTGGGATATAGATTGGATTTGGATTTGGATTGGATTTGAATGGTTTTAAATTAGTAGATGAATTATCTAAATTTGGGTTTTAATTCTATTCCTAATCCTATCCAAAGTAGGAATTCCCACATCCTATAAATAGGCAGGTACTCCTCCACATTATTCATCCACAAATTCCTCCACACAAATATTTTCCACCACAAGTGCAGTGCATCGTGTCGGTGTCCAACCTTTTTTCGTGTCAGCCCGTGTCGGCAGGTGTCTTTCCACTATCTATTTCTTTTACAAATACACTGTTCCCCTCCTTCGTGTCCACAGGTCGGACACGATTTTGACACAATCAAAACCCTATCCCTAAACCTAATTCTACTGTCTCCCTGCCGCACCACCCGTTCCCCGTTCCACCTGCCATCTCCGACCATCATCTCCTCTGCCAACCCGTCACCACACGCCATCACTGTCAATACCAGCCCGTCACCACGTCGACTACCGACCACCCCGACGTCCCAGCCACCATCACCCCTGGCTCTTCCCAAACCACCAGCCACCACCCGGATCCACCAAGCCGCCGCCACCATCAGTCATCACCACCACCGTCACTGCCAGCGCGGCCGACCATCCCCGGTCGCCGCCACCAAAACCAACCCAACCGCTACCGCGGCCACTGCCGCGGCAGCCCACGCCCGCCGCCACCATCCAAAGAAAAATAGAAAGGAAAATTTAGAAAACCCTAACACTAAAAACGTACCACCTCTCCGCTGCCGTCGTCCGACCAGCAGCGTCGCCGCACGCGGCTGCCCCTCCTGTCGATGCCCGGCCAAGCCAGCCCTCGAACCCCTCTCCGCCGGCGTACCCCAGTCGCCGAGCATCACCGCCTCTTTTTCCTCTGCGTAATTCCTCCGCCGCCGGTGGACTATCGCGCCACCCGCGAACGCGGTGCTCGCCTCCGGCCATGCCTGTCGAGCGTCGACCAGCCGCCGTGCCCGACTGAAACCCCCGTGCGCACAATCTCCCAGCCGTTGTGCCCTTTCCTCCGCCGCCCGGCACCGAGTACGCCCTCCGCTGGAGCCGCGTCTGTCGCCTCCGGTCCGCCGCTCGCCTCCCGACACCACCGCCGCGTCGAGTTGTCAAAACCCCTTTTTTGCCAGCGACTCCACCGACCCCTCGTCCCCCTCCGATCATTTCGCCACCGCCCTAAGCCGTACGCCGCCGTCCCCTCTTCCTTCTGCTCCGCCTAGCTCAGCACGCCACCGACCGAGTTCCTACGGCGCACCGCCTCACTTCCTTGATCAGCCTCCCGCATCTCTCTTCTTCCGCCCCTTCTCCGCTCACCTCTCCACAGCCGGCGACGAAACCCCCCACTCGCTGACCATCACCTTCCCCTCTCTCATCTCTCTTTCCCTCGCTCGCGCACGGCGCTCGAGGAGCAGACTGCTACTGCTCTCCTCTTTAGGAGAGAGTGGGTTTTTAAAACACCTCATTATTTTGTTTCCATTTTTTTATTATTTTATTATTTTTCTTCGGTTTACTATTTGGAGGAGAACAGCACCATGTGCTGTGCCCTTTGATTCACCATTCATTTCCTACTGCTCTCTTCCTTTACTTTATTGCTCCTTTTGTTTTTCTTTGATTAAGAGCAGACAACACACGTGCTATGTTGTCTTCTTCTCCAGAGAATACTTTGGTTACTTAGGCTCCTCTCTCTCTTTTTCTCTTTGATTTTTACTTTTTAATACATGTCATGATTAGTTTTTTTGAAATCACAGTCATAGTATTCTCACTATGATTATTTAATGCTTATAATTTTATAAGGATCAATTCCTTTACTTACAAAAGTATGTATTTATAATAATATACTTTTATATCTTATAAATTAAATTAGATAGTGTTTCCATTACATACTTGCAAAATAACTTATTAATATGATCTTTGACATTATTTATTAGTATGTAACTAATTTCCTATTAATTATATTCATGATAAAAATATTGTATTAGATATAGTCTATATTTATTTTCAAATTTAGTTTTGAAGTCCTACATATAATATTTCGTGGTACTAAAAAAAAAATAATAATAACTTTTGTCTATAAATGCTATCGCAATATTTTATAGTTTGACCTAGAAAGGATTTCCTTATTTTCAAAGTATTTATCTAGAAACTATTATCTTTGATTAATGAGATGTAGTTTTCAAATATATAATAAATAATTTACTAAAATAATTATATGTATATTATTTTTATTTTTATCTAAATATTTTCGTTAACGAGATATGGTTTTCTATCAAAACTTTATCATTACCAACTTAGAAATTTTGGTCTAAATTGATTTTTGGCATATTTTCAAAGTATGTATCAAAAACTATTTTACTCAGTAAATATATTTTCCCTTATTATAGATATTTACTAAAATCATTTATGTATTATTTATCTAATTACCCTTGATTATCCTCCTGTTCGCGACCAGCCCATTTATTCCTTTCTCCCGCCAATTCTAGACTACCCTATGTTGACCCTAACTATTTTGACCCTTCTGGACCCAATGGAACTGTCTGTGTCATCACCCGAGGTCTCTTTGTACATTTGTTGCACCAAAGTTGCAGATCATGCCACCTTGATTATCGCAGCACACCAGGCGTTCTACCAGGCAAGACACCTTGCCATTAGCTGTTTAATTATTTTAGCTCATATTTTCATGCATTACTTATTTTCTTTATACAAAATAAACTGTGATACATGGCATAACTGTTTATTTATATTTCCTGCTGTGTATTATTTTTCTCACATTAAACCTAGATTTAAGAGACCACCTTGTGTGTTGTATTCATTGGCCTTGTCACGTTGTAAACACGAAGTTGTGTGTCGCATGTAGAACACGGAAGTGCGTGATTGGCTGGCCACCAGTACGTACAAGCCGTGTGATAGGAATAACCGCTAATAGAGATTGCATGCTAGTTTGACTTAGCGGTTATAGTGGTTTGTGTTGTGGATGCAACACAGTAGGCATTGGGTGGGGAGGACAATTCCTTAGCGTATGGGCTTCGATGCACTTTCCTTGTGACCCGAACTCTCCGCTGGAGATACGGGGTTGATAATCCATGCTCTTCCTGCTGGGGCCTCTGGTGCCCAAGAGGGGACTATGCCGATCCTATTCGGCCAGGGCCCATGCGTAGGAAGGATTGTTCTTAACAACATTTCACTTAGAATGATAGGCTACCCTATCTGTTAGGTACGAGTACTTTTGGTTTGGGTACTTGTATCTGACCGTGGCTTGGAACAATAACTTGTCGCGAATTAGTTTGTCACATCTTGTCCTTGTTTGGTTGTAGGTGTGACTTACTACTTTGATGAGAAGGTATTGAACCTTGTTGGGGTCCGGATACCATATCGGATTCTTAGCATGGAAAGATACGTCGCCGTGAATTAGTTTACCATCTCCTGTCCTTGTTTGGTTGGGGGGATGGTACGCTCGTTCAGTAGGTGTGTATTGGACCATGTTATAAATTCGATTTACTTATTTATTGAGCAATATTTATTCAGTTTATATGGCATGTTATTATGTGTCTTGTTACGTCCCTCTGAGGACCTGGTTGTCTTGCCAGGTGTGTGCTATTGTCTTTCGCAGGTGCTTTAGCTCTAGCCGTGTTCGTTGCTATTTCTCAAGGATGATTGCACTTTGATCGTCTTCGCTTCGCTCGCCACTCATTTCATTTTCTATTTACTTTTCCTTATTTTGTTGGTAGTGGATTTGTCTCCGCCCAACATATTGTATCAAGACAATTCATTATCTTTATATGATCTTTTATTCATTTATTCTGTGTGGATGAGATTAGTTGTGATTTTACTGCATTTTACAGCTTATGTATTCATACGAGGTTTCCATATATTGGAGTGTATTTCGTATGAATACAGCTGGCATGTTTATGTTCCTAGTCCTACGTATTTTGGGACTGGGGCATTACATGTTTTTGTGGTGGCCCATGCAGGTCTAGATAAATTGTTTGGTTACTTTACCGTACCAAGCAAGCCTGCGTATAGGATTAGAAGTCTAGGATCTCATCCGCATACTTGGCCACTTTCTTCAATCTACCGTTTGATTCATCGATTGCATCTTGCTTGATTCCTTCTATCATTATCCTTATCTTCCCTTCGTGCTTGCTAGAGATTGACCCTACTAGTTAGTTGTCCCAAAACACCATTAGTTTAAATCTTTAAGTTGGGTAGAATACCTTATGACTTAGCAACCCCTTTGACCTAGTGACCTATATTAGCAAGCTTATTAGATCCTAGAATCTAGAGGACCTAACCCGTCTAGCCAACCAAGGACTCGGACAAGAAGACTATAAGACGACTGTATGACTTAGAGTCATTATGCCTTCTTTCAATCTTAAACTCTCGTGCCTATGTATTTACCATTTTGACTAATGATGCTAATGTAGCCTAGTTTTTGCAAGCTCATTCCATATCAAGCTTGTCCAAGGCATATGTTAATTGGGTCGCTCCCACTAACATATTGTCTATCAGAACCGGTGCATAATGGTCTGATCAACCAAGTGCATTTTGGTTCGCTTTTGCCTATTATTCTACGTGGATGGGGACATAGTTAAGCTTGTCCTCTAGAGTCCCATCCACGACTGCCTTGACAATTTTTTTGAAATTATTCGATCGTCTTTGAATCACGTATTCGTATTCGATAACGCCTCTTTCGAACTCTATACTGCTTTCGCCTCCACCTATTTAGGAGGACGAAAGCGTTATACTAGAAGTTCCCCTAGCTATCATATCTCTTGTGACCATTAACACTCAATGTGGCTATATCTTTGTCTTAACTACTCGTCCCTTCCCTCGACACTAAATCTACAATCTTGACTTTCTAATCACTTGAATTTAGGAGTGATTACGATAGTCTCTTAATCATATCCTCAACCTAGACTAAGACCATGTAAACTTCTTTAAACCCTTCTATCTACCATTGTGCCTTCTTCCCCCTTGTGTCCTCTCACCCCCTACTAATTCTTAATTTCGAGGACGAAATTCTTTTAAGTTGGGTAGGATGTAAAACCCCTAAATTTCTACTAATTATTTTTTATTTATTTATTAATATTTGTACGAATTTAAAATTTCGTTTTGTACGTCGCGTACTCGTATTGTACGTCGTGCACGAAATTATTTTTCTTGCTCGTCGAGTGCGAATATGGACGAACGTACATATTTTTGAAAAACATTATTTTATTATTTTTAATATAGATAAAAATTATTTCTAGCTAATATTTTCAAGTTTATGATCTTAATTATGAAAAGCCTTTCATCTTTCATTTATACAGTTGTAATAATAAATTATTTTTCCTATAAAATGATATATTAGAAAAGTTATTTTCGTAAACATTATTTGTACATACATAAATATTTAGTAATTATTTATTAGTTATTTTAAATAAATAGTGTATTTTCGAAATTTATATTAATAGTAATTTAGAAAAAATATTTTGAAATTTTTGGATCATTAAAATCTTGATTTAAAAATTTATTGGATTTATTTAAATTGTTAAATATTTGAAATTGATTTATCCCATGGATTTTATACTATAAATTTAATTTGATTTAAATTAGGTATTTAATTTGAAATTAGATTGGGATATAGATTGGATTTGGATTTGGATTGGATTTGATTGGTTTTAAATTAGTAGATGAATTATCTAAATTTGGGTTTTAATTCTATTCCTAATCCTATCCAAAGTGGGAATTCCCACATCCTATAAATAGGCAGGTACTCCTCCACATTATTCATCCACAAATTCCTCCACACAAATATCTTCCACCACAAGTGCAGTGCATCGTGTCGGTGTCCAACCTTTTTCCGTGTCAGCCCGTGTCGGCAGGTGTCTTTCCACTATCTATTTTTTTTACAAATACACTGTTCCCCTCCTTCGTGTCCACAGGTCGGACACGATTTCGACACAATCAAAACCCTATCCCTAAACCTAATTCTACTGTCTCCCTGCCGCACCACCCGTTCCCCGTTCCCCGTTCCACCTGCCATCTCCGACCATCATCTCCTCTGCCAACCCGTCACCACACGCCATCACCGTCAATACCAGCCCGTCACCACGTCGACTACCGACCACCCCGATGTCCCAAACACCATCACCCCTGGCTCTTCCCAAACCACCAGCCACCACCCGGATCCACCAAGCCGCCGCCACCATCAGTCATCACCACCACCGTCACTGCCAGCGCGGCCGACCATCCCCGGTCGCCGCCACCAAAACCAACCCAACCGCCACCGCGGCCACTGCCGCGGCAGCCCACGCCCGCCGCCACCATCCAAAGAAAAATAGAAAGGAAAATTTAGAAAACCCTAACACTAAAAACGTACCACCTTTCCGCTGCCGTCGTCCGACCAGCAGCGTCGCCGCACGCGGCTGCCCCTCCTGTCGACGCCCGGCCAAGCCAGCCCTCGAACCCCTCTCCGCCGGCGTGTCCCAGCCGCCGAGCATCACCGCCTCTTTTTCCTCTCCGTAATTCCTCCGCAGCCGGTGGACTATCGCGCCACCCGCGAACGCGGTGCTCGCCTCCGGCCATGCCTGTCGAGCGCCGACTAGCCACCGTGCCCGACTGAAACCCCCGTGCACACAATCTCCCAGCCGCCGTGCCCTTTCCTCCGCCGCCCGGCACCGAGTACGCCCTCCGCTGGAGCCGCGTCCGCCGCCTCCGGTCCGCCGCTCGCCTCCCGACACCACCGCCGTGTCGAGTTGTCAAAACCCCTTTTTTGCTAGCGACTCGACCGACCCCTCGTCCCCCTCCGATCATTTCGCCACCGCCCTAAGCCGTACGCCGCCGTCCCCTCTTCCTTCTCCTCCGCCTAGCTCAGCACGCCACCGGCCGAGTTCCTATGGCGTGCCGCCTCACTTCCTCGATCAGCCTCCCGCATCTCTCTTCTTCCGCCCCTTCTCCGCTCACCTCTCCACAGCCGGCGACGAAACCCCCCACTCGCTGGCCATCACCTTCCCCTCTCTCATCTCTCTTTCCCTCGCTCGCACTCGGCGCTCGAGGAACAGACTGCTACTGCTCTCCTCTTTAGGAGAGAGTGGGTTTTTAAAACACCTCATTGTTTTGTTTCCTTTTTTTATTATTTTATTATTTTTCTTCGGTTTACTATTTGGAGGAGAACAGCACCATGTGCTGTGCCTTTTGATTCACCATTCATTTCCTACTGCTCTCTTCCTTTACTTTATTGCTCCTTTTGTTTTTCTTTGATTAAGAGCAGACAACACACGTGCTATGTTGTCTTCTTCTCCAGAGAATACTTTGGTTACTTAGGCCCCTCTCTCTTTTTTTCTCTTTGATTTTTACTTTTTAATACATGTCATGATTAGTTTTTTTGAAATCACAGTCATAGTATTCTCACTATGATTATTTAATGCTTATAATTTTATAAGGATCAATTCGTTTACTTACAAAAGTATGTATTTATAATAATATACTTTTATATCTTATAAATTAAATTAGATAGTGTTTCCATTACATACTTGCAAAATAACTTATTAATATGATCTTTGACATTATTTATTAGTATGTAACTAATTTCCTATTAATTATATTCATGATAAAAATATTGTATTAGATATAGTCTATATTTATTTTCAAATTTAGTTTTGAAGTCCTACATATAATATTTCGTGGTATTAAAAAAAAAATAATAATAACTTTTGTCTATAAATGCTATCGCAATATTTTATAGTTTGACCTAGAAAGGATTTCCTTATTTTCAAAGTATTTATCTAGAAACTATTATCTTTGATTAATGAGATGTAGTTTTCAAATATATAATAAATAATTTACTAAAATAATTATATGTATATTTATTTTTATTTTTATCTAAATATTTTCGTTAAGGAGATATGGTTTTCTATCAAAACTTTATCATTACCAACTTAGAAATTTTGGTCTAAATTGATTTTTGGCATATTTTCAAAGTATGTATCAAAAACTATTTTACTCAGTAAATATATTTTCCCTTATTATAGATATTTACTAAAATCATTTATGTATTATTTATCTAATTACCCTTGATTATCCTCCTGTTCGCGACCAACCCATTTATTCCTTTCTTCCGCCAATTCTAGACTACCCTATGTCGACCCTAACTATTTTGACCCTTCTGGACCCAATGGAACTGTCTGTGTCATCACCCGAGGTCTCCTTGTACATTTGTTGCACCAAAGTTGCAGATCATGCCACCTTGATTATCGCAGCACACCAGGCGTTCTACCAGGCAAGACACCTTGCCATTAGCTGTTTAATTATTTTAGCTCATATTTTCATGCATTACTTATTTTCTTTATACAAAATAAACTGTGATACATGGCATAACTGTTCATTTATATTTTCTGCTGTGTATTATTTTTCTCACATTAAACCTAGATTTAAGAGACCACCTTGTGTGTTGCATTCATTGGCCTTGTCACGTTGTAAACACGAAGTTGTGTGTCGCATGTAGAACACGTAAGTGCGTGATTGGCTGGCCACCAGTACGTACAAGCCGTGCGATAGGAATAACCGCTAATAGAGATTGCATGCTAGTTTGACTTAGCGGTTATAGTGGTTTGTGTTGTGGATGCAACACAGTAGGCATTGGGTGGGGAGGACAATTCCTTAGCGTATGGGCTTCGATGCACTTTCCTTGTGACCCGGACTCTCCGCTGGAGATACGGGGTTGATGACCCATGCTCTTCCTGCTGGGGCCTCTGGTGCCCAAGAGGGGACTATGCCGATCCTATTCAGCCAGGGCCCATGCGTAGGAAGGATTGTTTTTAACAACATTTCACTTAGAATGATAGGCTACCCTATCCGTTAGGTACGAGTACTTTTGGTTTGGGTACTTGTATCTGACCGTGGCTTGGAACAATAACTTGTCGCGAATTAGTTTGTCACATCTTGTCCTTGTTTGGTTGTAGGTGTGACTTACTACTTCGATGAGAAGGTATTGAACCTTGTTGGGGTCCGGATACCATATCGGATTCTTAGCATGGAAAGATACGTCGCCGTGAATTAGTTTACCATCTCCTGTCCTTGTTTGGTTGGGGGGATGGTACGCTCGTTCAGTAGGTGCGTATTGGACCATGTTATAAATTCGATTTACTTATTTATTGAGCAATATTTATTCAGTTTATATGGCATGCTATTATGTGTCTTGTTACGTCCCTCTGAGGACCTGGTTGTCTTGCCAGGTGTGTGCTATTGTCTTTCGCAGGTGCTTTAGCTCTAGCCGTGTTCGTTGCTATTTCTCGAGGATGATTGCACTTTGATCGTCTTCGCTTCGCTCGCCACTTATTTCATTTTCTATGTACTTTTCCTTATTTTGTTGGTAGTGGATTTGTCTCCGCCCAACATATTGTATCAAGACAATTCATTATCTTTATATGATCTTTTATTCATTTATTCTGTATGGATGAGATTAGTTGTGATTTTATTGTATTTTACAGCTTATGTATTCATACGAGGTTTCCATATATTGGAGTGTATTTCGTATGAATACAGCTGGCATGTTTATGTTCCTAGTCCTACGTATTTTGGGACTGGGGCGTTACACACCCACAGACCGATCGACAGTCCGAGAGGACGATACAGACGCTAGAGGACATGACGAGGACTTGTGTGCTGGACTTTGGCGGATCATGGGAGAGCCATCTGTACTTGGTAGAGTTTTCATACAACAACAGCTACCAAGTCAGCATCGTTATGTCTCTTTTCGAGGCACTATATGGACGACGATGTCGTACACCGCTCTTTTGGGAAGATGTTGGAGATAGAGTTATGCTTGGGCCAGAGATGATCACTGAGGCAGCAGAGAAGGTCAGGATGATCAGAGACAGACTCAGAGTTGCTCAGGACAGGCAGAAATACTGGGCCGATACTAGTCGCAGACCGATGGAGTTTGCTGACGGAGATATGGTGGTGAAGATATCACATACTAGAGGGACGATCCGGTTCTTACGAGGCGGCAAGTTGAGCCCCAGATACATTAGACAATTCGAGATACTCGGCAGGATCGGAGAGGTAGCTTACAGGGTTGTACTTCTACCCAATCTAGCAGGAGTTCACGATGTCTTTCATGTGTCTCAGCTGAGGAGATACGTTCCAGACCCCAGCCATGTGCTAGATCATTCAGAGTTGGAGATCGGACCGAGTCTTGTAGTTATTGAGCAGCTAGTGGAGATATTGGACCGGAGGGAGAAGAGGCTGAGAAACAAAGTCATACCCTTGGTCCGAGTAGCTTGGAGCTGTCACTCTCCGGGGAAATCTACTTGGGAGAGGGAGTTGGACATGAGGAAGAGATATCCTTACTTGTTCGACCTAATAGCCGCGAGGGGACCATCCGTTCCCGCTTGATACCATAGAGGTTAGTCTTAACTAATAGCCTTCGTCATTGTTTTAATTGCTTGATATATTAAATGTTTGTAGAGTCTTCTATCCTTGTAAATTTCGAGGACAAATTTTTTCAAGGAGGGAAGATTTGTAAGCCCTAGATATTTTAAAACATTTTTAAATAAGCAATTTTAATTTTAAATAACATTTATATCTTTAAAATAAATTATTATAATTATTAGGAATTTTTTAGAATTTTTAAATAATTTTTAATCAGTTTTAAAGCCTAAAAATATCATTTTACAATTTATTGGATTGTTTTAATAGCTTTTTGTAATCTTTTAGATGTTTTTAATATAGTTTGCAATATTAGGATCTTCTGTGCAAATTTAATTTGCATAGAGCAGAGCGGGAGGGGGGGTTTATGCAAATTATATTTTGTACATAACTAAGGCGATGGGAGCTCAGTGAAATATCGGAAAGGGGGGTTTACTGCAAAAATTTCGTGATCACCGCCTTCGTCTTCGTCTAAACGACGATCGATGGCCGAAACCCTAACCCTAATTCCTAAATCTGTGGCCGAAACCCTAATCTAAACCCAGCCCAGCCCTATAAATAGACCCTCCGACCAAAACCCTAACCATATTTCACTACCCGAACCCCACAGCCACCGCCTTAGCCCTATTCTTCCGCGACGATCACCGGAACCCTAGATCTAGGTTTCCGGCCGCCCTAGCCGTCACCATCCCCTCCGACCACCACCTTTCGATTCGCCTCGACGAGACGAACTCAACTGAATTTTTTTCGATGACCCCGATGCTTCCTCCGCCGTGTAGCGCCCCCGACAACCACCCCCATCGGACATGTACGTGTCATCTCGCCTCTCGTGTCACTCTGTATCTTGTGTTTATGTCACTAGACTCGCCTGAACACGAGGAGTCCAGTGGTGAGCGTTGACACGGCGAATTCGTATCGTGCGTGTCGTGCTAGCCCCGGACACAGGACTCATGTCTAATTCGAATACTCGTGTCCCTAACTGTCAGGACACGAGTATATTTAATGGGTTAACGGGTTTGGTTTTGCGTTATTGGTTTTAAACCCGTTTACTAATGGGTTTGGGTTTGATTACTATTCATTGGGTCGGGTTTTAGATCATCAGCCTATTGGGCAGGGCTTATGTATATATATATATATATATATATATATATATATATATATATATATATATATATATATATATATATATATTATATATATGTGTGTGTGTGTGTGTATATATATATCTGTGTGTGTGTGTGTGTATATATATATATATATATATATATATATATATATATATATATATATATATATTATATATGTGTGTGTGTGTGTGTGTGTATATATATATATCTGTGTGTGTGTGTGTATGTGGTGTGTGTGTGTGTATATGTATATATATATATATATTTTATATATATATATCTATATATATATATATATATATATATATATATATATATATATATATATATATATATATACTTTTTGGATATGTTCATACTTGTGTTTTTATATACATGTAGTTATGCTATATTTACATATTATGTTATGTTCAATAAATACTAATGATATGTATATTTTACTGCTTTAAAATATGTTAGTTTATTATGAAATTACTTATGTATTTAAAATTAGTATTTATGTAATCTGTGAATTATGGCCACTGAGTCCAAGCCTAGTATGGGTTCTGTGGACTCAAATGAACCTAAATACATTCAAGGCCTGTACGAGTCATATTGGACTTGATTCATGGCATTGGGTCCCGTATCTGGACTCCGGTTCAATTTCATATACGTGGATAAAATAGTAAATAATTAATTATTTATTTTTCAGAAATTGTAATTTGTTGTATTTGAATTTTTATATATAATTTAATTGCTGTAAAAATTTGGAATAAATTATATTTAAATACAATGTTAATTTAGCCAATTTAATATAATTTTTTTAGGATTTAATTATACCTTTGACATTTTATAAAAATAGGAAAACATAACTCATTTTCAGGATACTTATGTTTACTGATTTTTAATAAATATCTTTGAGGGTTTTTACATTTAAAAAAAATTAGTATAAATTTCTATAATTAACAAGGATCTTTTTTTTACTTTATATTATTATATTTAAACTTTTTACCTATCTTAAAAATTGTTGGAACACAGTGTACAGTCTGATTTATTTATTAAATAATTTTGACGTGCGATGTATTGTGTGATTTTGGGATATTGTAGTATTGGACCTTACCCTACCAAAGTATAAAGACCCTAAAAATTGGTTTAGGTATTGTGTCACCCCACATTGGTCTCCTATGCTAAAGTCGCCATTTGGCTAGGTGTCCAGTCAAAAAGTCGTGTCACACCACTAGTGTCCTAGTATTTAGCTTAGTATAAAAACTAAGTTTATGCATCATTTTTTATAGTGACGAGACACCTGGATATCTATAGCTTCATATAAATACACTTGCTTTGCACAAGGCAAGTACCTCTAAAAACTTTATTTACTATATATGATGAATGTGTAAAAATCATGTTAAATACTGATACCTAAACTGCAAGTCATATCTCTCCATGTTTCCCATACTTTATACAGCTCTCAGTATCCACCATGCTTTATACTGTTCTCGTATCACCCACATGTTATAAAATGGGTTATGTGGAAACTGTTAGTAGAGTACGTAATCATGCCCCCCTAATCCGTATGTATTTATCGTGCACTGTTATATTCTATATGCAACTTTGTCGTATGTCTGATCCCGCGTTTGTGTATGGATATACACCGATGCCGTTAAGTGTACGTATGTGCACTTCAAAAAATTGATATGTACCACTGTACGTCCTATTTACCTATTGATCGATTATGTACATGCTACAGTTTTAAACTTTAAAACAAACATATATTGCCATGATGAAATATATCTAAAACTGGATAAATCAAGATATGCCATGATTATGTTATTTCATCTCTTTCCATTACATAATCAGTATTATATGTTCGTAGTACAAATACTTGCTCCCGTCCGGATAGGATTACCACCAAGTCAGCGTGAGGACGACGCGTGTCCGTCCCTGACTGAACTTTCTCACCCATTGGTTCGTCATGAACAACTTCCTTCCCTTTATTCTTCAGTTTGCAATGATTAACTACATGCCCTTGATGATGACAATGTAAACAATATAGAGGAGTGTAGTCGTATTCCAAGTTTTGCCAAAAACTTCTCCTACGAGGCACATTAATCCGGATACGATGTTGTAGAGGCTTACTAGCTTCAATTTCGACAAATACCATGGCTCGACTAGGTCGAGAAAGTTCAAACGTGGCTTTGTCTATCTTCAACGGTATGCCAATTGTAGAAGCAATAGCAAAGAGCGCCTCCTTGTCATATAAATGATGAGGTAAATCAGGAAGATCAACCCACACAGGCATAAGAGATAATTCATATGAAGGAAAGAAATCTGGTTCCCACTTAAAAATCCGCATAAGAGCTTTTGAAACAAACCAAGTGTCTTTTGAACGCAGACGAAGATAGTCTTCTTCAACAGAAGGACGAATCAGGATATGCTCCCTGTCAATAACACCAGCCTTGATAGAACCTTGGAATTGAAAACCTGATAAAGCTTTACGGATAACGTCTATCGAAGGTTTGTAATGAGAAAACTTCCCTATGAGTGCGTAACGGAGGGGACTGGAGAGGGTTTGTTCTTCTTCATCAGAAAAAGAGATTGTTGGTGCTCCTTTGAACGAAGAAAATGTTTTCGAAAGCAAACGAGGAGGATCTTCAACCCGTCCTTCAACGACTGCTGCGAAGGACTTGGCCATGATGACGCCGGCCCGGCCAAAGGCCAAGCCGGAGCCGCCGGAGGAGAGCTGTCAAGATCTTGAGGCACGACGGACTCTCTCTCTCTCTCTCTCTTTATATATATATATATATATATATATATATATATATATATATATATATATATATATCGCAGACAATAACTCAGGGCCATAATAGGACCTGAGAAGTTGAGGCAACGGAAGGAGCTCCACACCGTAGAGGACCCCTCCGTGAAGCCATCCGCTTCACCTTCTTATGGGCAGGAGTAGTTGAAGACGACAAAAAGGGACGTTTCATCAGAAGGCTCAAGGGCGTTTCATCCTTCCGTCGCTCTTGGGAATTATCTGAAGCAATAGGAGACTCATGGCGAGCCTCCTCCACTTTCTGTAGCTCCGATCGAAGTTGATCAAATTGGGTACCTGTGATGAAGCTCCGTTCCTGGTCAAAACCTGGCAAGAAGCGAGTAACCAGGTAATAAAACTTTATGGCAGAGAATATAATGCAGGGTTCTTCATTCACGTCAGAAAAGGCGAATGCGACCCCAGTGGAAACGACGGTATAATACTTCCAAGCACGGGCACCGTCCAACAAACTCGCTTCATACCCTAAACAGGGGCTAGGGTTGCCCATCATGGTTTAGCCATAGCTAAACTATCATGCAAAGCGGCTAGACAGATAAGGCTCCAAGTACACCCTATTCTGGCTCCGATAAACCAGGTGCGAAGGGCGGATAGATAATAGCCAGCAAAAAGTACCAGAAGTTAAGCCCTCTTCCGTACCGGCTCGGTCGTCAAGTTCGTCGCCAGCTCCATGGCGCCTATAAGAAGGCGAGACCGGGTTGAAGCTATTTCTATCCGGGCGGCCTAGCACTCGCCTACATGTCGGGATGTCTATATAGAACCACTCCAATTTATGATAGTGGCACAGGAGTGCATCTTCTCCATCTTCGCCATCTAGGACAGTAGAAGCAATCAGTCCTGGACGATGTAAAGCTAACCGAGCCATCAGATAATGGTAGGGTAATTCTGCTCGAGAAAATTCGTTGCCTCGACTGGCAGGTTTTATAATACTTCCAGAGAAATCCTTCAGGCCTCTGAGAAGGTCGCACACCATAGCCGGAAGCAACGCCAACGAATGGCCAAAAGCCAACCTTACAGCCGCCATGATGAGTTCCTTGCCCAGTCGTCCCACGGAGCCTCGGCCTCCGGGGACCATGGCTTTCCGTAACCACATCGTCATAAAGGCTGCTAATGTCGTTTTTTGGCTAACGGTAACAGAATTTTGGTGGAAGCAACTAAAGACCACAGAAGCAGAGATTTCTTCATCAACCACAGAAGGTGACTACGTCTTTGATTTCACCTCCATGTCTTTTATCTCAGCAAGGGTGTACGCCCTACGAATAGAGGGTTGGATAGCCCTACTGATGGGTCGATACCAAAAATATACTGCCTCTAAGTGTTCGTATGGGGCAAGGCGTACATGGAATTCTGACGCACACAAGCCTGGTGATGACAGAGCAACTCCTTGTACACCTCTACCAGCTCAGGGTGCTAGTCTTCTAGCCCTTTAAGCTTTTCTGGGATAGGATAATACTCTTTATAGGGGTTCTCGCCCCAGGGTAGGTTGGAAATGGCGAACATCTTGTGACGGGCCAGCCCTATCTCTCTGCAGGGTAGAAAGAAGCTTCCGGTGTCGCAATTAAATAATTCCAGTAAAATCAGGAATAAGGATCGATTGGAAGGAATGCCATTTTCAGTGCCCCTGATGGCACGATGAAGGTTAGTGTGCACAATATCCTCCTTAAAAGTACTCAACACCCATCGGGTCAGGTCGCTCTACTTTCGATCAAACTGCATCCATCCTTCGGGGCAAAATGAACCCTTCGGATAACCACGGTCAGATGCCAAGAGTCTGTTAAAAAAAATAAAAGCACAAGACGGTGACAATTCAGTAGGCACATCGTTGAACCTATGCCCAAGGAGCAACACTCGTTGAGAGGATGATGAACTACCCGGGATAGACATAGGAATACTCTGACCTACGGAACCTTCGTCCGCCTGGATTCGGCTCGATGTCAAACCTACCTGACTGGGGGTTAAGCCCCAGTCCAATCGTCGTTCCTTGGCAAAACAGAAGAAGAATGACATAGAAAATAGCGCTCTGTCTCAGGAATATACAGGAGAAGATTGTTACTCTTGATAAACCACTCCGATCTTAGGGAGAAGAGGTCTGAATCTCCCGTGACTAATCTACCACCAAAAAGAAATTAGGGCTTTAAATGCCCTGCACTAGTATCCTGAGAAGGGGTTAACCTTCCTTGGTCCAGCATACGACAGAAGTAAGCCAAAGTCTACGTCCGTATTTCTTCCAGCCGCCCGTTAAGTTGGTCCGCGATAACCGACTGTTGAAAAGGGGCGAGGAGCTCCTGTTCGAGGTCAACCCCCAATGAACAAAGAGGAAAGTCGTAGAGGATTTTGCTCAATAGGATGGTCACAGAAACTGAATAACAAAAAAATATACATAGACAAGGGTGAGCATATAAAGCATTAGCGCAGATGCCCGCAGAAGCATGGAGATCAAAGTAGATACCTGCTACGGGCAGGCGCACCTCAGGATGAATCACTGTGCCAACAGTCGAAGGTTCATCGAGATTGCCAATATCAGAAATAGCCCTCTTTCCCTTCACCTTTTTGGGGCTAGCCGCAAGAGCTTTTAGGATTTTTGACCTTTTCGGGGCCATGGCGAAGAGCTAGGGTTTTGAAGAAAGAAAGAACTCTGGCGTAGTCTGTTGAAGAAAATATAAAGGTAGGAAGGTTCTCTCCTCCAAAATGCCTACTTATTAGAAAGGACACGTTCGCGAGAGAAGACAAAATGCCTTGGACGACGTGGGTTCAGAAAGAAGGGTCATGATGAATGTTTGCGTGATACGAAGAGTCAAGATCACGCTTAAGGAGGAGACGGCTTAACGCATTTAATGCTGGAGCCTAAGCACATCATCAGCTTGTCCGCAAGAGGTGATGGGTAGGTCCTCTACACACAAAAAAGAGAGGAGACACGTGTCATGCTTCTTTTCAAAGTTCCCCGAGCTTGACCCAAGTTCGAGACACTTTGAAGGGGGTCTTGTAGAAGCATAAAAAATTACAGCTGATGCATGCGCAGGAGGCTGCTCTCGTCACCCACCCTCTTTCTACTATCGTCCAGATGACATATCGCACATGCTAGTGTCCCCACTACCTACCTAACATCACAGAGGCACAGACAGTGAGATGCGCAGACCAACCAAGGACGAAGACATTCTCAGGATAAGGTTTAGAAAAAGAACTCTTCTTATTGATCGTAGCTACAAGGGTCTATTACACAGGCTTATCGCAAGTACATAAGAAAGAAGTTTCTTGAGTCTCATTTACAAGGATCAATTACAAAGTCTTTGTTACACAAGTGAGAATAAAAGTTTCTATAAATATAAGGGAAGGATCGTCTTTGCTGGACAGCCTTCATAGTGTTATCGTCATGGACAGAAGAGAGATATACAGTCTACATCAAAGTCTCTTTCCCACCTACTCACAATGTCATCAGAGCCAACCCTTTTGTTACCAAGAGAAGGTAGAGCTTTAATATATATTGAAGCAGTGGATGACCCATAACCACAGCACGGCGAAGCCCCATTGCTTCCAAAGATCAAGGCAGAGCAAAACCGGCTATTCATCGGGTGAGAAACCGATCTCGACTCGTGGCTTGGATCTCCCACATCCCTCAGACGTCGCTCAGAGTCGAACTCCCTAAGAAGGACATTTGCATACTTCTCAAGGGCAGCGATGGCTCCTTTGACACAAAGTTCCTCCATAAGAATATGGCTACTACAAAAGAAACAAGCCTCAACCAGCAGCGAATTTACCCAAGGCCGATCGCCGCTCAAAGTAAAGTTTAGATCTCGCATAGTAGTGAAGGATGCCAAGAAGAAGACATTGACTCTTCAGAGGACAACTTTCTCTTTTATAGGACCGAGAGTGGCCTAGAGCACACGCCACATGGCCAACGGTCAGAATTCCTATATTAATGGGACTAACTTAAGACTCAACACTTTGAATATTGGTCTTAGACCCTTGGAATTCCCCATATTACGGTAGCAATTAACAGGTAAGCTCTTTAAAAGAGCGTATATTTATTGTTCTTTGCTTTAGGAGCCTTCAAGCTAGAGGCGCAGCTATTTGCATGTGCCAACCTCCGAAACAAGATGGTGGTAGGACCTCCTCCCATTCTTTTAATTCAGAAGCCAGTGCCTTCACTCCAAAGGTGCAGCTACCTTCCTGCGCCAATCTCAGACGTGCAAGGGTGTCATACCATTCCCTTCACAGCCAACTCCTTTACTGTTCAGAGGTACAACTACTTATCTGCATCCACAAGAGGTGCAGGATGGTGATATGTTCACACCATCTCCATTCCTATGGCAGAGTCATCTTCTCCGGATCAGAAGCTTAGGTCACTTCTTTACAAGAGACTTGAGAACTCCCATCGCAACCAATGCAAGTCAACCTGTCGCTCCAAAAGCACAGTAATCTCGCCAACCTGAAGCACATGCCTACTTGTCGCCTACAGCACAATGACTCTAGTAGCCTGAAACACAACTTCATAAGTTGCTCTAAATACACATAAGTCTCATCGTCATTCGAAGCCAAGTCCAGTCGTCGCCTGAAAGCATAGAGATTCCGTCGTCTCCAAAAGCACGGTCTTCTCGTCGCCACATAAGTACAACAATACTTAGTCCTCACTAGAGGCACAGAAAGCGTGGGTCCACCCTAATTGGTTTGTTTAAACAGCCTCTTGTAAAGAAGATTGTCATTAAATCATGATTGATATCATATCAGATTGATTTAAATCTTCGACGAGGATCAGTTAGACTCCAAATCTAGGATGAAGTTCTAAGATTTACTCGACTATATCCGAGCAAGCAAATCGACACATGCCATGTGTCACCTCCTTCGGTTATGTTTATAACCACAAGAGATCTCGTTTAAGGGGAATCTCGATGTCCGCCACGTGTCAGCGCTGCAGAAGCTTGCACCGTGTAATGACGACAGATTCCTTTATATCTTAGGAACCCTAATGCACATCACATATGTGCTCGGTTCTCTATAACTAGAAGGAGTTCTTCTTCCACCAAGTAATCAAAAAAAAGGAGGGAAAATTAACAATCGACAATCTTCAAAGGAGTAGTGATCTCTATCTACGAAGAGTCGACCACCCTCATCCATCTCTCAACCAAAGAGCAACCAACCAACCATCTCCAAGGGATCTTATCATCCAGACAGCCTCTTGATCGGTGACCCCAGAGTCCCATCAAAGGCGCCAGAGAGCCATAGCAAGGTTGATTTGTCGTCCGATCGTCAACGGAGTAAAGGAGCCACTACAGCGCTCGATCTCCACCATCACACTTTTTCAGAAACCTCTTCTCCTTGTGCTTAGAATATCCTATTTAGGACATCCTTTTTTGTACACATATACCTTATACGTTCAAGAAAGCAAAAAGTTCATTCAACCTTTTGTTATGTCGAACACATTTGCCATCTTGGCAAGAAAAAGTTGGACTCCGAGTACTACGCTCCTTTGTAGGCTAGTACGAAGAAGTCTAACACGGCATGAGCCCTACGCGCTCATTATGCTATGCCAGCAGTATGTCATGCCCCGATTCGGGGAATCGCTTGCTTTGCTTCGATTCACGCCGAATCGATCGTCCTCGCTAAGGCGTGATGCCGTGCAAGCCTAAGTTGCGCTTGCACAAGGCCAAGACCTGGAACAAGACAAGATAGACAAGGTTGACAATACGCAGCGGAACGTATCGTAGATATTTGAAGCAGCAGTGGACATATTTTAGAATACAAGCATCGAACACAATGGCAACAAGAACATTTCTCTTTATTGATTTCATTTGAACAGATTACAAGCTCTCAATTCTCTCTGATACAATATTACATTCTCTCAGAACTTTACAGATTACAATGATCCCGTTCCCATACATTACATCCCTTTATATACAAAACTAAACTCTTACAATAGATGTCATCTCTTGGGTATCTCTTCTGATTTCTGGCTCCTGAGGATGAGGCTCGGGCTATTGCTTCGGACTATTCCTTTCGATGCATAGTATACCGGCATGCAGACTGATGGTGGGTCAGTATATCAGCATACTGGTGAATTATGAACAAAGGAGCTACATTTGTCTGAAACGATCACTGTTCAATTAGTGAGAAAACGTTTCTTGTGATGTGATCTTGCTAGTTTTACCTAGATTCATTCCATGCATATAGAGTCAGTTTATATTCTTTTGAAAACATCTTTGAAAAGCCACAGTTTATATCATTTCAAGCATACAAGGGACTATTCAATTCTAGCACGATGACTATTCATTTCATGTGCAGTGCGCAGCGTGTTTCATGAGCATATTCATTCCTTTGATTTAGCAATCCTTAGGGACAATTATAAGCACGATATCATATCTTTTCCTTAATTTAAGACATTCTAAGGGTCAGATTACAAGCATGATATCACATCTTTTCTTTAGTGGAACATTGCACTTCTTGGTAACAGATTTAATCCTTTCAAGCAATTCATATAGCAAACTCAAGCAATACATGTATATCACTTTTCGGTGATTCCTACCATAGCCGACCGTCCATCCCTGCATAAGACAAGGATTAGCATAAACATTATAAAACCAACATTGTCATTCCCTGTTCGTCTCTGCATCGTTAGCTCTTAGAAAAACATATGATAGACACATGCAGACTGATTGGCAGCTGTGACTCTCCGGTTCAGCTCCGCACCAACCAACACCTATCTATATGATGGTCCATGGGAAACCCATGATTAGCCGCTGTGACTCTCTTAGGTTCAGCTCGTCGCTAAGGACTCAGATATCGGCTACACTTTTAACATAGGTTTCTTTTACCCAGTGTGCTCATAATCTCTCCTAGGCCGAGCGGTTCCAGGCGCCCCTAGATACCACCCGAGAGACAAATTTTACTCGTGCATGAGTTGTCCGAGACCATATGCATGCTCTAGTAGGATTCTATCAGATGAGACAGATTTGTGATCAGATGTACGACATGTTCTTTTCATGCCTTTGCAGATATACAACACGTTCAATTCGTACCTTTCATTTATTCAGGTCAACATGTACAAGTCCGTCTGTACATGTCTATAATTCTCAAGCAATACTTAGCAGCAAGCAATGATCAAGCATTCAATTCGATTCATTTGTCTTCTCTTATAGTATCAAACATGACAAGCATCAATTCAGTTCTTATTAGCAGGCAACGAGTCTTCTTATTAGCATGCAGATTAATTCTTTTTTAGCATACATGTTCTCTCTTTCCTTTTCTTAGCATGGCAATATGTGAATTCTCTTAAAGCATACTAAATGATTTACCATCTTGTTATTAACAAAAGCATTCAATCAAAAACTCAAATTCTTAAGGCGTAAGCGAATTAGCAAATGAGACTTCATCCACTCACCCAGATAAATTGTCTTCTGTTGCAGAGCCAGCAATCCGATCTTTCTGTCTATCTAGTGCCTTCGCGGAGCGGGGCACTACATAATTACCCACCGAAAAGAAGTTTCGTCCTTGAAACTTAAGGAGAAACTTACGATATCTTTAGCAGCGATAGTCTTCATCCTTTGCCATCATCAATCCATGAAATCACGATTCAGGTCATATCAAAACTCTTGTTCAATCAAGCATTTCAATTTCAATCAATCAAATCGATAAAACATTTGCCGACATCATAAAAATATTTACGGACTTATTGTTTGGAACGTTTATCTCATTATTGATATCGAGTAGGCAAAGGAAATTCTCAATCGGAGGAACATATACGAATTCAATTGAATCAAAATTGGCCAGAGGATCGTGTTGCTCTGATACCATTCTGTCACGCCCCGATTCGGGAAATCGTTCGCTTTGCTTCGATTCACGCCGAATCGATCGTCCTCGCTAAGGCGTGATGCCGTGCAAGCCTAAGTTGCGCTTGCACAAGTCCAAGACCTGGAACAAGACAAGATAGAAAAGGTTAACAATATGCAGCGGAACGTATCGCAGATATTTGAAGCTGCAGTGGCCATATTTCAGAATACAAGCATCGAACACAATGGCAACAAGAACATTTCTCTTTATTGATTTCATTTGAACAGATTACAAGCTCTCAATTCTCTCTGATACAATGTTACATTCTCTCAGAACTTTACAGATTACAAAGATCCCGTTCCCATATATTACATCCCTTTATATACGAAACCAAACTCTCGCAACAGATGTCATCTCTTGGGTATCCCTTCTAATTTCTGGCTCCTGAGGATGAGGCTCGGGCTATCGCTTAGGACTATCCTTTTTGATGTATAGTGCACCTGCATGCAGACTGATGGTTGGTCAGTATATCAGCATACTGGTGAATTGTGAACAAAGGAGCTATATTTGTCTGAAACGATCACTGTTCAATTAGTGAGAAAACGTTTCTTGTGATGTGATCTTGCTAGTTTTACCTAGATTCATTCCATACATATAGAGTCAGTTTACATTCTTTTGAAAACATATTTGAAAAGCCACAGTTCATATAATTTCAAGCATACATAGGACTATTCAATTCTAGCACGATGACTATTCATTTCATGTGCAGTGCGCAGCGTGTTTCATGAGCATATTCATTCCTTTGATTTAGTAATCCTTACGGATAATTATAAGCACGATATCATATCTTTTCTTTGATTCAAGACATTCTAAGGGTCAGATTACAAGCATGATATCACATCTTTTCTTTAGTAGAACATTGCACTTCTTGGTAACAGATTTAATCCTTTCAAGCAATTCATATAGCAAACTCAAGCAATACATGTATATCACTTTTTGGTGATTCCTACCATAGCCGACCGTCCATCCCTGCATAAGACAAGGATTAGCATAAACATTATAAAACCAACATTGTCATTCCCTGTTCGTCTCTGTATCGTTAGCTCTTAGTAAAACATATGATAGACACATGCAGACCGATTGGCAGCTGTGACTCTCCGGTTCACCTCTGCACCAACCAACACCTATCTATATGATGGTCCATGGGAAACCCATGATTAGTCGCTGTAACTCTCTTGGGCTCAGTTCATCGCTAAGGACTCAGATATCGGCTACACTTTTAAAATGGGTTTCTTTTACCCAGTGTGCTCATAATCTCTCCTAGGCCAAGCGGTTCCAGGCGCCCCCAGATACCACCCTAGAGACAAATTTTACTCATACACGAGTTGTCCGAGACCATATGCATGCTCTGGCAGGATTCTATCAGATGAGACAGATTTGTGATCAGATGTACGACATGTTCTTTTCATGCCTTTGCAGATATACGACACGTTCAATTCGTGCCTTTCATTTATTCAGGTCAACATGTACAAGTTCGTCTGTACATGTCTATAATTCTCAAGCAATACTTAGCAGCAAGCAATGATCAAGCATTCAATTCGATTCATTTGTCTTCTATTATCGTATCAAACATGACAAGCATCAATTCAGTTCTTATTAGCAGGCAACGAGTCTTCTTATTAGCATGCAGATGAATTCTTTCTTTAGCATACAGGTTCTCTCTTTCCTTTTTCTTAGCATGACAACATGTGAATTCTCTTAAAACATACTCAATGATTTACCATCTTGTTATTAACAAAAGCATTCAATAAAAAACTCAAATTCTTAAGGCGTAAGCGAATCAGCAAATGAGACTTCATCCACTCACCCAGATAAATCGTCTTCTGTTGCAGAGCCAGTAATCCGATCTTTCTGTCTATCTAGTGCCTTCGCGGAGCGTGGCACTACACAGTAAACCATAAATGTACGCTAACAGTCATACGTATGGCTGATGGTAAATTATATCGAACCGACTCAGATGTTGTTGCACCCCGAATGGGTCAGTCTCCAAAGTCCCTCCGCCATTTGGTACAGCTCTTGTACATGAACCAAGCGAGAGGGAAAATTTTGTGACAGGCTCATACGCTCAGTCTAACTACGCGTGTGAAGTTGGCCTACCTCGCAAAGCTCCCACTAATGACTCAGGTGTATCTTTTATGCAGGGATGAGTTAGAGAGTACATTGTCCTCAATCATGCCCATATGTAATATTTGGCCGCGTGCATGAAGTGGATGTGAATACGGACTTCCCGTCGTATGAATTATGTAACATGATTAGTCACAATCTCAAAACAAGAGAAATAAATACTACACGCAATAAACCTTCTGCTGGATATATTTGTTCTAGTATTACCATCCACTGCTGCTATTGTAAAACGGTAGCCCTGCCACTGAGACAGTCGATATTCCAACGACTGGCGCCAGTTGCACCCGTACGACGTAGTTTGAAGAAAGGGTGCCAACTGAAGATGAGGAAGAACTTGCCATCACCTCGTGCCATGTCATCTCCAGTCCTTCTGCTTCCAGAAGGAACGCCAAAACCAATAATCCTCCGGTCTCGGCTAGTGCATCAAAAAGTCGGCCCGATGGAATCAGGCAACGATATCTATTGTCGGGGTATTACAGAATATCCGATCAAAAGTGAAGTCTGCATCAGCAGTGCAGGCTGGGGGTAGCAAGGCCCCGATCATCCAAAATAATCCCTCATTCGAAGATGAGGACATCTGTAAAGTAACTGACACTGATGCAGCTGGGGGTAGCCAACTCTGGAATTCAGAGAAGGAAGCCTTGATGCCGACTTTCTTACAAGAGAGCGAGGCTGAAAGTGATAGGTCCACCATTCCGTCTACTTTATCCCACGTCATGCCTATCTATATGACAGGGGGTGAAAACAGAGTGGAAGGGGAAGCCTCAGCCCTAAATATTCTGTATCACACCGATATCTTACAAGCAGGGCTTCAAACTCTCACTAACTCCATGTAGGCCTTGACACAGGTCGTGCTCAATATCAGAACCAGCTTAGCTGTTCATCCTCCATCAAGGGTTCCTATATTCGCGAGTCCCGACCAAGGAACCAATGAGGAATCAAATGTACCAGTGTGTACCTTCGAGAACTGATCATCATAATCTGCTTCTGTCGTCCACTCCCTTGGGAACGGATCATCATACCCTACCTCAGTCATCTGCTCCTTCGCCAACAAAAGAATTATTCGAGCTTGTGAAGGATCTAAGCACTCGCGTAGAGGCAAAAGATAAACAAGAGGAGCGCCAAAAGCTTGGTATCAGGCTGTCACGACCCGCACCCTAGAGTAAGGGCACGAGACGTAGGTACGTCCAGCCTACGCCGCAGTGTCGGCGGTAGACCGCTGTCCTAGGTCAACATACAACTAACAATATATATCTAAACAGTTTATACTCCCCGAATGGGGGTGACATAGCAGTAATAAACTCAATCACAACTAAGAAAGAGATAGCACGATATGAAATAGAACTCAAGGAAACAAATAGATGAAAGGTAGTCTAAGATAATCCCAGCAAATATCCAGAAGTACATGGTCTCAGATACAGAATGAAAGAATATATACAACTCAGAACTCAGAATAAAGTCTAGCTAAAACATGTCTCAAGACTACATAAAAGAAGATAATCCTAACTAATCTAGTGTAGGCAATCGGGGTGATATCCTCAGCTAGAGCTGGGTCCTCCTGAGGGTCCAGCTCGCAGGTGTCATCTAAGGCTGCCCCGTAGAAAGTGTCCAGGCAGGCCTTCTCCTCATCCTCTGTAATATTTCAACAGGTCCAGTCAGGACAGGAGCGAGCACAGTACATCTCAACAGTTCATAGCAGGTTAGAAAATATAATCATGCAGTAAAGTAAGATACAAGTACTGAAAGAAATGCAGTATGTAAATAGAGAGAGAAAGCTGTAATAGAAATATCTACTATAAATAGAGACTAACAGTGGCTAGTGAGTCAGAGTATAATATAGACATGTAAATGGCATAAGAGATTCTGATAAGACACTATGGAAGAGATTCTGATAAGATACTACTTGGGTATTATTCACATGTCTACTTCTACTCCCCCGTACCCCCAATCAGTACACAAGGATCCAAACAGGTTATGTTATGATTCTATGTAATAGCCCCCGAAGGGGTGGTAAGCCCCCGAAGGGTGGTACATAGTAGTCCCAATAATGGGGATTCTAGGAGATTCTAGGATACCCAGTAAATGGGATAAGAGATTCTAGGAGACTCTGTGATCATAAGGGTATATGTCACAAGTGATCAAAGAACCTGTGAAGCATTGTGATACGTCATGTAAGTGAAACGCACAAAACATGTAGTACCCGATGCTCCCTAAGGATAACATCTCAAGAAGGAATTCATATAGTACCAATCCGTGTGACCAACGTGACAGTAACAAATAAAGTAATTTAATACAGGAAATAATTCTAAGCAGTATATGAAATGATCAGAGAATGTACTCGCCTGGTATCTGAGTGTCCACTATGAAAGTACTGTCCGAGGAGTAGTGTCTGGCTCCTAATCAGAACAGCACAAGTCACAACAAGTCCAAAATGGTAAAATGAAGTCCTACTATGCATTCTACATAATTCTAGGTGAATCTAGGCCAAAGTCAACTCTTGGTCAACCTTTGCCAACCAAGTCCAGACTAGGTCAATCTAGTCTTTACTAGTCTAACAAGGCTATACTAGGTCCAAATAAACTGTACAAGCCCAATCTGGGCTCACCAAGCTATACCACATTACTTAGGCCTATTCTTAACACATGAATATACATTACCTATGTATAACACATACACAAGTTGTATATATATGTGACATATACATACATTTGTGTAACCCACACAACCCATGTAGGTATCTAGACTAGATACCCAAATATACCACTACCATAGGTATAATACTCACATTACTTATATATATATACATATATATATATATATATATATATATATATATATATATTATATATATATATATATATATATATTATATATATATATATATATATATATAAAATATATATATATATATATATATATATAATATATATATATATATATATATATAAAATATATATATATATATATATAGAAAAAAAAAAATATATATATATATATAGAAAATAATAGGAAAAAAAAATATATATATAGAAAATAATAGGATTCAAGAGAAGGAATGTAAACTGTTTGTGTGTGAGCGTAATGGTGTATATGTGTGTGTATGAAAGAGTGATAGGATGTGAGGAAAAATCTGAAATCAAATGTGTGTGTGTGTGATTAAATAGGCAAGTGTCAGCAGTTATATGGTGCAGGAATTAGAGTTCATGTCAATAGGAAACACAAAATTCAGCTAACACATGGCAACCATCAATATACTGATTAAACTCAGTGTTCAGTCATAAAGCCAAACCACATTTCCTAAAATTGAAACCTTACTCAGATTTTAGGTTATGAAGAGCATTCATTTCCAGGTTAATACAATATAGGAGGCATTTGAAATCAAACTGTTGACAGGGACTTAATGGTGTAAAGGGAATAAAAAGTTCAGGTCTCACTCTAATCTCAGGAAACAGTGAATGCCTAAACCATTCCCAGGTTTTTGAAAAAAAAACAACAATGCAAACAAAAGTCAGGGTAACTCAGGTTCAGCCATAGCAAATCAGTTAACACATGAATCTAACAGTTGACAGTTAAAAGGAGAGAATTCCAGGTTAATAAGAACTAAAAATCAAGCTCAGATACTGATTTCAGTTTCCAGTGTAGATAGGTGTATGTGTGTAACATGGTGTTAATCTCAGGTTTAAGATCACATAAACAATTCTCAGATTTAAATTAGACGGTGTATCTAATACACAAATCAAAACCAAATAACATGAACTTCTTCCACATCCATTCAATCGTATAAATGAACCCTCACAACCCCAAACTGAAATCAAAATGAAAAATCTACATAATGTGGATCAAAACATAAGTGGAGGATGATTTCAGTGAAGAACATCAGGTAATCAGGAATTTGGTTTTCAGTGAACTATGGTTAAAACTGAAATCAAAATTTAACATTCATTCAACTAATCAAATGAATCCTTTACTCCCTAACCAGGATATTAAAGAGTAGTAAGTAAGCATAACATATACATGCTAAAATCATCTAACTAAAACGAATAAGAAAAATATCAGTGAGCAAAACACTGATACTTGACCATTCAAACAGTATCAGTCCAGTTGCTCAGACATACGAGAACCCCAAAACCACATAAAACATAACTCAATCACGAAACTAATATTTAACAGAAACTAACAACACATATTGGATTTATCTAATCAAATTAAACAAGATTTATAGCATTAAAACAATTACACAGGAACACATATATAAGAACACTGAAAACACACAGTGCACGACACATACACAATCGATTCTTTCCTCGACACGACACGGGGACACATGGGACTTGACACACGGGATGTCAGTCATGGCCCCATGCCACGTGTCAAGTTTCGTGTCAAAACAGTACGTGTCGTGTCCTTTACAGCCCCCGAGTAGCAGGGGAATACTGTAGCGTGCACGCACGGGTGTGCACCCTCGTGTGCACGTGTCCTGAACGACACGACGTGACACAGGAACCACCTCATTCAATCACGAATGTGTAAGCGGCATCAAAATATTAATTTCCATTTAAAAACAAATCGAAAATCAATACAAAATGCCCATTGAGGCATTTTGACAAACACTTAGGATTAGTGACTGATACGTGTCCGATACGGACACGTACAATGCTCAAAACCTAGGGTTACCTATTCCTACAGCTAGGTTAGGCCTAGGGGTCCCTAGATGTGGAATAAAAATAGAATTTCATTGAGTATTAAGGAAGTTACCTATGGTTGCAAAATCCTCAAAAAGACCCAATAGAGAATGGTTCTCCAAGCTTCAAAACTCCCTCAAATTGTCCCAAACCTGTGATGTGACTCTACAAACAATAGAGGAACAATATTTAGAGTGCTATGGTGGAAATTCCAATAAAAATAGACCTATATTGAATGATCTATGGAGGAATGAAGTGTAGACTCACCTTGTCTTGAGGAAAGAATCATAAACTATTGGAAGGAGGCTCAAATCTCCAAAATGATATTATATAGGGAGGGGGACATGCCTTGGCCGGCCACTAGGTTTAGGTTAGGGTTTCTAGGTTGTATCCTAGGGCTAGGAATGAATCAAGGGGTATTGTGTGGTCTAGAACAAAGGGTTATTTCCTAGTCTTAAGCAAACTCACTTAACTTAACTAAACTTGACTTAAACCATAATCCAACCCATATAATTCTCAAAGTGGCTAACTAAAATTAGTTATGACTAATCTAGGTTAGGTCCAATCTAGGTTAGGCTAACCAAAACCACATGGCAAACAATTAATTAGGATTTAATCACACCATTAAAATAATCATTAAAAATTTCTAAATAAAATATATAAAATTCTAATAAATTCAAATAACCCCAAAAATGTCAAAAATACCCTCACACTAGAAATATGGTAGTGACACAGGCAGCCTTATCCTATTGAGCAGAACAATATGGTTTATCATCCCAAATATAAACCACAAATGCTGACTCTGCTTGACGGGAATGAGTCTTCCCGTCGATATTTGACAAACTTTGCCTCCATGATGGGGCACTTGCCAAAAGGCGACGCCTTGCCCACAAGTCTAGTCATTGGGGCTCTAAAGGGAGTAGCCTATGAATGGTTCTTCAGTCTTTCTGACAATTGTATATCCTCCTTTGAGGATTTGAAGAACCTTTTTTTTCTGATTCTATAAGGGCAAAATAGACACGACAATGTCTTCTCTTATAGACATTACCAGGAAGGAAAAGGAACCAGTTCGAGCTTACATCGAATGCTTTTGTCAGGCAGCCCTAAGGTTACCTTCTGCATCCTGGAGCCCATGCTAATGGATTCCTGCTGTAAGAATATGTTGTCGGCAGCCAAACTTTGGGTTGATCCACCCAATACACAGACTAGACTTCGTTCATCATCGGTGCCGATAGCGCTGAAACAAAGGCCAGAGATGCTCGTCTTTTGGGGGTCAGCTTTCCTGCATTGGATGGCAAAGGAAAATGCCCTTCCAACAACAATAACAACGGACAAGAATCCAAGGGTAAGCAGGCATTGACTATCAATACCTCTAAGGGAGCATTAGCTCCTACCTAGAAACCACCAGCCGTACCATGGCAAAAGGAGGTCAACTCTTTTAATGATAAAGACACCCTGCAGCTCTTCAAGGCACTTATATAGGGCGATAAAAACAAATTGCCTGACCCTAAATACCCCGATGAGGTTGACAGAGTTGGCGACCCAAAGTATTGTCACTATCATCGATTTGTCGGGCATCCAACTTGAGACTGCTATATACTAAATAACTACATCTAATGCATGATCAATAGGAATATCCTCACTCTTGACTATAAGGAAAAATAATCTTGGCAAATATGGTGTCTCTTCAATTGGGTACCCTTCCGCCAACTAAGGCACAAGATGGTATTGTCCCCATCCCGAAGGCGATAAAAGAATTAACTAATCTTCCTCCAACCCGTGACAACGTGAGTGGATTGGTGCCACTCACCACGTCTAGGGACGAGATTATGTGGGTTCACCCAGATCGATGGTGCGCTCTATCACCAAAAGCAAAGGCAGAAACTCTAAATTCTGCCATATGGTCACTTCCTTCTCATAAGAAGCCTTACCGGTTGCGACAAGGTTAAAATAAAACATTCAACATGAGGAGGTACCCACAGAAGAAGCGCCTTCCGCCGCTTTGGGAGAGGGTCCATCCCAACCACTGGTGATGGATAAAAAAAAAACAAAAGGAGGCTCATTTTGACAAGCCTCTAAGAAAGGATGGCACTTCGGGGTTGACCAAACCCAACAACTTTGACATATTGGCACAGATAGCCAATACTCTGGCTAGGTTATCTCTCTTTGAGCTCCTTCGACTTTCTAAAGATACTTGGGATGCTCTATGTAAAGCGTTGAGAGATGCCGAGTCTTTTATAAGCCAGGTCCAGCAGCCTGAAGAGGGCACAACTACATGTTCGTACAATCGTAATGTGGAAAAGATCATCCCTAATATTATGTTCTCTCAGCAGGACATGCTGTTCAATAATAACAGGTACAGCGGACCATTGAATTAGATAGGATATATTGGTGCCATCTAGGTGGACAAGATATAAATTGATTCGGGTTCTTCTCTCAGCATTATCCCTCGGAGTCTGTTCCAAACTTTGGGGATACCAGTGCGTCGATTAACGGCATCCAATACTATGATTAGAGGCTTTAATGCCATTAAAAGTAATCTCTTGGACAAGATTTGTCTGAAATGCCACATAGGTGATCTCCAGACAGAGTTGACCTGCTACGACATAGATGTCGACATATCCTACAACGTCTTGCTGGGACGTCCGTAGATACACGAGTACATGGTCGTATCATCTACCCTCCACCAATACGTGGAATATGTAGTTGGCAACAACATCATCAGAACATAGTTCGATGATGTTGATCCCTTCAGAGAGATCGAGGCATACTACACCGACTCTGATCTGTACAAATCAGTCAACCTGTTCGATATTGACAATGATGATGATGATGAGGTAGAAGCCAAAGTAGTGACGGAAGAACCATTGAGAGTATGACACAAGGGTAAACCTCCCCAAGTGTCAGCTCCTCTCGTGGCCAAGATACATGGAAAGGCTCCCATTCTTGTGGTCGTTAAACTCCCAGGCAGGGCCCAAAAGCCTATCAGGGTCAAATTGCCGAAGTAGTGACGAAAGAACCATGGAGAGTACGACTCAAGGGTAAACCCCCCCAAGTGTCTTGTGGCCAAGATACATGGAAAGGCTCCTATTCCCGTGGTCGTCAAACTCCCAGACAGGGTCCAAAAGCCTATCAGGGTCATATTGCTGAAAAGGTCTACTGAAGCTCCTCCTACTAGGACATCAGCTCCACTGGTAGCCAAGGTACAATGAAAATCCCCCGTACCTTCTCCAATGGCTATCCCAGTTCTGACAGATGAAAAACTAGAGGATTATATATCTTCCTATACTGAGGCACCTTTACTGGATGATGTAATCCCATGGGATAAAATCTATTATTTTTATCAATAAAAGGCTATCTTTGAAGTACTCTAATCTTCCATATTGGAATGCTGTGTCTACTATAGATAATACCTTTTAGATAATACCTTAGGAGCGCTACAAACGCAAGTAACGACTCTCAATGTTGTAAACCGGGTCATCCTATAACGAGGAGTCTGTTATGTGGTTCCACCCTGGAAAATGGATAAAAAACCTATTATCGTCGACAAAGTTGAATGACACCTGGACCTTCCGTAAGTTGAACCATAGCCCGATAACGACAAAATACAGATATACCATTATACTAATCAGGCAAAATACCATATCCAAAAAATGGGTTATGACTTGCATAGTGGTAAAGGCTTAAACTATGGCAAAGGTTGACGTCTTCCCCTACGACTTCCCATTCCAAAGGGGAAGCCTCATGACTACTACCACCATACTCGCAGGGGGGTAGGCAACGTAATGCCTCCAACAACCCTAAAAAGTTTAAAAACTGAGGCTGAGATGCATTCTCATTCATCTGTAGCTTCCACTTAGGACTCCACACTAGCGTCAACCCAATCTTCAGAAAGGTGTTATCAGCTAATATGATGTTCGTACATCTTCTAGATGGAGACAACGATCAGACATTAAAATTCTTCGAAGAAGAACCTTGGGCTCAACGACCAGGATCTCAATGAGAATTATATTTTTAGCAACGAGAGCCTCCTACCGAAGATAAAGTCGAACAAATCGACCTAGAAGATGAACCTCACCCAAGCCCATCTTTATTAGCAAAAGTCTATAAGAAGAAGATCAAAAATCCTTGGTATAACAGTCTTTTCATGCAATATCCTTCCTTTGGGTCTCTAGCGATAAATTCCTAGGCTTCATTATCACACCCAAGGCTATCTTTGACATGTGTCCTCTAAAGAATCTGAGAGAACTTTGAGGCTTACAAGGACGTCTTGCATAAATCAGAAGATTTATAGCAAATCTCTCTAGACGATGCCAGCCCTTCACTAAACTTATAACAAAGGGAGTTTCCTACGTTTGGACCGAAGAGTGTCAAAAGTTGTTCGACGATATAAAGGCTTACCTCATAAACCCTCTGATCCTGGTAGCACCAATCGTGGACAAACCCTTCCTACTATACGTTCGTAAAATAGATCATTCTTTCGGTGCCCTGCTAGTAGCGATACTAGCCATGAACAAGCCATATACTACCTAAGTAGGACCATGATTGGGATCGAGCACCGGTCTAACCCCATCGAAAAGGAGTGCCTAGCTTTGGTCTTCGCTATACAGAAGACTCGCCACTATATGACGGGTCAGATAATCCACGTTATCTTCCGGGTTAATCTACTCAGAGTGTTGATGATGAAACCAAAAGCACTAAACTCTTGATTGTCTATGTTTGCCATTGATTACAAAAGTGCAGAATAATTTTATAGAAGGACTGAACTTAGACTCACAATACAAACTAGCTCGTACAAAGAAAGCCTAGGATTAAAAACCTAGGTACAGCAATCTAAGTACGATTGTTTATTTTTGATTATGGGGGATGACGATAGAGGCTCGGAAAAGCGATGGCAGCTCTGCCTTACTCCTTGGACAATCGGACGTAGCCTTGGCTCTGATGAAGAAATGCTCTCAGGATGGGAAGACTCTTCTGCGTGCACCTTTATCTCTCTGTGTGTCCAGCCGGGTGGAGAGAATATATTTTATAAGGGAATGGCACCTTGCTATATTTTTCCGGATCCGATCCTTTTGCAAGGAAATGGCACCTTGCCATTTATAGGAGTGGGGTGTGATCATTAAGGTTTGCAATTATTGCCCCTTAAAAAGTTGGCGGCCAATAATCTGGACCATTGATCTTGATTGCATCACATTTGGGTAATTAATTTTGATTGCGCCAAATTCGTATGGGCAATTAATGCTGATTGCCATAAATCTTTGTGATAAACTCGGATCTCCAGGCACGTGTTTATTCTGTTTGATTACAATTAATCTAATTTGATTCGGATAATTATGATGATTGTAACAAATCTGGATTGTTATGATTTGCTAGCAACTATAACTCCGAGGCGATAAGACCGCCACTGTTTGCCATTGATTGTAAAAGTACAGAACAATTATCGGAGGACTGAACTTAGACTCACAATACAAACTCGCTCGTACAAAGAAAGCCTAGGGACGAAAACCTAGGTACAACAGTCTAAGTACGATTGTTTATTTTAGATTCTGGGGGGTGACGATAGAGGCTCGGGAAAGCGACGGCCGCTCTGCCTTACTCCTTGGACGATCGGTACGCAGCCTTGACTCGGGGAAGATCTGCTTGGTCGTTGACGAAGAAATGCCTTCTTGCTCTCTCTCTGATTGCTCTCCTGGCTTCTCTCTCTCTGTGTATATTCTCTCTCTGACTATGGGGGAAGTCTCTCTGTGTATACGTATTCTTCTCTGGTTTCTTCTTTTTGTATATCTCTCTATATATTACAAGGGAATAGCACCTTGCTATTTATAATAGTGGGATCTGATCACTAGGGTTGCCAATGATTAGCTCTTGGAGATGGCGGCGGCCTGGAGATTGATCAATCCAGGCCGTTCGTTTCTGATTGTGACGAATCAGAACCATTAAGGGTAGATCACACCAAATTTCCATTAGCAATTAATGCTGATTGGCATAAATCTTCCTTGTAATGATTCTCTAATATCTGCGAATAAATCAAATTTATTCTTCTGCCACGTGCCCCAGATCATTGGGATTCGATCCGATCTTGGATTGCCATAAATCTGGGAGATTGATCGGCTGAGGACACGTGTCCCGAGAGCCAATGGTGAGACTGGAACCGCATGCAGATTGGGCCGCATGAGATTTGGGCCGCATGAATTTTGGGCCGCATAAGACTTGGGACACGTGTCAGGGCTGTCTGGGCAGTGGCCCTCTCCTTCAGACTTCTGAACCATATGATGAGCCGCATGAACCGTACAATAGTGTGAACCGCATAATGGTGTGTCTGCTTGAGCCGCATGGGCATGATCTTCTTGAGCCGCATAGGGATGATTGCACTCGAGCCGCATGGGACAGCTTCACTCTGAACCGCATGGAAAGTCTTTACTTCGAGCCGCATAAGCACACCCACGTGGCAGGGCCACGTGGCATTTTATTGCTCTCGGGGGATCGTGTCAGAGATTTTTTTCTCTTCCCTAGAGATTCATCATCATGACAGAGTCATAATTACCTGCTTTGGTGTCAGGTCTGTCAACTTTTCAGAGGGGTCAGCCGTCAAAGTAATTAATGCAGCATGGAGGGGAGCACTATCACGCCACATGTCTTCTGAGCCGCATGGAATGCCTCCGGCCGCATAGCTCCTTATGCCGCATGACTCCCTGAGCCGCATGCGTTTTCTGAGCCGCATGGGTCTTTCTTGGCCGCATGAGTCAATTTCTTTAGTATTTTCCATGCTTCTACAGGACCCCCTTCAAAGTTTTCAATTTGTAAAATTAAAATACTTTGAACAAGAAGCATGGCCGTGCTCTTCTAACCGCATATGAAACCCTGACCGCATAGAGATCTTGGCCGCATAGATTGTTCAGCCGCATAGCTTTTCGCCACGCCATTATGCATGCAAACCTTTTTGGGGCATGATCCTAGGAGTTTCTGACCTCTAATTAACTAGTCCGTATCGATAGCCGCAGAGTCGACTACTTTGTACGAAGCGTCGGTCTTGGTCCTCCTTTCTCTATAAATGGAAGGGTATTTAGAAGGATTTCTCTCTTAGACTCTTTCTGATTAAGATTTCTGTCTTGCTTTCTTCTTCCAACTGACAAACCACGATGGCCCCTAGGGCTTCCAAGACAGTGAAGAAGGTTGTGGCTAGGAGCAGGAAGTCGGCTTCGTCTTCAATTGCCGCACCCCCCGTTCGTCTTGATGTTCATGTTGTCGTCGAAGGTAAGGACTGTGCGAAAGATTGGGTGCTCTGAAACCCTAAAAGATGCTGCTCTGCTGCATTGCTTCATGCATAATCATTTTGATGCGAGCTTTTTAGATTACGTGGTCCGCATACACATCCTATGAGCCGCATGGAATATATTCCATGCCCAAGCCGCATGGAATACATTCCATCCCCAGCAGAGTCGCCTTTTTTTATTTTTTATTTTTTATTTTTTTTTCTTTTAGTTCAAAGATAACCCTTTATTGATGAAGTAAGGTATCTTTTCTAGAGGGATTACATCATCTGTGGAGGGAGCGTCAGTGTGGGCAGCCACATACTTGGCTAGCTCTGGTTCCTCTTCGGCTACCCCCTGTATGAATGAAGATTGAGAGGGCATCCTAGTCAGCTTGATCTTCAGAGGTTCAACTGACGGAGCGGAACGTAGGGTTGTCGGTAGACTAGCAACCCCCAGTCTGGCACTTGATGTGGAGCGAGGGGTGGCTGGTTCGCTTGAGGTGTCAGACCTCGTATCGGGGTGACGACCTTTCTTAGGCAGGCATATCGTCAGAGGTCTATCGGAGGGATTGAGCTTCTCTGTTTGGGATTGACCGACTCTCGGCAATCTGATGGTAAGTGGCCCTGTCGTGGGTCTCGGTACCTGGCCGAACCTTGGCAGCCGGATTCTCAACTGCTCTTCCTGTGCCGAGAGGCTGATCGCGTCCTTACGCAGCGTGGCGGTAAGGGGTACGGAATTGCCTGGTTTGCGAGCCTGGAGGTGGATTGTCAGAGGTTCTTCTGATCCCGTGGTTGCTTCAACATCAGTTTGTTTATTTCCTCCTTCAAGGTGCCTCTTCGACTTTTCGTATAGGCAGGAGTCCAAGTAATAAGATTCGACCCCTTTGAAGGGATCGATGTCAGCAAATTCTGTCCTCACGAAGCCGTGCTTGTCGACATATTTGAAGCATTGGTGTAGCATGGAAGGCACGATCATGTAATCGTGTATCCAAGGGCGCCCTAAAAGGATGTTGTATGAAGTGTCGGCATCTATGACGTAGCAAGTGACTTCTGATTGGAGATCGCCAATCTGATATTTCAGACGGATCTTTCCGATTGGGTAGCTCCTGCCCGAATTGAACCCGCTGATGGCGGTGTTTGTAGGGGTCAGGCGATGCATCGGGATGCAAAGATGATATAGTAGTCCTTTTGGAATGATGCTTATGGAAGATCCAGGGTCAATGTACATCCGGTCCACCTTTATGTTGCCGATGTAGCCTGTGTAGTATAATGGGCGATCGTGTAGATTGGTCTTGATGAGCATGTCTTATGGAGTGAAGACGATGTTGGACATTGCTCCTGTACAGGCACTGTCTTGGAGGTCTGCGGGCTGATTTTCTCCCGTGAGGTTGACCTGAGCCAGGTACGCATCGGCATTTTGAAGTGCATCGCTCAAAGCTGTGCGGACATCCTTCGAGAGCCTCAGGAGTTTATATAAGGACAATTTGGCCGGTGTATTGGCCAATTGCGCCAAGATGTCGAAGTTGTAGGGCCTCTCCAACCCCTGAGATATTTTCTTTCGGAGGGATTTGTCGAAGCGAGTCTTCTTCGGCCTAGGCTTGTCGGTCGTCGAAGGCTGAGCCGGTCTCGGAGCATCCGGGGTAGTGGGCGGATGATCATCAGTCGAGTTTTCAACCACCGGTTGAGATTGTGCTCCGGATCGAGTAACAACGGCCGTGACTTCCTCTTCATCTGCTGAGGTGGTGCGGCAGGATCTGACTTTTTCACTTTTCTTTTTAGAAGATGGAGTGGACTGAGTTACCTCGTGGACTAGGTCCGGATGGACCCACATGATTTCCCCTCGTGATGTGGTGAGGGGTACTAGACCAGCAGCTTGAGCAGGTGGGAGATTAGCAATCTCCATCGTTGCCAGAGGGATGGGTATAACCCCGTCCTGGGTCTCTGTTGGAGGGAAGCTGTCGAATTGTACGGACACCATGTTGGCTGCCACGGTTACCTCCTCGAAATCGATGGCCAGAGCGTTCGAATCGATGAGGTTTTAGATATATCGTTTCAGTTGGTAGCAGTCGTGCGTAGCATGGTGGACGTAACGGTGGTAATGGCAGAACTTTGGGTTCTCCAGATCAGCCGGCCGAGGCTCCCGTCTTGGTGGAGGAAGCTGAATCCTATCTCCTTGTATGAGCATGTCCAAGATAGGCTTGACGTGACCGTCTTCAAAAGAGTAAGTGATTTGAGGCCATTGTTTGTCCGCAGGTTGCGACTCAGGTTTCTGGGCTGTATCGGCCACCATAGCCTGCTTGCCTCTGTTGTCCCGGTTGTTGGAGGGGCTACCCCCATTGTCGTTAGTGGTGCTGGGACGCTTGCCCTTGTTCTCTCCCTCTGAGATATGTAATCCCAGTTGGCGAGCCTTCTTTAATCGTTCTTTGGCACTTGTAGCACTAATGATAAAAGCCTTCCAGTCCTTGAATTGACTCTCGCCCATCCAGAGACTGATTGATGGGAGTAGTCTCTTTTGGCAAATTTCGATCAAGGAAGAGTCCGGGTTGCCAGATGGTAACTTCATTACGGTTTGACGAAACCGTTCAATGTAATTCCTCGTCAGCTCTTTCTCTCCTTGAATGACGTCCATAAGGGTAGACATCGTGACGTCCTGCCCTACCTCATAGAACCTCTCCAAGAACAGGCGTTTGAAGCCAGCGAAGGAATGGATGCAATTGTCCGGCAGATTGCGGTACCAATCGAAGGCGACTCCTTCCAATGCCCCAATGAATAACCGTGTCAGGATAGCGTCATCATGGGGCAGATGGTCGGTAGTGACCTCGAAGTAAGTGATGTACCGACTTGCTGAGGTCTTGCCATCATAGGGGTTGATATTGAACGACTTATATCTTGGTGGGAATGGAACATCCCTCCATTCAGCAGGATATGGTTGCCGTATTATGAAGTCTTGAGAGTTTTCTCTGGCGTGGAACATGGCTCGGAGCTCTTGAACCTCTCTTCTTACTTCTCGGGCCTCGTCTATCGCGGTAGGGGCCGTTATCTCGGGAGGATTGTTGCCCGGGTTCGGTGTCGCTGAATTTGAATCTACGTTGATTGCGGGACCCGTGCTTGTCTGGCCAGGTGTCACCCCCTGCAGATTAGGAAGCACCGCTTTGATCTCGTCTACAGACTTGACCAAGGCGTGTAATATGGCCTCCAAAGTGTCGATGCGCTGGCGATCACCGGAACTGCCTTGATTGCTGTCTGTCATGAACACCGTCTTCACATGAGAAGTGACGAAAGGAGTGGTGGTGGATGTACCCTCCGAGTCGTACCCGTGCATCGAGAAATCATCAGGATATGTGGGGATGTTCTCTTCAGGTTCGGACTCGGAGGGAACACTACCCCCAGCTTCGGAGCTTGCTTCGTCTAGGATGTCCTTGGGGACGTCGGTATCTGTTGTATCCGTCGGAGGATTTGCTTCCTCCAGTCCGTATTCCTGGAATGTCGGATTGGCATGGATGTTTGGAGGAGTGCTACCCCCAGTTCCGACGACCCCCAATGTTGCAGACGATGAACTTCCTACTGCAGTAGTTTTTGTCTTCGAACGGGTGCGTTGAAATACTCCAGTGGAGGATAACCCTTTAGACGATGGTTTCTTAGCTGCAGTAGTTGACACCTTTAGACTGGAGATGCTCATTTTCTTTCCTCTTCCCTTGGCGAGAACTTTCTGCGCGGTCTTGCAGGAGACAACAGGAGGTGCCGCGTCTTCTGAGCTCGGGTGATGTAGTCTTTGGAAGACGGATGGCCGGTCTTCCGTCACCGCCGCATTGCTGCAACAGCAGTTGACGATGATCTAGGTGCATTGACGTCCGTGTGAGGGCTCTTTACACCCCGAAGCTCCTTCTTTTTCCTTGCGTTTGTGAAGGATAACCTCATGCAGGTCAGAGGAACCACTTTGTCTGTTTGCCGCCGGGGACTGGACTTGAGTGGTTTTATACAACTTCCCATCAGAGGCCCGCGTGATAATCAGCGGGACGCCCCGATAGTCAGAGGTTGGGGCAGTCGTCTGGACTTGATGAGCCCGCGCTGCCCTAGACTTCCTCCTTTTAGCACTTGTGGGTGCGTAATAGGAGGAGTCTAAGTCGAATACCACAGAGTCTGGATTATCATCCAGAGAATGATCAGAGTCAGGACCGCGTGAAAGCCGGTCGAAGACTGATCGAAAGAAGCGTGGGACGGATGCTATGCGGCTGGCATTGGGTACCGTACAGGCTGTCTGCATGCGGCTGTCTCTTGTTGTAGGATGAGTCTTTATGCGGTTAGGAGTCACGACCGTGCAGGCTGACCGCATGCGGTTGGCATCTGTGGCCGCATGGGTTTTCTGCAAGCGATTAACTTTAATAGCCGTATGAGTCTCATCCGTGCGGTTGGCAACTGTAGCCGCATAAGTTATGCGGCTGACAGATGTGGCCATATGAGTTTTCTTTATGCGGTCGGCGGTTGTAGTCGCATGGGTTTTCTCCCTGCGGTTAATACTCTTCTGCGGCTCGGATCGCGTAGAGTTCCTCTTTGCCCCTGCAAGTCCAGCATCATAGTGTTTTCTTCTGTCGGACTTGGGGACAGCAGAGTTGTCTACGGTCTGAAGTGGGGCCGCAGGGGAGTCTTTCTCGCCATCTTGAGCAATAGAGAGCACCCCATCAAGGGCTTGCGGAGGAGCAAATGATTTTGGCCTCCACTCTTTGCGAGCCTTTATGGTACGGGTGCGCTTCTGGACCGGGCCAGTGCTACCTTCAGAGAGCATCTCTTCGAACGCCTGTTGGTCGAAGCGTACGACCATCTTCTGTTGTGTAGAGCCAAGTTTGGCTGCGTTCGATTGCGTCACCAACTCCTCAGCCGTGGAGAAGTTAGTCCCCAGCAGAGTCGCCATCGTGTTTGCTATTGATTGTAAAAGTACAGAACAATTATCGGAGGACTGAACTTAGACTCATAATACAAACTCGCTCGTACAAAGAAAGCCTAGGGATGAAAACCTAGGTATAGCAGTCTAAGTACGATTGTTTATTTTAGATTCTGGAGGGTGACGATAGAGGCTCGGAAAAGCGACGGCCGCTCTGCCTTACTCCTTGGACGATCGGTACGCAGCCTTGACTCGGGGAAGATCTGCTTGGTCGTTGACGAAGAAATGCCTTCTTGCTCTCTCTCTGATTGCTCTCCTGGCTTCTCTCTCTCTGTGTATATTCTCTCTCTGACTATGGGGGAAGTCTATCTGTGTATACGTATTCTTCTCTGGTTTCTTCTTTTTGTATATCTCTCTATATATTACAAGGGAATAGCACCTTGCTATTTATAATAGTGGGATCTGATCACTAGGGTTGCCAATGATTAGCTCTTGGAGATGGCGGCGGCCTGGGGATTGATCAATCCAGGCCGTTCGTTTCTGATTGTGACGAATCAGAACCATTAAGGGTAGATCACACCAAATTTCCATTAGCAATTAATGCTGATTGGCATAAATCTTCCTTATAATGATTCTCTAATATCTGCGAATAAATCCAATTTATTCTCCTGCCACGTGTCCCAGATCATTGGGATTCGACCCGATCTTGGATTGCCATAAATCTGGGAGATTGATCGGCTGAGGACACGTGTCCCGAGAGCCAATGGTGAGACTGGAACCGCATGCAGATTGGGCCGCATGAGATTTGGGCCGTATGAATTTTGGGCCGCATAAGACTTGGGACACGTGTCAGGGCTGTCTGGGCAGTGGCCCCCTCCTTCAGACTTCTGAACCATATGATGAGCCGCATGAACCGCACAATAGTGTGAACCGCATAATGGTGTGTCTGCTTGAGCCGCATAGGTATGATCTTCTTGAGCCGCATAGGGATGATTCTACTCGAGCCGCATGGGACAGCTTCACTATAAACCGCATGGAAAGTCTTTACTTCGAGCCGCATAAGCACACCCACGTGGCAGGGCCACGTGGCATTTTGTTGCTCTCGGGGGATCGTGTCAGAGATTTCTTTCTCTTCCCTAGAGATTCATCATCATGACAGAGTCATAATTACCTGCTTTGGTGTCAGGTCTGTCAACTTTTCAGAGGGGTCAGCCGTCAAAGCAATTAATACAGCATGGAGGGGAGCACTGTCACGCCACATGTCTTCTGAGCCGCATGGAATGCCTCCGGTCGTATAGCTCCTTATGTCGCATGACTCCCTGAGCCGCATGCGTTTTCTGAGCCGCATGGGTCTTTCTTGGCCGCATGAGTCAATTTCTTTAGTATTTTCCATGCTTCTACAGCCACGTGTCTCAACTGTTGTGAGGACCGCCACGTGTCTCAACTGTTATGATGACCGCCACGTGTCTCTCTGTCTTGTGCGGTCTCTAAGTGAACAGCATATGGATGCCCCCCCATAATCCTAGTCGCATGAAGGTAGTAGCCGCATGAGGGTAGCAGCCTCATGAAGGAGGCAGCCACATGAAGGAGGCGGTCGCATGAAGGTGGCAGCCACATGAAGGAGGCAGCCGCATGAAGGTGGCAGCCGCATGAAGGAAGTAACCGCATGAAGGAGGCAGCCGCATGAAGGTAGCAGCCGCATGAAGGAGGCAACCATATGAAAGAGGCAGCTGCATGAAGGAAGCAGCCGCATGAAAGAGGCAGCCACATAGGGGTGCTTGGGACTCGACGGATCCTGTCAGTTATAAAAGATTTTCTTCTTTTCCCAAGGAGCACGCCATCATTATTTCAGCTTTATGTCAGAGCTGTCATTCATTGTGTCAGAGCTGTCATTCATTACGTCAGAGCTGTCATCAGAGCAATTAATTAGGAGGCTGCTTTATGGCCAGCTGTAGAAGCGGACAACGTATGGCCACGTGTCTTTGCTTGAGCCGTATGGAGCTGTTGGGGAGTTCTGAGCCGCATAAAGTTCTGAAGGATTCCCGAGCCGTATGGGGCTCCTTCTGTTTGGAGCCGCATGGGCTTTTCTTGTCCTTTTCCATGCTTCTACAAGACCCCCTTCAAAGTATTTAATTTAAAAAATTGAAATATTTTGAATAAGAAGCATGGCTATATATAAGCTCTTCTGGCTGCATAGGGTATTCTAGCCGCATGGACTTCCTAGCCGCATAGGATGTTCTGGCCGCATGGACTTCTTAACCGCATGGCCTTCCTAGTCGCATGGGTCATTTCTGGCCGCATAGACTGTCTGGCTGCATAGACTCCCTGCCACGTGTGCATCTTATTAATTACTCTTGATTTGCTTCAGATTTAAAGCCGCCTTTTGGGGCAGGATCCCAAGGGTCAGTTTTAAATATCCGAATTTTCCTCGATGAACGAAGAGTCAGTTTTGTTTTTATACAGCACGCGGATCGAAGCATCCGTTGGTTCATGAGCCCCCCTCTTTTGTCTGCCTATAAATAAGAGGGTTTATGGAGAGGGTAGACTTCTTTACTTTCTCTCGTCTTCAACTCTTCTCGCTATCTTCATCTTCCTTCTCCGCTCATCAGTCAACAATGGCCCCCAAGTCTTCTATAGTCGCGGTGAAGGATAAGGGAGTGGCTTCTTCATCAGCCACGGCGCCTGAAGTCCACCCCGATGTTCACCCCCCATTGCCGGTAAGGGTTTGGGCGGATCATATACTTTGAAACCATACCAAAGACGGCTCTGTTGCATGCTTTATTCACAAGCCTTTAATGTGTTCCTCATTTTCGTCGAACTGTTCAAATTGTATGGGCCGCATGTACGTCCCATGTTCGAGCCGCATGAGGGTATACCCCATGTCCGAGCCGCATAGGAGTTGTCTAGTGGCCGTATAGACACTTCATAAATTGAACCGCATAATGACCCGTCGCACAGAGCCGCATAAGTCTCTCTGAATCGAACCCCATGAAGCCCCCTCAATCAGGACCGCATAAGTTCATCTAGACTGGACCACATGAGGCTGTGTTAAAACTGAGCCGCATAAGCTACTCTGATTTGAGCCGCATAACGCTCCGCTAAGTAGAATCGCATAAGCCCACGCTAAACAGAGCCGCATAAGCTTACGCTAATCAGTGCCGCATACGCTCATGTTCGAACAGAGTCGCATGAGCTCTTTTAAAACAGAACCGCATACGCTCGTCTTTAAATAGGGCCGCATAAGCTCGTCTTTAAACATAGCCGCATAAGCTCATGTAAGCCAAAGCACTCAGTAATTTTGTTTTAGCCATCTTTTGATTTGTTTCTTTCTTTCTTTTTTCAGTGAATCTGCCAGTCAATGCAGCAGGAGAACCTCTGGTGGGTCGCGCCCAATCGGCTATGGGCTATCGATATGACCATATAGTCAAATATGTGACGAACCAGCTCCCAAAATAGCCTATGGAGAGGCTGAATGCTATCAAAAAACAGTCCTTTCACTTCCTCTGCGCCATGATAAACTCGAGGCAATTGGAGAGGGAATACCTGAAGCATGCGTTCCTCTTTGGGGATGCTTTGTCTGTAAAGAACACTCGGGCGCTGGATATATCCGAGAGCTGGGACTTTACTCTTGACGTGGTGGAGATCCATATCCCTCCGATAGAGCGTTATTTTCCTCTGTCCTGGTTCAATATGCTACCGTTAGACAGAAAGATGGTAGACTCCTTGACTCCAAGCAAGTCGGGGATGTTTGTGGGAAACATCCATTACAATAGGAATTTGGGGTCAGTATATACGGTAAGGGAACCGGTCAGTCGGTACGTGATGGGACTGGCTCCGGGTACCTTTATAAATGTCACATGTCCCAATTTTACATTCTTTCAGGTTGATACCTTCTTGAACCAGCTTCCTCGCAAAGGGTCGTATCCCGCCGGTCGGTTGGCATTACCGAACTGGATAAACCCTATCCCTACGTGGGCTAACCTGACCATGTGGATTCTGTAAAAATATGCGACTCCCTTGCGTGAGATCGGCCTCTACCATGCCATTCGGGGCACCTGTCATGGTCTACCCATAAATAAGCCGTTGTTCATGGCTCTTCTGGAGATGTACAACCGGCGGACGGGAACCTTCTTCACACCGGAAGGGGAGCTGGGACTTGCTCTCCACGAGATGTACGTTATCTCCAAGCTGCCCGGGGGGGGGAAGAAGTCTTTGAAGTGTACACCCCTATGAGCGAAGAGCTTGACGATTTGGATCGGCAGTTCCCGGGCTTTGTTGTCGTGTATCGGGAATTGTTATATCACCACAGTACTTGTCATCGGACGGCTATCAATAAGGATGGTAGCTCGGAAGGGAGCATTCCTCACACCACCACTTGGGTCTTATACCTTTTCATACTAGGTGGCTCAGGCCGAGTTTCTTTTCGAGATCCTCAAACTCATGAGGAGGTACAACACTTGGTGTCAACTGCCAAGAGATCTCGGTTCACGGGCGACACCTTTGGGAGTAAGACCGACTCCTTTAGTTATTTTTATCATGGTACTCAGCGACTGTTGGATAAGGGGCTTTTGGCGGGATTCCTGATGGTGTGGCTACGGAACTGCGTAGTCTCCGGAGGGACAGGTTCAATTGAGAGAATCAATCGCCATTTTATCCTTCCTGCCGTAAAGCTGGTCTTTGGAGCCAAGCTGGCTCTTCTTTCGGCAATGGTGTGCAGCATACACCATGGCCTTCGTGCCTTTTCTTCTAAAGTCATCGCCCGTGACACGACGATGGATTTTGAATGCATAGAGCTGCCATACCATTATCTGATGGGATGGCTGTTAATGTACAACCGGTCTTTGATGAGGCCTGGAGCAGAAGATGGCGTTACGGCTGATGACGCTTTCATTTTTTTATTCCACCATCAGCCCTAGGAGTACAGCACCATGCCAGCCTGTCGGAGAGCGCTGGCGAGAGTGGACAGATACGACTTTTTTGTGTTCGTACCTCATTTTACTGCTGAAGAAGTGAGGAGCGTACATGTTGATGGTACCGAACCCCCTCTCCTCTTGTCTGAGAAAATGCTCCTTTGGCTGCGTAATATCCGTCCAGTGCACCTAGTATATCGTAATCGCAACGTCGTCTACCTGGAGCCCTACTTGTCTAGCAGGTTCTCTCGCCAGTTCGGGTATAGCCAGTTGTTCTTTGACAGTCCCAGCTCTTTCCTGGGCTTTGAAGGTAGCGTCCTGGATGGTATCAGGGCATGGCATTATTGCGACACGGTACATACCCGAACCACCTTTTGAGTCCTTGATGGTGAGGTGCCAGGAGAGATTTTGTATATGGCGGCCTTATACCAGGTTACGGCGAGTGATCCTCCCGTTAATTTCGACCCGAGTACCAGCTTTATCGTAGGTACTGGCTTGGCGGAAAAGCCCAAGGGGTCTAAGACGAGGAAGAGGAGGGCGAATATGGTTCCTGTGCCTGACTCGAGTCCACAACTGTGGACGAAGAGAATGACGGGCACGATGCAGATAACTCTTTCCCTCCGGTGGAGAATGTCGGGACGGATTAAGCGCCTGTTATATCAGATGAGATGGTGGCAGATCAGCCACTTGTTATGCCAAACGAGATGGTGGTGGATCAGCCACCTGTTGTGCCTGGTCCTATACGGAAATATAGCAGGCAAGTCTCCCATGTTGGCGGTATTTCTTATTCCCAAAAATGGGCTATGATCAGTCGTCGCAAGCTAACTATAAAGGAGAGAGGCGAGGGTGTCAACCTCGCTTCGGAGGTAAATCGAGTTACTACCATCTTTATCCAGTTCTTCCTTTAAATTTTGATTTTAATCATCTTCCTTTCCTCTTGTAGGCATCAGAAGAGTCGGGCTCTCGAGAACCGGCCGTTGTTTCTGAAATCAATTCGGCCATGAATACATTAATTAGTGACATGTGTGCCGAGATTATTTCTGCCGTAGCCCTCTCGGCGGCTGCTGAGGGATCTCACATTACTGAGGCCTCAACGCAGGGCGACGGAGGCTCCGATGAACCCGTTCCCGAGACCGTTGAATTTTAGCAGGGTGACACTGATCCAGTCGTATCTCCTTCCAGGGTGACTGGGGCAGAAGAGCTAGCTGAATTCGGCTTAGAGGTTGCTGGTGAGGGGACTATGGCGGCTGTGAGTGAGCCTCAGCCTCCACAACCCTCCTCTGGTAAGATAAGCCAAATTTTGACTAGTGAGGAGGCCCATTTGCTCTATCATCACATCCTTCGGGTTATGCTGATTGATGGTTGCTCTAGACATATAGGTCCTGCCTCTTCACTGCCAATAACGGATATTGTCAAGGAAGGCTCTACCAGCGGGGGTCCGGCAGGAGAGAGTGTGCCCCCTCCTTTCCTGACTTATATTGAGGGGCCTCCCGCTGGCTCGAGTTCGGAAGATCGGACGGCGACGCAACCGGGGCAAGGAGCAATGGTCCGTGCGTCCTCCTCTGCTCATGTGGCTTCGGGGGTCAACCTCTCCGCCTTATCGAGCATCCAGGTTCTCCGAGCCGCGAAAGAGGAGCTAGCTGCTATCCATGTGTCTTTTTGCTCAGAATTTGTTTTCCTGGTAGCAGGGGCGACAAGTTCTGGTGCGTCTCCTTCGATACTGCCAGCTATACTTCCTCTGACTTCATCCTCTACGGAAGTTCTGGATGAGGCATCGTAGGATGTGGTTGACAGTTTCTACCGCCACTTGAAAAGAGGGGTCGAAGCTGCTGTGGAGTGGGGGACCCCTTTTGCTTTGGCCCGACAATGCGCCCAAGGCCAGATTGACATTCTTAAATCCCTCCCTGGTGGGGCAGGGATAGCTGCATTTCTGGAGCCCAAACTATTAGAGGCTGATCAGCTCGTGGCCTAGTTTTTAGTGCTGCGATAAGTTGATCTATCTGCGGCAATAGATCAGGAGCGGGGCTTCCTTACCACTGTCCTGGAGAAGATAAGGGCTACACGAGATAAGTCCAAGCCGGCTATAATGAAGGACCTCAGCGACCTATCTCTTCTATATTATCAGCTGAGCCATAGGAGCGAGGATTGCATAGCTCGAGGAGCGGCCGCCTCTCGTGGAATAACTGATACAAGGGAGCAGATCCTCGAACTCCAGAGGAAGCTGGCCTTCTTGGAGTCTGAGCTTGAAGCTTCCCGTACGGATAAAGAGCTGATCGTTCATGAGGCCGAAAAGGTCTCCTGAGCTTTTGCTGGTCTGGAGCGTGCTTTGAAGAAGCTCGAGGATGGCTGGCGGGCGCATGTGTATCTATAAGATGCGGAACGACTGGCTTAGGAGGCCGAGCGTCGGGCCAGACAGGGATTCGAGTGGTCGACTGTCTTGCTAAGGGACCGTCTCATGGAATTGTGTATCGCCGAACCATAGCCGGCTCATTTTTTTCCCTTTTGTTTTCATTGCTTTATTTTCTTGAGGGGGACGTGGTCCCCAGAACATGTAGTACTTTTGCCATTTAAATAAAGAGTATGTTTCATTCTACCCTTCATTTGTACTGCTTATTGTGTTTGTGGTGTTGTGGTATTTGCCCTACTGGGGGACTATTTGTGGACTTGTTACCCTGGGTATACCTTGGTTTTAGGTACAGATAACAAGTTGATGGGGATACTTGGAACAATTCCATAGTAAGGTGTTTATGGACGTTCCTGATATCGGGAGAAAGAATGCCATGGAGCAGTTGGGCTCCTGGGACATGATGAGAAATTTATGGTCGACAGAGGACATTTGTGGTCACCTGAGATCATTTGTGGTCAACAGGGGACATTTGTGGGCCTATTATCCTTAGCGTACACTGAGTTTTTTTTTGGTACGGATAATAAGTCGAGAGAGAACCAGCATACTTACTCAGAGGTAATAAGGATATGGTAAATATGAGGGTTTCTTCGATGGAGCCTTCCCACTCAGAGGTAGTGAGGACATGGCAGGAGGGGGCTTCATGAAGGGATACATATAACGACTCAGAGGTAATGAGGATGTGGAAGTTCTATGTGAGGGCCGGTTTGTTTTTGATGGAAGTGAAACAACTCAGAGGTAACATCGACATGGTTGTTTTGGGAAATTTATGGATTTGTTACCCTTTTTGTGCACTGGAAGTGCGGGTATTGGATCATAAGGAGGGAGCTCTTTTAGGAGGAAAGTTCAGAGGTATGATCATGACTTACTACCTACGAAAGGCGATATAGATTTATCCGTAGTGACCAGAGTGTGAGTTCAGCGGTACTTGTGGGTACATAACTCAACAATCTGGGAGATTTGGGATCAGAATGTAAGTTCAGTGGTACCTGCAGGTACGTAACTTGACAATCTGGAGATTTAAAGTCGAAATATTAGTTCAGCGGTACTAGGGGTACATAACCCATTAATCAGGGATATTTGGATTTGGAGTATGAGTTCAGCGGTACCAAGGGGTATGTAACTCGACAATTTGGGGAATTTGTAGTCGAAATGTGAGTTCAGCGGTACCACAGGGTACATAACTCATTGCTTAGGAAGATTTGTAGTCGGGATGTGAGTTCATCGGTACCAGAGGGTACGTAACTCATCACCCTGGAGGATGTTGTTACAGACATAATACTTCTTTAGGAACTTTCCATTGATGGGCAACATGAGTAAGTCTCCATTTTGTTTTACGTGGCGGTAAGCTCCATTAGAGAATACAGCGTCGATGATGAACGGGCCTTCCCACTTTGGCTGGAACTTGCCGGCAGTTTTGTGAGTCATAACCATCGGCCTCCGAACTGCCAGAACGAGATCACCTACTGGGAATGTTCTATTTTTAACCTTTTTGTTGAAGGTTCCGGAGATACGTACCTGGTATAGCTCAATTCGCTGTTGAGCTAATAGGCGCTCCTCATCTAGGGCCTCCAACTTTTGTAGTCGGCGATGGTGATTATCATCCGTTGTTAACTGATAGGTGAGAGCGACGCAAAATGAGGGGATTTGAGTCTCCAGTGGTAGAACTAACTCACTTCCATATACCAGAGAGAATGGTGTGTTCCGGTGGCAGTCCGTACTGTAGTATGGTACGCCCATAAGCATTCGCCAAGCTTTTCATTCCAGTCGCGTTTGTTTGATGACACGAACTTCTTGAGAAGCTTGATGACTGTTTTATTGAATGCTTCAGCCAGACCATTAGCCGCCGGGTTGTATGGTGTTGAAGCAATATTTTGGATTCGATGTTTGTCGCAAAACCGATAGAAGGCATGGCTTGCGAACTGAGGACCATTGTCGTGGATGATCCTTCGTGGCAGTCCAAAGCGGTAAATGACGTGATGCTTGAGGAAGCTGATCACGTTTGAAGTCTTGACTTCTGCCAGCGGAATAGCATCCGCCCATTTGGAGAAGTAATCTGTGATTGCGAGTATGAAGCGATGTCCTCTGGACGAAGGTGGAGTGATCGGACCAATGATGTCCATTCCCCATGCTTCGAATAGCCAGGATGCCACCGTCGAATGTAAAAACTCAGATGGCTGGGGGATGAAATCTGCGTGGACTTGACAGGCTTTATATTTTTGTGCATAGTCTATTGCATCTGCAACCATCGTGGGCCAGTAATATCCCATTCGTCGAAGGCGATCTTATAATTTTGGGCCGGGCTGATGGGCTCCTCAAATGCCATCATGAGCTTTTCGTACGACTTCCTTGGCTTAAGTATTTGACAGACATCGAAGCAGTAATCCATCGTATGATCGCCGATATAGCATTTTCGTCTCTGTATCGTAGAAAAATCTGAGGGAACGTCTTCTGATAGAAGTGGCTTCCTTCGGATTCTCCGGCAGGATGTCGTAGACCACGAAGTCGATGAATGGTTGTCTCCAGTCTGGGGCATTGTCGACTGTCCTAGCGGAGTAACTCTCAACACATTGAACATTATTCATGGGACAGACCAACTCACGGCCTATGATGTCGACTAAGTGGTGAGCATGATTTGGAACTGCTAAGGAAGCGGCAAGGCCTGCTAGGGCATCGGCTTCAATATTCTGGAGCCTGGGAACGTGTTCTATGAAGAACCCTTCCAAGGATGAGATGATGTTAATCGCTATTTGGTGATAGGGGATCATGTCTTCATGACGCACTTCGTATGAGCCCCGGATATGATTGACGATTAGCTACGAATCGTCGTATGCTTCAAGATATTCTACCCCCAGCTCCTTTGCAAGTCGGAGGCCAATGACCAGAGCATTGTACTCAGCCATATTGTTTGAGCAGGAATCCGTGAGGGAGTAAGCCCGATTGATCACCAGTCCGGAGGGAGAAATCAGCACCACTCCGACTCAAGCGATGATGTTGTCCTTGGGCCCAGTTCTAGAAGCGCCGTCGAAGAACATTTGCCATACGGCATCATAAGAGGCCATATTTGAATTGGCGACCTCATCTGGAATCACTTTGTTTATTCGGGTTGACTTCGAGCCTGGATGAGCTGCTAAAAAGTCCGTCAGAGCTTGACCTTTAACAGCCTTCTGCGGGACGAAGAACATATGGTAGGGAGACAATAAAATCACCCAGGTAGCGAGGCGAGAGCTGAGTGCACCTGGCTTGGTCATGAGGACCCTGAGGGGATTGACCCTTGATATGATATGGATGGTTTATCCCGTGACGTAGTGTCGCATCTTCTGAATGGCGAACACAAGAGCAAGGCACTCCTTTTCTACGGCAGTGTATTGATGCTCCGGCCCCATCATCATTCGGCTGAAGTAATATATAGCTTGCTCGTGGCCTACATCATTGTTTTGTGCTAGTAAAGCACCGAGAGAATGCTTCATTGCTCACACATAGAGCAGGAATGGTTTTCCAGCAACCGGGACCACCAGGACTGGAGGGTTCGTTAGATATTCTTTGATGCTGTCGAAGGCGTGCTGACATTCTTCATCCCATACGAATGAAACACCCTTCTTCATAAGGTGGGTGAATGGTTGACATCATCCAGAGATGTTAGAGATAAACCTTCTGATGTAGGCCAGCCTCCCTTGAAGGCCTCGGAGTTCACGAAGATTTCTTGGGGGACCCATCTCCATGATTGCCTTCGTCTTCTCAGGGGCTATGTGGATACCTTGGGAAGTAATGATGAAACCTAAGAACTTCCCGCTGGATACGCCCAAGAAAGATTTTGTGGGATTCATTTTCAAATTGTGCGCTCGTATCAGCTCGAACACTGTCCTCAGATCCTGCAGATGGTCACTTTTAGAGCGGCTTTTGATAGCGATGTCGTCGACGTAGCATTCCATTGTCTTGTGCAGGTGGTCTCTAAAGATAATGCTCATAGCTCTTTGATAGGTGGCACCAGCGTTCTTGAAACCGAAATGCATGACTGTGTAGCAGTATGTACCAATTGGTGTTCGAAATGATGTATCCTTTTCGTCATCAGGGAATATCTTGATCTGGTTTTACCCCGAGAAAACATCCATAAATGACATATGCTCAAAGCCGCAGGTATTGTCGATCATGATATCTGTGATAGGGAGAGGAAACTCATCCTTAGGACATGCCTCATTCAGATTACGAAAGTCAATACAGATTCGAATATTTTTATTCTTCTTGAGGACTAGTACTATGTTGGCGACCCAGTTTGGATGCTATTCCTTACGGATGAAGCCACTGGCTATCAGTTTGTTGACATCAGCTTCGATGGCGTTCATGACGTCGGGGCAAAACTGTCGTTGCTGTTGCTTGACCGGTTTTGCGTTCGGACGGATGTTGAGCTTGTGAAGTGCAACCTCAGGGTTTAGCCCTGGCATATCTCCGTAGCTCTAAGCGAACACGTCGATATATTCTCTGACGAGTTGTAGTAGTGATTCTCGCTCCTCGTTTGTCAGATTATTGCTGACGAAGATGGGCTTTGGAGAGGACTCATCTTCGAGATCGACTTGTACAACCTCATCCTCGGTGGGGGGCTCTCTTTGTTCAAACTGCTTCTTCCACTGCGTATCTAGTTGTTGTGCCCACGGCTCTAACTCAAGAAGTTCAGGAATGTCTTCATCTTCTTCGTAGGCGTCGGCAAATACCATATTGACGGACCAGACTTGCCTGAGCATGTCCTCGATGCTGACATCCGAATCGAAAGTGGGTGATCCAGTTGAGTGTGAGTGCCAGTCGCATTCCTCGTCTGAGCTTTCAGGGGTCGTTGCTGGTGTAACATAACCTAGCCCACATCTGGTTTTGTTGTAGTAGTCTCGTGGTTCACCAGCCGGGACCGACAATTGAAAGGGTAACCGCCATCCAGTGCCATAGTTTAAGCCTGGTGTAGTTTCCAGATCATACCCTTGTTTTTGCATGAGGTACTTGGATTGGGAACTATACAGATAAAGGGGCAATCTCCCGATGTCTGGTTCGAGATCAACTTCTTCTACCCTAAAGGGTCGTGGGTCATTCTTCCGGCCGAAGATGATTAGATGATCCTCTCCATCGATTATGCGGTAAGCGTCTTCCACTGGAGTAAGTTGGTTTACGGTGCAGACATTTGTTACCTGTGTGTGCAGGTGAGTGCCTATACCGTGTTCCATAGCATACATTGTACAAAGCTTATTAAGCTCGAGATAATTCAAAGATAACCCTTTATTGATGAAGTAAGATATTTTTTCCAGTGGGATTACATCATCTGCGGATAGCACATCAGTGTAAGCATCCACATACTTGGATCGTTTTGACTCTTCTTCAGCTACCCTCTGTGTAAATAAAGGCTGAGAGGATGACTTAGGCAGCTTAATCATCAGGGGCTCCACGGATGGAGCAGAACGTGGAGTAGTTGGTGTACTAGCCACCCCCAGTTTGGTGCTTGGTGATGGGCGGGGAGTTGTTGGTTGGCTAGCAGTCCCAGGCTTAGCATTCGACTGTCGATTCATTCTGGAAAGATGAATCGTCATCGGCTTGACAGAGGGATTGAGCTTTTCTATTTGTGGCTGGCTAGCTTTAGGCAGCCAGATTGACAGTGGCTCTGTCGTGGGTCTTGGCACTTGGCCAGACCTTGGCAGTTGGATTATCATCTATTCCTCCTGTGCAGAGAGGCTAATTGCGTCCTTACGCAGAGTGGCCGTAAGGGCACAATTATGCCAGGTTTACGGGCTTGGAGGTGGATCGTTAGAGGTTTTTCTGATCTAGTTGCTACCTCAGTTTGACCTTAAGTATCTCCTTCGGCGAGATGCTTTTTTGACTTCTCGTACAAGCATGAATCTAAGTAGTAGGATTTGACCCCTTTGAAGGGATCGATGTCGGCAAATTCAGTCCTCACAAAGTCGTGCTTGTCGACGTACTTGAAGCATTAGTGCAGTGTGGAAGGCACGATCATGTAATCGTGTATCCATGGACGCCCCAGGAGAATGTTATAGGAAGTATCCGCATCTATGACATAACAGGTCACTTCTGACTGAAGATCGCCGATTTGGCACTTCAAACGAATCTTTCCGATCGGATAGCTTCTGCATGAATTGAAATCACTGATGGCGGTGCTTGTTAGCGTCAAGCGATGCATTGGGATGTGTAGATGATGTAGTAGGCTCTTCGGGATGATGCTTATGGAGGAACCGGGGTCAATATGCATCTGGTCTACCTTGATATTGCTAATGTACCCAGTGTAATACAGAGGGCGATCGTGTAGGTTGGTCTTGATAAGCATGTCCTGCGGAGTAAAGACGATGTTAGGTATTGCACCTGTACAAGCGCTGTCCTGGAGATCTTTAGACGAGCTTTCCCCAGTGAGATTGGATTGAGCTAAATATGCGTCGACATTATGGAGCGCCTCGCTCAGTGCGAGGCGAACATCTTTGGAGAGCCTTAGGAGCTCGTATAGCAATAATTTGGCCGGTGTGTTAGCCAATTGCGCCAAGATGTCGAAGTTGTAGGGCCTCTCCAGTCCATGAGACGTCTCTCTTCGGAGCGGTTTGTCGAAGCGAGTCTCCTTCGGCCTAGGCTTGTCGGTTGTCGAAGGCTACGAAGGTCTTGGAGCATCAGCAGCTGTTGGCTGATGATCTTTAGCCGAGTTACACGGTGGCAGTTGGGTTTGTGCGTCGGAGCGGGTAACAACAGCAGTAGCTTCTTTGAATTCTGTCGAGATTGTGCGACATGATTTGACTTTTCTATTCTTCTTTTTGCTGGTAGAGGGAGGTGCGGACTGAGTCACCTCAGGTACCAAGTTCGGATGGACCCACATGATCTCCTCCCATGATGTGGTAAGGGGCACTAGACTAGCAGCCTGGTCTCGGGGTGATGGAAGGTTGGTAACCTCCATTTTTGCTCTGGGGACGGGTACTACTCCATCTTGAGCCTTTGTCGGAGGGAAGTTGCCGAATTATACTGACACCATGTTGGCTGCTACGGTCACCTCTTCGAAATCAATAGCCAGGGCCTTAGAATCGATGAGATGCTGGATGTATCACTTCAGTTGGTAGCAGTCATGTGTAGCATGGTGGACATAGCGATGGCAGTGGCAGTACTTGGGGCTCTCCATTTCCGCAGGACGAGGTTCAAGCCTTGGAGGAGGGAGCTGAATTCGGCCTCCCTGTATGAGTATGTCCAAGATGGTCTTGACATGGCCATCCTCGAAGGAGTAGGTCATCTGAGGCCACTGCTTTTCTGTCGGCTTTGATTCGAGTTTTGGGGCTGTGTCGGCCACCATAGCCTGTTTGCCCTTGTTGTCTCGATTGTTGGAGGGGTTACCACTATTGTTGCTGTTGGTGCTAGAGAGTTTGCCCTTGTCCCCACCTTCTGAGACGTGCAATCCCAATTGGCGAGCTTTCTTCAATTTATCTTTTGTGCTAGTGGCGCTGATAATAAAAGTCTTCCAATCCTTAAGCTGACTTTCACCCATCCAGAGGCTGATCATGGGAAGCAGCCTCTTTTGGCAAATTTCAATTAAGGAGGAATCGGGGTTACCGGAAGGCAACTTCATCGCGGTCTGGCGAAACCGCTCGATGTAGTTTCTTGTCAGCTCCTTTTCTCCCTGGACAACGTCCCTGTGGGTGGACATTGTCACGTCTTGTCCTACTTCGTAGAACCTCTCCAGGAATATGTGTTTGAAGTCGGTGAAAGAATGGATGCAGATGTTTGGTAAGTTGCGGTACTAGTCGAATGCGACCCCTTCCAATGCTCCAATGAATAGCCGCATAAGGATGGCGTCGTCATGAGGCAGATGGTTGGTTGTGACATCAAAGTAGGTGATGTACCTGCTTGTAGATGTCTTCCCATCATATGGATTGATGTGGAATGTTTTATATTTTGGTGGTAAGGGGACATCTCTCCACGCAGCAGGATACGGTTGTCGCATCCTGAGGTCTTGGCAATTTTCTCGGGCATGGAACATGGCCCGGAGCTCCTGGACCTCTCTTCTTACCTCCCTGGCATTGTCTGCAGCGGTGGGGGCCGATATTTCAGGAGGATTATCACCCGGGTTTAGTGCGACTGAATTCGAATCCGAATTGACCGTGGGACCCAAGCTTATTTGGCCAGGCGTTCTTCCTTGCAGAGTTGGAAGGGCCGCTTTGATCTCGTCCGCGGACTTGACCAAGGCATGCAGTATGGCCTCCAGAGTGTCGATGTGTTGGCGATCACTGGGACCGTGTAAAACCCGTAATTTTAATTAATTATTTTAGTGCTTTTTATTATTATTATTATAAATCATTTATTTAGGAAAATGGTATTTCTGGAATTTTAGTTTTGGTCAAACCCGTAAAAATTTTATTGTATAATTTATTTGCTAAATTATTAATTATTATTATTTTAAAAAAGCATATTTTTTAGAAATATTATTAATCCTGAAATTTGATTGTTGGGCCTGACCCGTTCTGACTCATTCTGACCGTCTCGAAAACCATATATATAAATATTATTTTTCCTATTAAAAAAAAACAAATCTTTTTTCCTTTAAAACGTTATTAACTCTTTTACTCTTAAACTCACTTTCTCTCCCTCTTAATTCTCTAACCATCAGAAGGAAAGGAATTCATTCCTTTACCAGCCGTTCGTGAGAAGCCGAGCTCTTCCCCCCCCCCCCGAACGTCCGCCGCCACCCAGACTATTCCGTTCATCTACCGAAACCCCCATATTTCCTCTATAAAACCCTTTTCTCTCCACCATACTTCATCCACTCTCCATAACAAACCCTCTTTTACCCAAATCTCGTGCCCTAGCCCGATCCACTCTGATCCATGCCTGGCGCACCTCCTTCCGCCCGACCCCGAGTTCGGCGCGCTCTTCCGGCGACCTCTGGCACCGACAGCCCCGACCCAGCCACCGCCGCTTCCAAGCCGCGCCCCTCTGCCCGAGCGCCCTGCCCGCTGACCCGCACGCGACTCCGTCCCCGATCCGAGACCGAGCCCAGGCGAGCCCCTGTCCAGCACACCGCTACAGTTCTGTTCCCGTGGTTTCCTCGGCAACCCTGCAGTTTTTTTTGATCTTCTATTCCAAGCCCCATCTTCTGTTCCCGTAGGCGTGCTCGGATTTGCTGTCCGATCCCGGTTCGGTACGTATAGCGCTACCGTGATCCGGCGAGGCACTGTTCCGAGCTATTTTCAGTCGTCCGTGGATTTTCTTTTCTCCATTTTTAACATCTGAGAGCTCTAGTCGAGCAACCCCAGGGTTCGAAGACTGTACTAGCATCATCCCGGAACCAACATCGAATCCAGTCATAAAACAAAGGCAAGTACATTTTGTGGTAGTTTACAATTATTTAGTAATCATTTTATTGCAAGTTTAAACCACGATGCAACACGGAACTCTCTCTCTGAGAGCATTGATTGATTGACTGTTGGGTACTGGGGGAGTAGTGTAATGAGTATGACCACATCCAAAGTAGTATACTGACTGTGTTAGCTTACCCCTCATACACACGGGGATAAGCCATATCGTATCAATAGGATACAACTGTACAACCCAATTCGGTCATATTCATTGCCTATTCACATCACAATATTTTAACTACTGGAGAACTATTTATTTTAAATTATTTAAAAGTGCATAACTCTATTATTATTTTAATTGTTGGATTATCATGAATTGTACTTTGCTCCCTCCTGACTGGAGACCAACATTTTTAGGTGATTGCGTCATCGAGGATCTGATGTCTAACTCTGGTCCCGCAGAACTTGGAACCCCAAAATCTTAAAGAGCTGGATTAGTATTTATTTTTCTTTTAGAAACAAGTATAATAATTGAATGTTGTATTAAAGTTGTTGTATTTCAGGCTTTTCAAATTGAATAAAATGTTTTTTTATATATATTTCGTTAGAATTTTATCTGCATGTGTTTCACTGCTTGATACAGCTTACTGCCGTCGTCTCAACAACGGTACAGGCTGGGCATGATCCGGTTCGACCCAAGAAATAGGGACCGGGTCATGACAGACAGTCTTGGTTGCTGTCCGTCATGAATACCATCCTCACATGAGGAGAGATGGAAGGAACGGTAGAGGACATGCCCTTTGAGTCATACCCTTGTACAGAGAAGTCGTCAGGGTATGTAGGAATGTTCTTCTCTGGTTCAGACTCAGAAAGAGTGGTACCCCCAGCTTCAAAGCTTGCCTCATCTTAAGAATTATGGGCGTCCTTAGGGACATCGGGATCTGCTGCATCTATTGGGTGAATCATTTCTCCTAGATTGTCTTCTTGGAACACTGGATTGTCGTCGATATTTAGGGGAGTGCTACCCCCGGCTCCAGTTCCTCCCAGAGATGTGGACGACGAATCTCCAAGTGTGGCAGATTTCAACTTTGAGCGGGTACCTTGGTAAACTCCTCCTGTAACGGTGGTAGACAACCGTTTAGAAGAGAGTTTCTTGGTTATACCGGTGGAGATTTTTGGACTGGAGATATTTGCTTTCTTCCCGCTCCCGCTGCCAGGAATCTTCAAAGTAGAATTGCAGGAGGCGACGAGAAGTGCCTCGTCTTCTGAGCTTGGGTGTTGCAGCCGTTGGAAGACGGACCGTCGGTCTTCTTATACTGCTGCCTTGTTGCAGCAGCAGTTGACAATGACTTGGGTGCATTGTTGTCCCTGACAGGACTCTCTGCACATCAAATCTTCGTCTCTTTCTTTGCGTTTGTCAAGAATCATGTTGCATAAGTCACCCGTTTTGTGGGCCCGGGCGTTTTGAGCCCATGAGTGTGTTGGCCTCCTGCTTGCTCTCTGATGTGGGGGTAGTGTTTGCCATTGATTGTAAAAGTACAGAACAGTTTTATGGAAGGACTGAACTTAGACTCATAATATAAACTCGCTTGTACAAAGAAAGCCTAGGGACGAAAACCTAGGTACAACAATCTAAGTATAATTGTTTATTTTTGATTCTGGGGGTGACGATAGAGGCTCGGGAAGGCGACGGCAGCCCTGCCTTACTCCTTAGACGATCGGTATGCAGCCTTGGCTCCTGTGTCGAGATAGTTGGCGTTGATAAAGAAATGCTCTTCCTGATCTCCTCGTATTGCTCTTCTGGCTTCTCTCTCTCTGGATTGATCTATGTAGATTCTTCTCTCTGACTATTGGGAGGAGTGTCTCTCTGTATATGCGTATCTCTCTCTGTTAGTATATCTTCACAAGGGAATGACACCTTGCTATTTATAATAGTAGAAGCATCATTAAGGTTTATAATAATTGCCTCTTGGAGATGGCGGCGGCCTGTGGACTGGTCAATCTAGGCCATTCGTTTTGGATTGTGACGAATCCGAACCATTGAGTGTAGATTACACCAAATCTCATCAGCAATTAATGCTGATTGGAATAAATCTTCCTCATAATGATCTTCGAATGTCTGCGAATAAATTAGATTTATTCTCCTGCCACGTGTCCCAGATTATTGGGAGTTGACCCAATCTTTGATTGCAATAAATCTGAGAAATTGATCGACTTAGGACACGTATCCTAGGTGCCACTGGGGGGATCTGAACCGCATGACGAGTGAGCCGCATATGATTTTGGGCCACATATGGTTAGGGCCACGTGTCAGGGTTGCCTGGGTAGTGGCCCTTCCTCGAGCCTTTGAACCACATGGAGGTGATCATTGCGAGCCGCATAGGGATACATCCGCCTGAGCCGTATGGAAATGGTTCTCTTGAACCGCATGGGAAGGCCTCTGCTTGAGCCATATGAGGCTGTCTCGGCCTGAGCCACATAGGGCGGCTTCATTCTGAACTGCATAAGAAGTCTCTGCTCGAGCCGCATGAGGCTGCCTCGGCCTGAGCCGCATAGGACGGCTTTATTCTGAACCGCATGAGAAGTCTTTGCTTGAGCCGCATACGAACGCCTACGTGGCAAGGCCATGTGGCATTTTTATGGTTCTCGGGGGATTTGTGTCAGAGATCTCTTTCTTTTTCCTAGAAGTCTGTCATTATGACAGAGTCATAATTACTTCTTTTTGTGTCAGGGCTGTCACTTTTCAGAGTTGTCAGCCGTCAAAACAATTAATGCGAGAGGGCAGAGGAGAGGACTGTCCCGCCACGTGTCTTCTGAGCCACATGGGGTGTCTTGGGCCGTATAGTCCCTTATGCCGCATAACTCTCTGAGCCGCATGGGCATTCTGAGCCGTATGGGGTTCCTTGGCCGTATGGGTCATTTTCTTTAATATTTTTCATGCTTTTACAGGGCCTCCTTCAAAGTTTTCAATTTGCAAAATTAAAATACTTTGAATAAGAAGCATGGTCGTATTCTTCTGGCCGCATATGAAACCCTGACCGCATAGAGATCTTGGTCGCATAGATTGTTCAGCCGCGTAGGTGGTTCAGCCGCATAGATGGTTCAACCGCAGGGGACTGTTCAGCCGCATAGTTCTCGCCACGTGTGCGGGTCTTTAATTGCCTCAAATTCGTTTCAGCGCCATTTTGTAGGGGGGAATCCCAAGGGTCAGCTCATTAAATCTTTCGGATTTTACGCCCTAGGTGAATCTTGGAGACGAAACCCGAGGAGTCGGTTTCGCTTTTTATGAGGCGGTCATTGGCCCACGTGTCCTCCTTCTCCCGTCCTCCTATAAATAGGAGGAGTTTGAAGAGAGAAAGGGCTTCTTTACTTTCTTTTCTTTTCCTTAAATCTTCCTTATCTCGATTGTCCTTCCCCTCTTCGATAACTAATGGCTTCCGAGAAGACCATGGCAGCAAAGGGCAAGAAGACAGCCTCTACTTCTGCCTCGACTGCGGCTGCTACTCCGCCGGTCATCGTACCTAATGTTCATCCTGACGTTCACCCCCCCATTACTGGTATGGACAATGTATGAGTTAAAGAACCCTAACTGCCATGGCTACATCGCATACTTTATGCACGAGTCTTTGCAAATCGCATGTTCGCCCTACGGCTGAGCTGCGAGCCGCATAAGAAAACCACCGTGTCTGCATATGCGCTTCGTCGATGAAGCCGCATAAGCGACGCTAAACCGCATAGACTTTTATTGCACGGAGCCGCATAAGTGTTCTTCTGAGCTTGAGCCGCATGAGGCTTTTTGGAGCCGCATAAGGATTCGAAGCCGCATAAGGCTTCATGGAGCCACATGGATGTTTTCTTGAGCCGTATGAGGCTTGGAAGCACCCAATCAGCTCTCTTTATCCATCCATTTAACTTACCTTTCTCTGTCTTTTCTTCAGTGAATCTGCCGGTTAACGCTGCTGGAGAACTCTTGGTGGGTAGCGCCCAAGCTGCTCTCGGCTATAGGTACGACCATATTGTTCAGCATATGACGGACCAGTTTTCGAGCGATGAGCCTCTGGCTAGATTGAATGCCATCAAGAATCAGTCTTTCCATTTCCTTAATGCTATGATGAACTCCGAGAAATTTGAAGGGGAGTATTTGAAGCCTGTGTTCTTTTTTGGAGACGCCTTGACCGTGGAGAACAATCATGTTCTGGAGGTGTCGGAGAATTGGAGTTTTATCTCTGACGGGATGGCGATCCGCTTCCCCCAGATGGAGTGACACTTCCCATTATCTTGGTTCAATATGCTCCCATTGGACCGGAAGATGGAGGAGACTTTAACCCCTACCAGAAGTGGGATGTTCGTGGGGAACATCTATTATAATAACAATCTGAAGTCCGTGACTGCCGGCAAGGTGCATACTAGCTGTTCTGTGACGGGGTTGGCCCCAGGTTCTTTCCTGAATGTGGCGGGCCCTAACTTTACATTTTCTACCGTCGATACTTTTATAAATCAACTTGCTCGGAAGGGCTCCTATCCCGTTGGTTGGTTGATATTCCCTGGTTGGGTACACCCTATTCCCTCGTGGACCAATTTGTCTACTTGGATCTTGCAGAAGTATGAGGCCTTTTTGTATGAGATTGGCCTTTACCACGCTATCCGAGGCACCAGTCATGGCTTGTCCATAAATAAGAAGCTGTTCATGTCTCTGCTGGAGATGTATAATTGCCGTACGGGGACCTTTTACACCCCTGTAGGGGAAATGGGACTCGCGCTCCATGAAATGCACGCGGTCTCCAAGCTTCCTTGGGGGGACGAAGCTTTTGAAGCGTATACTCCCACTAATGAGGAACTCGAAGATTTGGAATGACGGTATCCTGGCTTCGTGGCTCTTTACCAAGAGATATTGTGCCATTATAGCACATGTCATCAGATAACCCGAAAGGATAGTAACTCGGAAGGGAATGCTCCCCACACCAAGGACTGGGTGCACTATCTCTTTCCGACAGATGTCTCAGGTCAAGTTACCTCTCGTTGCCCTCGATCTCGGGAAGCGGTTAAGGACTTGGTGTCGTGGGCTAAGAGAGTGGCCACTACCAGTGACAGATTCGGGAGCAAGACTGACGCTTTTGGTTACTTTTACCAGGATACTCAAGAGCTGTCCGAGAAAGCACTTCTAGCAGGATTTTTGATGATCTGGCTACGAAATTATGTAGTCTCGGGAGGAGCCGGTTCTATTGAGAGAATTAGTCGTAACTTCATCCTTCCGGCTGTGAAGTTAGTTTTGCGAATCAGGCTAGCTCTCCTCCCGGCCATGGTGTGCAGCATACACCGTGGCCTTCGTACCTTCACATCCAAAGTCATTGCTCGCGACGTGACCAAGGATTTTGAACGAACTGAGTTGCCCTATCACTATTTGATGGGGTGGCTGCTGATACATTATCCGTCTTTGATGAGACCGGGCTCTGAAGACGGTGTGACTGATGATGACGCATTTATCTTTCGCTATCGTGACGAGCCTTGGGAATGTGAGACCATGCGGGCTTGTCGGATGGCATTGGCAAGGGCAGATAAGTATTATATTTTCGTATCCGTCCCTCGCTTTACTGCCAGGGACATAGAGGCTGTACATCTTGACGTTATTGCGCCGCCTCAGCTTCTGGATGGCCAGATGCTCCTATGGCTGCGTAACATCTGTCCCGCACATCTGGTGTATCGTAACCGCAATACTGTCTTTCTGGAGCCTTATCTGTATAGCAGGTTTACCCGGCAGTTTGGATACAGCCAACTTTGTCTAGACAGCCCCAGTTCTTGTCTGGGTTATGAAGGTAGCCTTCTTGATGGTATCAGGGTTTGGCAATATTATGATTCATTCCATACTCGTACCATTTTCTCGGTCCCTGCCATTAAGGAGTCAGTGGAGATCTTGTATATGGCGGCTTTGTATCATGTCATGGCGAACAAACCCCCGGTCGATTTTAACCCAGGTACCAGTTTTATTGTTGGTACCGGTCTGGAGGAAGGCTCTCAAGGAGCCAAGGAAAGAATGACTAGAGCCGAAGTGAATGATTTGGATTCCGCTGCTGAGGGTGATGAAGGCAACGAGCATGATAGAGATGACTCTATCCTTCCAGTGGCAGACGCAGAGGTGGGTCAGCCGCCTATTTTGTCAGATGAGATGTTGGAGGATCAGTCCCTCGTTGCGCCTGGTCCTAATCCGAAACGTAGCAGGCAAGTTTCTCCTGTTGGCGGTGTTTCTCGATCCCGGAAGCTGGTTGCGACTAGGCACCGCCCGCTAGCCATAAAAGAAAGAGGAGAAGAAGTCAATCCTGCGTCAGAGGTAACAAAACCGCTCTCGATTCCTTCTTCCTTCTTTCCTTCGAGCTTCAATTCTAATCGTCTTCGTTCCCTCTTTTAGGTGTCAGGAAAAGAAGAAGAGTTTCAAGATGTCGAGGTGGTGACCCAGGATGACGGGGACTCCTGTGAGCCTGTTCCTTTTCAAGATGACGCAGATCAATCTGTATCCCCCTTCAAGGTGGCGGGGACAGAGGACGTGACTGAGTTTAACTCGGGGATCGCGGGTGAGGGGACCACGCCAGTTGTGGATGAGCTGCAGCCTTCATGCCCCTCTCCTGGTAAGATTAGCCGAATCTTAACCTGTGAGGAAGCCTATCTGCTCTATCATCACGTCCTTCGGGTTACGTCGATTGATTGTTATTCTGGGCATACAGGTCCTTCCCCTCCAGTGCTGAGGATGGACGCTGTTGAGACAACCCCAGCCGAAGGGGCATTGGTGGAGAGGGGTGTACCTTCTCACCATTCGACTCGTCTTGATGGGCCTTCTGGGGGCTCGAGTTTAGCGGGCCAGTTATCGGAGCAGTCGGGGCAGGGGGCGATGGTCCTTGCGTCATCCTCTGCTCCTGTGGCTCCGAGAATCGACCTTTCTGCCCTACCGAGTATCCAAGCTCTCCGGGCGGCGGACGACGAGTTGGCCGCCATTCATGCATCGTTCTACTCGGACTCCGTTCCCCTGGTGGCGAGCTCTAGCGTTACTTCTCCGACGTTGCCGTCCCTGCTTCCCCTGACGCCATCCTCTGCTGAAGCTCTGGACGACGCGTTGCAGGACGTGGTTGCCAGTTTTCATCATCATTTGAAGAGGGGAATCGAGGCCGCTGTGGAAAGAGGGACCTCCTTCACCTTGGCCAGACAATGCGCCCAGGGTCAAGTAAATATCTTTAGGAATCTTCCTGGTGATGCAGGGATGGCTTCACTTCTGGAGGCGAAATTGTTGGAGGCTGATCAGCTGGTGGCCGAGCTTCGAATATTGCGGCAGGCTAATTTGTCTGCTGTTATAAACGAGGAGCGGGGTTCCCTTATCGCTGTTATAGAGAGGACCAGAGCTGGTCGGGATAAGACCAGACCGGCCATACTGAAGGATCTTAGTGACTTATCTGATCGGTATGATCAATTGAGTTACGCGAATAAAAATATCACGGCTCGGGAGGAGTCTGTCTCTCGTGAGATTACTGAGACGCGGGAGCAGATCCTTGCGCTTCAGAAGAAGCTGACTTTCTTGGAGTCTGAACTTGAGGCTGCCCGAAATGACAGGGGGCTAATTGTTCAGGAGGCTGACAGGGTTACTCAAGCTTCGACTGACCTGGAGACTGCCCTAAAGAAATTTGAAGATAACTGTCAGGCGCTCCTAGGCTTGGACAATGAGGAGCGGTTACTCCAGGAGGCCGAGCGTCGCGCTCGGTAACGGATTGAGCGGGGGACCACCTCAGTGAGAAACCGCCTCCTAGAATTGAGTAATGCTGAAATGTAGTCGGCCTTTTCTTTTCCTTTTTTTGAAAGGGACGTGGTCCCGAAATATGTAATACTTTTTTCTTCCTTCAAATAAAGAGTACTTTCCATTCTACCTTTCATTTGCATTGCTTGTTATACCTGTGATATTGCGGTGATGTTCTCCCCCGCATAGGGGACATATTTGTAGACCTGTTACCCATGGCATACCTTGGTTTTAGGTACAGATAACAAGTTTTGGTCAGGATACATGAAGCAGCCATGGCAAAGTGGTTATGGGTGCTCTTGGTATTGGAAAAAGGAATGCCGTAGAACAGCTGGGCTCCTAGGCCATAATAAGATGGTATGTTTGTGCTAAGAAACTTAGCTGAGGATATTTGTGAGCCTATTATCCTTGGCGTACCCTGGTTTAGGATACGGATAATAAGATGAAGGGGAACCGACATACTTGCTCAGAGGTAATGAGGACATGACAAGTAGGAAAGTTTTTTAAATGTAGAGTCTTCCTACTCAGAGATAATAAGGACATGGCAGGAGTGAACTCGACGAAAGATATTGGTGGTCAACAAAGGATATTTGTGGTCAACAGAGGACATTTGTGGTCAACAGAGGACATTTGTGGTCAACAGAGGACATTTGTGGACCTATTACCCTTGGCGTACTCCGGTTGTGGGTACAGATAATAGGTCGAAAGGGGATCATCATACTTACTCAGAGGTGATGAGGACATGGCAAGTATGAAGGTTTCTTCGACGGAGCCTTACCATTCAGAGGTAATGAGGACATGACAGGAGTGGGCTCAATGAAGGAGGGCACATAGAACGACTCAGAGATAATGAGGACATGGAAGTTCTATGTAAGGGGTGATTTGTTTTTGGCGGAAGTGGAATGACTCAGAGGTAATGAGGATATGGCCGTTTTGGAAATTTGTGGATCGATTACCCTTTTTTTGTGCACTGAAAGTGCAGGTATTGGATCATGGGGAAGGATCTCCTCCAGGAAGGAAGTTCAGAGGTATGATCATACATAACTTTCTATCTGAAAGAGTGACCGGGATGTGAGTTTAGAGGCACCAGCGGGTACATGACTCGAGAATCTGGAGAATGGTGAGCATGAGTTCAGCGGTACCAGCGGGTGCATGACTCGAAAATCAATAGTCTGGAGAATGTTGTTTAGACATAATATTTCTTCAGGAACTTGCCGTTGACGGGCAACATGAGCAAGTCTCCATTTTGCTTAGCGAGGCGGTAAGCACCGTTGGAGAACACGGCCTCGATGACAAATGGACCTTCCCATTTTTGCTGGAACTTGCCGACGGTCTTGTGAGTCATGACCATTGGCCTCCGGACTGCCAGAATAAGATCGCCCACTTGGAATGATCTAATTTTGACCTTCTTGTTGAAGGCTCCTGAGATACGTGCTTGGTATAGCTCGATCCTTTGCTGAGCTAGGAGGCGCTTTTCATCTAAGGCCTCCAACTCTTGTAGTCGACGTCGGTAGTTGTCATCCGTCGTCAATTGATAAGTGTGGGCGACGCAGAGTGAGGGTATTTGAGTCTCTAATGGGAGAACTGCCTCACTTCTGTATACTAGAGAGAATGGTGTATTCCCGGCAGCTGTTCGGACTGTAGTACGGTACGCCCATAAATACTCGCCGAGCTTCTCGTTCTAGTCATGCTTGTTGGAGGAGACAAACTTCTTGAGGAGTTTGATGATTGTTTTATTGAATGCCTCTGCCAACCCATTCGCCGTCGGGTTGTACGGTATCGAAGCGACATTCTGAATACGGTGCTTATCACAAAATCGATAGAAAGCGTGGCTTGTAAACTGTGGACCATTATCATGGATGATCCTTTGGGGCAGTCCAAAGCGGTAGATGACGTGATGCTTAAGGAAGCTAATCACGTTTGAAGTCTTGACTTATGCGAGTGGGACAGCTTCCGCCCACTTGGAGAAGTAATCAGTGATCGCAAGTATGAAGCGATGTCCTCGGGAGGAAGGTGGGGTGATTGGACCAATAATATCCATTCCCCATGCTTTGAATGGCCAGGACGCCACTGTCGGATGTAGAAATTCGGATGGTTGGTGAATGAAGTCCGCGTGGACTTGACAGGCTTTGCATTTTCTAGCATAATCTATCGCATCTGCCACCATCGTGGGCCAATAGTAGCCCATTCATCGAAGACGGTCCTGCAATTTAGGACCGGGCTGGTGGGCCCCACAGACACCGTCATGAGCTTCTCGTACGGCTTCTTTGGCTTCTGCGTTTGACAGACACCGAAGCAGTAATCCATCGTAGGAGCGGCGATACAGCATTTTCGTCTCTGTATCGTAGAAGAATCTGAGAGAACGCCGTCTGATGGAAGTGGCTTCCTTTGGGTTCTCGGGCAGGATGTCATAGATGACGAAGTCGATGAATGGTTGTCTCCAATCTGGGGCATCATCGATCGTCTGGGCGGAATAACTCGCCACGAATTGTACATTGTTCTTGGGACAGACCAGTTCGTGGCCTATCACATCCACTGATTGGCGATCATAGTTCGAAACTGCTAGGGAAGCGGCAAGACCAGCTAGGGCGTCAGCTTCGATATTTCGGAGTCTGGGGACATGTTCGATGAAGAACCCCTCGAATGATGAGATGATGTCAATCGCTATTTGGTGATAAGGGATCATGTCTTCGTGGCAGACCTCGTATGAGCCCCGGATCTGATTGACGATTAGTTGGGAGTCGCCGTATGCTTCAAGGTATTCTACCCCCAGCTCTCTTGCAAGTTGGAGGCCAATGACCAGAGCATTGTACTCGGCCACATTGTTAGAGCAGGGCTCTGTGAGGGAATAAGCGCGGTTAATCACCAATCCGGAAGAGGAGACCAGCACTACCCCGACTCCGACGACTATATTGCCTTTAGGTCCGGTCCTCGAAGTACCGTCGAAGAACATTCGCCATATATCATCGTAAGAGGTTGCATGCGAGTCGGCGACCTCATCTGGGATCTCTTCATATATTCTGGAAGACTCCGAGCCTGGGTGGGCTGCTAAGAAGTCTGCCAGGGCTTGACCTTTGACTGCCTTTTGAGGGACGAAGATCATATGATAAGGGGACAGCAATATTTCCCATGTAGCGAGGCGAGAGCTGAGTGCCCCTGGTTTAGTCATGAGGACCCTGAGAGGGTTACTCGTGAGATCACATGTATCGTTTGTCCGGTGACATAGTGTCGTATTTTCTGAATGGCGAACACCAGGGCAAGGCATTCCTTCTCCACAGCGGTGTATCGGTCCTCTGGCCCAATCATCATTCGGCTGAGGTAATATATGGCTTGCTTATGGCCTGCATCGTTATTTTGTGCGAGCAGAGCCTCGAATGAATGTTCTATTGCTCGTACAAAGAGCAGGAATAGTTTTTCAAAAATCGGAGCCACCAGGACTGGGGGGTTCGACAAATATTCTTTGATGCTGTCGAAGACGCACTGGCATTCTTCATCCCATACGAATGAAACACCTTTCTTCATGAGATGGGTGAATGGTCGACATCGCCCGAAAAAGTTGGAAATGAACCTCCTGATGTAAGCTAGCCTCCCTTGAAGGCCTCTGAGTTCGCGGAGATTTCTCGGAGGACCTATCTCCATTATTGCTTTCGTCTTCTCAGGGTCTACATGGATACCCTGTGCAGTGATGATGAAGCCCAAGAACTTCCCGTTGGATACGCCCAGAAAGGACTTCGTAGGGTTCATTTTCAAATTATGCGCTCGTATTAGGTTGAATACAGTCCTTAGATCATGTAGATGGTCTCCCTTGCAGCGACTCTTAACGGCTATATCGTCAACATAGCACTCCACTGTCTTGCGTAAGTGGTCTCTGAAGATGATACTCATGGCCCTTTGATAGGTGGCGCCGGCATTCTTCAAACCGAAAGGCATGACTGTGTAGCAGTACGTGCCAATTGGTGTTCGAAATGATGTATGCTTTTCGTCATCAGGAGACATTTTGATTTAGTTGTACCCCGAGAAGCCATCCATGAACGACATACGTTCGAAGCCGCACGTATTGTCGATCATGTTGTCTGTGATAGGAAGGGGGAATTCATCTTTGGGGTATGCCTCATTCAGATTACGGAAGTCGATGCAGATTCGAATCTTCCCATTCTTCTTGAGGACGGGTACTATATTGGCGACCCAATCGGGATGTTGCTCCTCACGAATGAAGCCGCTGGCTATCAGTTTGTTGACTTCGGCTTCGATCGCGTCCATGATGCCTGGGCGGAAGCGTCACTGTTGTTGCTTGACTGGCTTCGCATCTGGCCGAATGTTAAGTTTGTGAATAGCAATGTCGGGATTTAATACTGGCATGTCTTCATAGCTCCAGGCGAATACATTAATGTATTCTCTGACAAGTTATAGCAGCGACTCCCGCTCTTCGTCTGCTAGGCTTTTATTGGTTTTGGAGAAGATTCGCTGCCGAGGTCAACCTGTATGACTTCATCTTCTGTATGAGGTTCTCTTAGTTCGAACCATTTTTTCTATTGTGCATCCAATTGCTGGGCCCACAGCTCTAGCTCGAAGATCTCGGGGATGTCTTCGTCTTCCTCGTAAGCGTCGGCGAATGCCATGTTGACTGACAAGACTTGTCTTAACACGTCTTCGATGCTGGTATCCGAGTCAGAAGTTGGCGACCCGGTTGAATGTGACTGCCAGTCGCATTCTTCATCTAAACTTTTAGGGGTCATAGGAGGCGTTACATACCCTAACCCGCATCGAGTTTTGCTATAGTAGTCCCGTGGTTTGCCCGCCGGGACTGGCGGCTTAAAAGGTAATCGTCGCCCAGTGCCGTAGTTCAAACCTGGCATCGTCTCCAGATTATACCCCTGTTTCTGCATGAGATATTTGGATTGGGGGCTATAAAGATACAGAGGCAGTCTTCCGGCATCTGACCAGAGGTCGGCTTCCTCTATGGTAAAGCGATGCGGGTCGTTCTTCAGGCCGAAGATGATTGGATGGTCCCCTCCCTCGATTATTTAGTAAGCGTCTTCTACTGGAGTAAGCTGGATCGCGGTATACATATTTTTTACCTGTGTGTGTAGGTGAGTGCCTATACCGTATTCCATAGCATACATTGTACATAGCTTGTTGAGCTCGGTGTAGTTCAAAGATAACCCTTTATTGATGAAGTAAGGTATCTTTTCTAGGGGGATTACATCATCTGCGAAAGGAATATCAGTGTGGGCGGCCACATACTTGGCTAACTCTGGTTCCTCTTCGGCTACCCCCGTGTAAATAAAGACTGAGAGGACGTCGTGGAAAGCTTGATTGTCAGCGGTTCAGTTGATGGAGCAGAGCGTAGAGTTGTTGGCAGACTAGCGACCCCCAATTTGGCATTTAATATGGAGCGAGGAGTGGCCGGTTTGCTAGAAGTGTCAGACCTCGCATCGGGGTGACGACCCTTCTTGGGAAGGCGTATCGTCAGTGGCCTATCGGAGGGATTGAGCTTCTCCGTTTGGGGTTGACCGACTCTCGGCAGTCTGATTGTCAGTGGCCCCGTTGTGGGTCTCGGCACTTGGCCGGACCTTGGCAGCCGGATTATCATCTGCTCCTCCTACGCCTAGAGGCTGATCGTTTCCTTCCGTAGAGTGGCAGTAAGGGGTGCGGACCTGCCCGATTTGCGAGCTTGGAGGTGGATTGTCAGAGGCTCTTCTGATCCTGTGGCTGTTTCGGTACTAGCTTGTATATTTCCTTCATCAAGGTGCCTCTTCGACTTTTCGTATAGGCAGGAGTCTGAGTAGTAAGATTCGACCCCTTTGAATGGATCGATATCAATAAATTTTGTCTTTACGAAGCCGTATTTGTCGACATATTTGAAGCACTGGTGCAGCATGGAAGGCACGATCATATAATCGTGTATCCATGGTCGCCCCAAGAGGATGTTGTAAGAAGTGTCTGCATCTATGACGTAGCAAGTGACTTCGGATTGGAGGTCGCCAATTTGACACTTCAGACGAATCTTCCCAATAGGGTAGCTCCTGTCCGAATTGAAACCGCTGATGGCGGTGCTTGTAGGTGTCAGGCGATGCATTGGGATACGGAGATGATGTACCAGACCCTTCGGGATGATGCTTGTAGAAGAGCCAGGATCTATGTGCATCCGATCCACCTTCACGTCGTCGATGTATCCCGTGTAGTATAGCGGGCGATCGTGTAGGTTGGTTTTGATGAGCATGTCCTGCGGAGTGAAGGCGATGTTGGGTATTGCTCCCGTGCAGGCACTGTCTTGGAGATCCATGGGTGAGTCCTCCCCGGTGAGGTTGGATTGAGCCAGATAGACATCGGCATTTTGGAGTGCTTCGCTTAATGCAATACGAATGTCCTTGGAGAGCCTTAGGAGTTCGTATAGTGACAACTTGGCCGGCGTGTTAGCCAATTGCGCTAAGATGTCAAAGTTGTAGGGCCACTCTAGCCCTTGGGCTGCCTCTTTTCGGAGGGATTTGTCGAAGCGAGTCTCCCTCGGCCTAGGTTTGTCGGTCATCGAAGGCTGAGCCGGTCCCGGAGCATCAGTTGTAGTGGGTTGATGATTTTCAGCTGGATTATCAACCATAGGTTGGGATTGTGCTCCGGACCGCGTAGCTTCTTCGATATCTGTCGAGATTGTGCGGCAGGACCTGACTTTTCCACTCTTCTTCTTGTAAATGGTGGATGGGGTGGGTTGAGTCATTTCAGACACCAAGTCTGGATGGTCCCACATGACCTCCCCTCGTGATGTGGTGAGGGGTACTAGACCAGCAGTCTGATCTCGAGGAGGTGGAAGATTGGTAATCTCCATTGTCGCCAGAGGGATGGAGACCACCCCGTCCTAAGTTTTCGTTGGAGGGAAGCTACCAAATTGTACGGACACCATATTGGCTACCACGGTTACCTCTTCAAAATCGATGGCCAGAGCGTTCGAATCGATGAGGTTTTGGATGTACCGTTTCAGCTGGTAGCAATTGTGTGTAGAATGATGGACATAGCGATGATAATGGCAGTACTTTGGATTCTCCATCTCTGCCGGCCGCGGTTCCCATCTTGGTGGAGGAAGCTGAATTCTGTCCCCTTGTATGAGCATGTCCAAGATGGGCTTGACATGACTGTCTTCGAAGGAGTAAGTGATTTGCGGCCATTGTTTGTCTGCGGGCTTTGGGTCAGGTTTTTGTGCTGTATCGATCACCATAGCCTGGTTTTCCTTGCTGTCCTGATTGTTGGAGGGGCTACCCCCATTATCGTTGTTGGGACGCTTGCCCTTATTTTCTCCTTCCGAGATGTGCAATCCTAGTTGGCTAGCCTTCTTCAGTCGTTCTTCGACGCTTGTGGCACTGATGATGAACGTCTTCCAATCCTTGAATTGACTTTCTACCATCCAGAGACTGATTGTTGGGAGGAGTCTCTTTTGGCAAATCTCGATCAAGGAGGAATATGGATTTCCAGAAGGTAGCTTCATGGCGGTCTGGCGGAACCGCTCAATGTAGTTCCTTGTCAGCTCCTTCTTCCCTTGGACGACGTCCATAAGGGTGGACATGGTGACGTCCTGTCCTACTTCGTAGAATCTTTCCAAGAACATGCGCTTGAAGCCGTCGAAGGAGTGGATGCAGTTGTCCGGGAGATTGCGATACCAGTCGAAGGCGACTCCTTCTAATTCCCCGACGAATAATCGTGTGAGAATAGCATCGTCATGGGGCAAATGGTCGGTGGTGACCTCGAAGTAAGTGATGTACCGACTTGCTGAGGTCTTGCTATCATAGGGATTGTTATTGAACGGCTTATATCTTGGTGGGAATGGCACATCCCTCCATACGGCGGGGTATGGTTGCCGTATTCTGAGGTCTTGGGAATTCTCTCGAGCGTGGAACTTGGCTCGGAGCTCTTGGACCTATCTTCTTACTTCGCGGGCTTCGTCCACGGCGGTGGGGGCCGTTGTTTCCGGAGGATTGTTGCCCGGGTTCGGTGCCGCCGAATTCGAGTCCGCATTGACCGTGGGACCCGCGCTTGTTTGGCCAGGCATCCCTCCTTGCAGAGTTGGAAGGGCCGCTTTAATCTCGTCTACAGACTTGACCAAGGCAAGTAATATGTCTTCGAGATTGTCGATGCGCTGGCGATCACTAGGACCACCTTGGTTGCTGTCTGTCATGAATACCGTCTTCACATAAGGAGAAATAGACGAAGCGGTGGAGGAAGCGCCCTCCGAATCGTACTCTTGTAGTAAGAAGTCATCGGGGTATGTGGGTATGTTCCCTTTTGATTCAGACTCGGAAGGAACAGTACCCCCAGCTTTCGAGTTCTCCTCGTCTTGGGAGTTGTGGATGTCGTCGGGGACGTCGAGGTTTGCTGTATCCGATAGGAGAGTTGCCTCCACTGGCTCGTCTTCTTGAAATATCAGATTGTTGTGGAGGCTCGGAGGGGTGCTACCCCCAGCCCAAGCAACCCCCTGCGTTATGGACGATGAGCCTCCCACTGTAGCAGATTTCGTCTTAGAGCGAGTTCCTTGGAAAACTCCAGTGGTGGGCACTCGCTTAGACGACAGCCTTTTTGTCGCAGTGGTTGAGGTCTTCGGGCTGGAAACATCCGTCCTCTTCCCCCTTCCATCAGCGGGGACTTTCCGAGCAGAGTTGCAGGAGACGACGGGTAGTGCTTCGTCTTCTGAAGATGGGTGTTACAGTCTTTGAAAGATAGACTGCCGGTCTTCTTGTATCGTCGTGCCATTGCAGCAGCAGTTGACGATGATTTGGGTGCAGTGACGTCCGTAGGAGGACTCTTTGCATCCCGATGCATCTTCTCTTTTCTTGCGTTTGTGGAGGATGGCCTCACGTAAGTCAGATGGGTCTGGACCGACCGTGTTTGCTTCCAGGATTTTAGAAGAGTTTTGGGAACCTCTCTGTCCGTCTGCCGTCGGGGGCTGGACTCGAGTGGTTCTGTACAACTTCCCATCCGAGGCCCGTGTAATAATTAGCGAGACGCCCTGATAGTCAGAGGTTGGGGGCAGCTGACTGGGCTTGGTGGGCCCGCGCTGCCCTAGACTTCTTTTTTTTAGCACTCATGGGTACGTAATAGGAAGAGTCCATGTTGAATATCACAGAGTCTGGCTTATCATCCAGAGAATCATCAGGACCGTATGAGAGACAGTCGAAGACTGATTGAGAGAAGCGTAGAACAGTCGCTATACGGCTAGGATTGGGAACCATACAGGCTGTCTGTATACGGCTGTCTTTAGCTGTCGGATGGATTATCCTTGTGCGACTAGGAGTCACGACCGTGCAGGCTGGCCGCAAACGGTTGGCAATTGTGGCCGCATGGGTTTTCTGCAAGCGATTGACTTCATTAGCGGCATAAGCTTCGTCCATACGGTTGGCAACTGTAGCCGCATAAGCTATACGGCTGACAGATGTGGCCGCGTGAGTTTTCTCTGCGGTTTATGGATATAACCGCATAGGCTTTATCCATGCGGCTAGAACCCTTATACGGCTCGGACCGCATAGAGTTCCTCTTTGCCCTTGTAAGTCCAGCATCATAATATTTTCTTCTGCCGGACTTGGGGACAACAGAGTCGTCTATGATCTGAAGTGGGGCCGTGGGAGAGTATTCTCCGCCGTCTTGAGCAACAGAGGGTATCTCTGCAAGAGCTACAGTAAGAACAAAGGATCGGGGTCTCCATTCTTGTTGGTCGAACCGGGCGACCATCTTTTGTTGCGTGGAGCCAAGCTTGGCTGCATCCGATTGCGTCACCAACTCCTCAGCCGTAGAGAAGTTTGTCCCCAGCAGAGTCGCCATCGTATTTGCCATTGATTGTAAAAGTACAGAACAGTTTTATGGAAGGACTGAACTTAGACTCACAATACAAACTCGCTTGTACAAAGAAAGCCTAGGGACGAAAACCTAGGTACAATAATCTAAGTACAATTGTTTATTTTTGATTCTGGAGGGTGACGATAGAGGCTCGGGAAGGCCACGGCAGCCCTGCCTTACTCCTTGGACGATCGGTATGCAGCCTTGGCTCCTGTGACGAGATAGTTGGCGTTGATGAAGAAATGCTCTTTCTGCTCACCTCGTATTGCTCTTTTGGCTTCTCTCTCTCTGGATTGATCTCTGTGGATTCTTCTCTCTGACTATTGGGAGGTGTGTCTCTCTGTATGTGCGTATCTCTCTCTGTCAGTATATCTTCACAAGGGAATGGCACCTTGCTATTTATAATAGTGGGAGCATCATTAGGGTTCATAATGATTGCCTCTTGGAGATGGCGGCTGCCTGTGGACTGGTCAATCTAGGCCATTCGTTCTTGATTGTGACGAATCCGAACCATTGAGTGTAGATTACACCAAATCTCATCAGCAATTAATGTTGATTGGAATAAATCTTTCTCATAATGATCTTCTGATGTCTGCGAATAAATTAGATTTATTCTCCTGCCACGTGTCCCAGATTATTGGGATTTGACCCAATCTTTGATTGCAATAAATCTGAGAAATTGATCGGCTTAGGACACGTGTCCTAGGTGCCACTGGGGGGATCTGAACCGTATGATGAGTGAGCCGCATATGATTTTAGGCCGCATATGGTTAGGGCCATGTGTCAGGGTTACCTGGGTAGTGGCCCTCCATCGAGCCTTTGAACCATATAGAGGTGATCATTGCGAGCCGTATAGGGATACATCCGCCTGAGCCGCATAGAAATGGTCCTCTTGAACCGCATGGGAAGGCCTCTGCTTCAGCCGCATGAGGCTGTCTCGACCTGAGCCGCATAGGACGGCTTCATTCTGAACCGCATGAGAAGTCTTTGCTCGAGCCGCATACGAACGCCCACGTGGCAAGGCCACGTAGCATTTTTATGGTTCTCGGGGGATTTATGTCAGAGATCTCTTTCTCTTCCCTAGAAGTCTGTCATTATGACAGAGTCATAATTACTTCTTTTTTTGTCAGGGCTGTCACTTTTTTAGAGTTGTCAGCCGTCAAAACAATTAATGCGAGAGGGCAGAGGAGAGGACTGTCCCGCCACGTGTCTTCTGAGCCGCATGGGGTGTCTTGGGCCGCATAGTCCCTTATGTCGCATAACTCTCTGAGCCGCATGGGCTTTCTGAGCCGTATGGGGTTCCTTGGCCGCATGGGTCATTTTTTTTAATATTTTCCACGCTTCTACAGGTAGCACGAGTACTTGCCCCTGATCCTTGTTGGGACATTCTTGATAACTATCACGTTCATTGGCCGTCGGGGGCTGGATGCGGGTAGTTTTGTACAACTTTCCATCAGGGGCCTGTGTAATAGTCAGCGGGACACCATGATAGTCAGAAGTTGGGACAGCCGACTAAGCTCGCCGAGCCCGCGCTGCCTGAGACTTCTGCCTTCTAGCACCTGAGAGTGCATAGTAGGAAGAGTCCACGGAGTTTGGCACATGAGAGCATCTGGAGTCAGGATCGCCTGAGAGGCGATCGAAGACTGACCGTGAGTCGTATGGAACAGATGGTATGCGGCTGGGATCAGTGGCCGTGCAGGCTATCTGCATGCGGCTATCCTTTGTGGCCGCATGAGCCTTCTGTATGCGGCTAGAAGCGGTGGCCGCATGAACCTCAGGGATGCAGCTGGAAGTCATGACCGTGCAGGCTGCCTGCATGCGGCTGGCAGTTCTTGCCGCATGGGCTTTCTGCATGCGGCTGACTTTTGTGGCCGCATGAGTTTTCTCCATGCGGTTGGCAGTTGCGGCCATATTAGCCTTCTTCTTGCGGCTGGCGCCTTTATGCGGCTTGGACCGTATAGAGTTTCTCTTTGTCCCTGTAAGTCCAGCATCATAGTATTTTCTTCTGCCGGACTTGGGGACAGCAGAGTGCTCTATGTTCTGTGGGGTCGCCTGTAAGACTTCTACGCCATCTTGAGCAACAGAGTGTACTTGTTCGAGAGCTTGGAAAGGAGCGAATGATTTGGGCCTCCACTTCCTGCGAGCCTTCTTCGTGTGGGCTCGCCGTTGGACCGGGCCAGCGCTCCCGTCGGAGAGCATTTCTTCAAACGCCTGCTGGTCGAACCGGGAGACTAACATTTGTTGAGTGGAGCCAAGTTTGGCTTCGTCCGATTGCGTCACCAACTCCCCAGCCGTGGAGAAGTTAGTCCCCAGCAGAGTCGCCATCGTGTTTGCCATTGATTGTAAAAGTGCAGAACAATTTTATAGGAGGACTGAACTTAGACTCACAATACAAACTCGCTCATACAAAGAAAGCCTAGGAATGAAAACCTAGGTATAGCAATATAAGTACGATTATTTATTTTTGATTCTGGAGGGTGACAATAGAGGCTCGGGAAAGCGACGGCAGCTCTGCCTTACTCCTTGGACGATCGGATGTAGCCTTGGCTCTGAAGAAGAAATGCTCTCAGGATGGGAAGACTCTTCTGCGCGTGCCTTTGCCTCTCTATGTGTCCAGCCGGGTGGAGAGGATCTCTTTTGCAAGGGAATGGCACCTTGCTATATTTTTCCGAATCCGATCCTTTTACAAGGGAATGGCACCTTGCTATTTATAGGAGTGGGGTGTGATCATTAGGGTTTGCAATGATTGCCCCTTGAAAAGTCAGCGGCCAATAATCTTTACCATTGATCTTGATTGTATTAGATTTGGGTAATTAATTTTGATTGTGCCAAATTCTTATGGACAATTAATGCTGATTGCCATAAATCTTTGTGATAAACTCGGATCTCCTGCCACATGTTCATTCTGCTTGATTGCAAATAATCTGATTTGATTCGGGTAATTATGATGATTGTAACAAATCTGGGTTGTTATGATTTGCTAGCAACCACAACTCTGAGGAGGTAAGACCGCCACGTGTCTCAACTGTTGTGAGGACCGCCACGTGTCTCAACTGTCATGAGGACCGCCATGTGTCTCTCTGTCATGTGCGGTCTCTAAGTGAACCGCATATGGGTGCCCCCCCATAATCCTAGCCGTATGAAGGTAGTAGCCGCATGAGGGTGGCAGCCTCGTGAAGGAGGCAGCCGCATGAAAGAGGCGACCGCATGAAGGTGGCAGCCGCATGAAGAAAACAGCCATCGTATGAAGGTAGTAGCCGTATGAGGGTGGCAGCCTCGTGAAGGAGACAGTCGCATGAAGGAGGCGGCCGCATGAAGGTGGCAGCCGCATGAAGGAGACAGCCGCATGAAGGTGGCAGTCGCATGAAGAAAGCAACCGTATGAAGGAGGCAGCCGCATGAAGGTGGCAGTCGCATGAAGGAAGCAACCACATGTAGGAGGCAGCCGCATGAAAGAAGCAGCCGCATGAAAGAGGCAGCCGCATAGGGGTGCTTGGGACTCGACGGATCCTGTCAGTTATAAAAGATTTTCTTCTTTTCCCAAGGAGCACGCCATCATTATTTCAGCTTTATGTCAGAGCTGTCATTCATTGTGTTAGAGCTTTCATTCATTATGTCAGAGCTGTCATCAGAGCAATTAATTAGGAGGCTGCTTTATGGCCAGCTGTAGAAGCGGACAGCATATGGCCATGTGTCTTTGCTTGAGCCGCATGGAGCTGTTGGGGAGTTTCGAGCCGCATAAAGTTCTGAAGGATTCTCGAGCCGCATGAGGCTCCTTCTGTTTGGAGGCACATGGGCTTTTCTTGTCCTTTTCCATGCTTCTACAGGCTATATGTACAATACTTCTATCACCATACGATATAGTATTTGTTCCACAAAAAGCTGTCGAGGGCCAAGTACTGGTCGACTTCCTAGTCACACATTCGATATCGAAAATATTGAAGCATTATGAGGAAATCCCAGATGAGGTTCTAGAATCTAATACCGTAGAAGAGGACTCCGTCTGGCGGATGTTCTTTGACGGTGCTTCAAGAATAGGCCCTAAAGGACAGATCATATCAAGAGTGGGGATAGTCTTTGTTTCTCCAGACAACCTGGTCATCTAGCGTGCCTACTCTCTTACAGAACCATGCTATAATAATATGGAAGAGTACAATGCCCTCATCATCAGACTCTAGTTAGCAACACAACTGGGGTTTGACTATCTCGAGTCTTATGGTGATAGTCAACCAGGTTCGAGGGTAGTACGAGGTCCATCATGAAGACCTACTTTTCTATCATAAGACAGCTTTAGACATTATCTTTACTTTCACCAAGTTTTTCATAAAACATGTGCCTCGATTACAGAATCTGGACGTTGATGATTTGGTGGACCTCGCTACCTCCTTAACAGCTTCTGTCGGGACCTAAAACTTTGTCATAGTGATTGGTCGAGAACTGGTGTGTCCCAAGAATAACTTTTGTATATGCCTAGACCATACTCTACAGACAAACACCAATGTCGACTTTAGGGATTGGCAATTTTTGTTCATAGACTATACAGTCTACGGATCCTCCTAGATGACCCGAAGGAGGTTGTGTCTGTTAAAGATGCTCTCCGATTCTACTATGACACAGCCACTAAAATGCTGTATCGCCGTTCATACGATGGACTTCTCCTCCGATGTCTATCAAATGAAAAAGTAACGAAAGCTCTTCGGAAGGCCCATGCTGGTACCTGTAGAGCCCATCAACTCGGTCCTGAACTACATGACCAACTCTGATGTATGGGCTATTACTGGCCCACATGAAAGCAGTCGCTGTGGAATATGCCAACAAATGCTGACTGTACCTGTTGTACGCTGACTTCATTCATCGACCTTCGGAGTTCCTACACTCTATGGTCGCCTCTTAGCCATTTGAAGCCTGGGGTATGGACATAGTTGGGCCAATTATCCCTCTGTCATCTAGAAGCCACCGCTTAATTCTGGCGATCACCGATTACTTCTTTAAATGGGCATAAGCCATACCTCTAGCAAAGGTTAAAAGCTCAAATGTGATTATCTTCATTAAAAACCACGTCATCTACCATTTTGGGTACCCCGGAGGACCATCCATGACAATGGTCACAATTCATAAGCTACGTATTCAGCAGATTTTGTGATAAAAATCATATTCAAAATGTGGCATCAACTACCAACATCTCGGCAGCGAATGGATTGGCTGAAGCCTTCAATAAGACAATCGTCAAACTTCTCAAGAAAGTTATGTCACTAACAAACATAACTGGGATAAGAAGCTAGGAAAATGTCTTTAGGATTACCGTATAACGATTCGGACTCCAACGAGTAACACACCCTTTTTTTTTCTGGTAAACGAAAGTGAAGCAGTCCTTCCCCTTGAAATCCAGATCCCCTCGCTGCAAGTGGCCATTACGAACCAACTAACAGACGAAGACAATTAACATCGCTGATTGCAGAGTTGAAGGCATTTGACGAAAAACGTCTTCTGGCTCAACATCGCATCGAGCTCTACCAGGCTCGTATTTCTGGAGCCTTTAATAAAAAGGTTAAAGAAAGAACATTCCAAGTGGGTGACCTTGTCCTATCAGTTAGAAGGCCAATGGTAATGACTCATAAATCAAACGAAAAGTTCGAACCTAAATAGGAGGGTCCATTCGTCATAGGGACGGTGTACTCTAAGGGTGCCTACCGACTCGCGAAACCCAATAGAGACTTGTTTATGATGCCAATCAATGCCAGGTTCCTTAAGAAATACTATGTATGAAACCTATCAGCTTGTACTTTTGTAGTCTGCATCCCTAGCAAGTATATATGAAACAATCGATTGGGCTTACTTTACCCCCCTAAATATCTCATTTCTACAGTCCCCAGCTTAATTGGAAGAATGATCATAGTAATTACCGTATGCCCTCAGATCCCAGCTACTCTAGGACATTACCTTATCATTTCTTCCGAAGAAGACATCTACATTCATATTACCTCTGAATTGACTTCTAAACCCTTACAGATTTTTATCTTCACCTCTGAGTAAGATAACTCTAAAAGAAAGTTTACCATACCATATAACCTCTGAGTAAACATTCCTAATTAGTAACCTACGTATTGCTATATCAAAAAGCAGTTATGTCCACATTACCTCTGAATTGCTTATTGAAACATCCTCATATGGTGTTATCATACCATGTCCATATCACCTCTAGAAAAGATATCTCTTCCTTCATTTATGTTTTGCCACGTCCATGTCACCTCTGAGCAAAACATTCATACCTGTATCCCTGTCCAGTCTTGGGTATATTCAGGATAATACATCCATGAATTATTCAGTGATGTTATCTCGTCAAGTCCATATTACCTCTGACATGCTATTCATCACAAACAAGAATCATGGTATAATCAAATACAAAGTGGGCAATAAAAGAAAAATCTTTATTTTTTTGTCAAAATATAAAGCAAAGTTACATCAAAAAAGTTATCTTTTCTAAAAACAAAACAAAATAAAAGATACAGAAGACTACTGCGAAGGATCAGTGCTCAGCTCTTTAATTCAGCGGCGAAGAAAATCAGTCTTCGCTCCAGTTTTTGCCATTGCCCGACGTTCGGCCTCTTGCCGCAATACTGCCTCGTCTTCGAAGGTAGCAAGTTTAGTAGGGACTATATCCAATTCAATATTTTTGCTCAACAAACGAGCCTTGCATTGAGCCTGGCCCTCTATCTACTACCGGAGAGATACGTCATTCTCGTCCAATCGGTGGGCATCATCTTCCAATAAAGCTTCTTTCTCCTGAGGCTTCCAAATCTCTCCTCGAACGGCATCCAGACGCTTCGCTATGACAGTCTGGAAAGAAAGATTTTTTTTTTCAGCAGATAAGAGTTCCAACTCCTTCATGCAGGCCTCCTCTCCCTTCTGCTTAATACCCTATAAATCAGTCATGAAACCCAAGCTAGCCACAATAATCTCGGTTGACAAGATCGACACTTCCTCTATAACCAGGAAAGAAAGATCATTTGGCCGTAACTTCTAGCGCACTGAGAGATGACACTCCAATTCTTTCACCGTGCTTCAAGAGTGTTCATTTGAACTTCCTGACCAGCTAGGGCATGCAGCGACACAAGCAGATTTAGGGTTACAGTTTTGGCAATCAAGAACGGTCGATCTCGCTCTAATGTACCTTTTATACCTCTATTCAGGATATTGTAGAAGGTCTCGAGGATGAGTCCGGTTGTCACGCCCCAGAACCAGAATACTGGAGAGCGGGGGCAGACATAGCCAGCTACGTATATGAAATGGATTCCATCTCGCTATACGGTCACGGCTGTCTAGGATACATGAGGGTTTATCTACAAGCCAACAGTCTCTTAAGGTCATGAACAAGCCTAGTGTCTCAATCATAAGCAAGTAAGTAAGAGTCACAAGATGTATGATCATTAAATATAAAATAATAAGGCGTCCCAAATATTACATATTCAGCTGATCATGAAGCTAGTCTTTACAAAATGTTAGGACTAGCAAGAGTTTAGTCATACATGATCAACCCTAGGATTTGTCAATCATGTTACAGCCCGTAGGCAGACAGTAAGTAAGTGCAATCGAGCTAAACAGCTGCTCGTCGGCTAAACGCCTCAAAAGAATATTTTTACAATAGAGCGGGAGAGCCAAAAATAATCCACTCGTTGCCAGGGTTCCGTCTAGTGGCCACCATCTGGCTGGGAAGTCGATAGATCCTCTGGAGTTGCTCCGAAATCTGGCCACACAAAACCAGCTGGGTCAGACCCCAGAAAGAGCAAGTGCCACAAAGGAGGCTTCACTTAAGAACTAAAACCAGCAATCAGCACAAGATATAAATAAAAGTAAGGACTGGAAATAAAGAAAATACACCAGGATGATATACGACGAGATAACCATGGAACTATTCAGATAACCAGGTTATAACCCGTAAACCAAACAAGGACCGGGGTTGTAACCCTTCGTCTGAACAGAACTTGGAATTCTCACCATTTATCGGTAAAATAAATACAAGCATTCTGGTCATTCAATAATCTGGAACAGGATCAGGGCAAGACTAGACTGGTTAAACTCTATCCAATCACTTCACGGCCAAGCAAGAATTACGGCTTAATACTTTAACTAACTAGGGTTGTCACAAGCCTAATTACTAACAAGATGCAGTGAGATTGTTCCACAGCCACAAGCCCTGCAGACCATCCAGGTTACCCGGGTTAAAAGATTAGAGTTGAATTCAGGTGGGTACATCGTCCAGGAAACGAATGTACCCTTAGGTAGCTTGAAGGGTGCAACACATGACAGTGTGCTGGAAATGTGCCCTACTCGACGGCAGGCTACAGATCCCAAGGCGTGCCCAGGTAACGGGATTGCCTGTAGCTGGGAAATCTCGTCATGACTAATGTATTAATCTAGTTATTCGCCTTAGTCCATTTTAGTAGGTACTCCAGACCGTGGTACTCAGGAGTCCCCTCCTAGACATGATGCAAGACAGGATTGGATTATTTATACAAGTACAATCGCCCACGGTATCCAGATTAATTATACAGGTCAGGTCATGTCAGGTAGCCGTCGCAACAGCTTATCAAGATATAACATGTCAGGTTATCATGCCAAGTGTACTTGTTAGGAGTGCGCCACGACGGGCCACTATCAGGTCATGTCAGGTTATTATGTCAGGAGTGCACCACTACGGGTCACTATCATGTCAGGCTCAGTTATCCTTTCCAAACATATTACATAAATTCGTGATTATCAAGTTCATGACAAAAGGCGTAAGGATATAAAATGGGCGTAAAATATCTAATAAAATATCAATATACAGGGCTATAGAAGAGCCAAGCTTAAGGAAAATAAAACCAGATCTGACACGCTGACATAAGACCAAGTCAGCCAAAGGCTATACGCTCAGTACAAAAGTCATACGCTCAGTACAAGTCATCCATACGCCTCAAAAAGGCAGCGTATGAGGTCCATACGACTCCTTGTCACCCAAGTGTGCGTATGCGAGTCATACTCTCCCAAAAGGCAGCGTATGGACTCCATACGACTCCTTGTCACCCAAGTGAGCGTATGCAAGACATACGCTCCCAAAAAGGCAGCGTGTGGGGTCCATACGGCTTCTTGTCAAGCAAGCGAGCGTATGCGAGTCATACGCTCCCAAAAGGCATCGTATGGACTCCATACGACTCCTTGTCAAGCAAGCGAGCGTATGCGAGTCATACGCTCCCAAAAGGCAGCGTATGGGGTCCATACGGCTCCTTGTCAAGCAAGCGAGCGTATGCAAGTCATACGCTCCCAAAAGGCAGCGTATGGACTCCATACGACTCCTTGTCAAGCAAGCGAGCGTATACGAGTCATACGCTCCCAAAAGGCAGCATATGGACTCCATACGACTCCTTGTCAAGCAAGCAAGCGTATGCGAGTCATACGCTCCCAAAAGGCAGTGTATGGGGTCCATACAGCTCCTTGTCAAGCAAGCGAGCGTATGTGAGTCATACGCTCCCAAAAGGCAGCGTATGGGATCCATACGGCTCCTTGTCAAGCAAACGAGCGTATGCGAGTCATACTCTCCCAAAAAGTAGCGTATGGGGTCCATACGGCTCCTTGTCAAGCAAGCGAGCGTATACGAGTCATACGCTCCCAAAAGGCAGCGTATGGGGTCCATACGGCTCCTTGTCAAGCAAGCGAGCGTATGCGAGTCATACGCTCCCAAAAGGCAGCGTATGGGGTCCATACGGCTCCTTGTCAAGCAAGCGAGCGTATGCGAGTCATACGCTCCCAAAAGGCAGCGTATGAGGTCCATACGACTCCTTGTCACCCAAGTGTGCGTATGTGAGTCATACGCTCCCAAAAGGTAGCGTATGGGATCCATACGGCTCCTTGTCAAGCAAGCGAGCGTATGCGAGTCATACGCTCCCAAAAGGCAGCGTATGGGATCCATACGGCTCCTTGTCAAGCAAGCGAGCGTATGCGAGTCATACGCTCCCAAAAGGCAGCGTATGGGGTCTGTGCTGCGCTAAAGAGCACGCGCAACTCAGAGGTACAAGCTAAAAAGCTCGTGCACTGCTCACTGTCTTCTCCAAACAGCAAGAACTCCATGGTTGAACCCAAAGCTTCAAAAATCCATAACTTGGTCCAAACAAGTCCAAATCCGACTTTGCAAAGTTCTATCTTGGGTGAAATTCAATTCTCTCCAACATAAGAACATCAAAACCCATAAAAATACAACTTAAATAGATCAAAACCATACAAAACCGAAAATAGAAGAAACTTAGATGTAGAACAATGGAGACTCCAAATCACAAAATGTCAAGTTCTAATGTTGATCATCATGGCCTAATCTAGCTAATAGACAAATAAAAAGTGGTTCTCAAGTAGTGGCAAGGTGCACTTGCCTAAACCTCTCTCTTTTCTCTTTGGTAGATGAAGGGAGTAAATGAGAAAGAAGAAGATGAATAATGAAGAGAGAGAATGAAGAGGGCTAATAAATACAAATGGTGGTGGTAGGTAGGGGGTTTATCCATGGTTCATGATGAACCAAAATAATCCCTAACGAACCAAGCCAACCCGGGCCAAGAATAAACCAAGCCAAGCCATGAAGAAAACTAAACAAGGAATCATGCAATACAAGAATAAATACGTACACGTATTCCAGAAATACGTAATACGAACCACAGGCATTACACCGGTGTACTCATCATCCTCAGCAGCTGAAAGGGGCATCATTGGAGGTACCATGTGTAGGAATGAAATGTAAGGGGATATACTCTAGAGGGGGTGAATAGAGTAGGCAGCAAAATATTAGCTATTTAAAAATGTTAGTAGCAAGATCACAGAAATATATCACAGATATGAAAATATAAAAGTAAAGAACAGAGAGCAAACGTAAACACGGTGATGTATACTGGTCTCCCTCTTGTGAGTACTAATCCAGTCGAGAGAACTCTAGCTCCCGGTTGAAATCTACTATAGAAAATTGTAAGTTTTCATACGAAGTCCTTGCACTTCTACAGACGCGAGCTTTGATCCGAAGCACTTGACCAATTTTAATTATAAAGTGTCTTACTTCTTATCAAGCCACTTGCTTCCAATCACTTTGAAAATTTTATACCATAGCGCACTAGCAAATCGACTAAAGGATTGTTAATGGCTTTAGAAGGCTTTCAAAGAACGTAGTAAGCTTAGAGAGAAGAGAAGAGAAAGTGAATGGGTGTGTTGATTGGTAGAAATTCTTCTCTATTGATAGGATTTCCAAAGAGAGAATTCGGACAAAATTTGGACAAAATTCTTTCACAGAATCTCGGCAGATAGCCGTTGCATCCGTAATTGCGAGAAGACTAAGTTTAAAAAGCAACGTACCCCTAGCCGAACTCGAACCGAATTTGGGGTAAATTTGCCAAGCGTTTTGTTGGTGCAGAAAGGGTAAATTTAGGGTTTTGTAACTCTGTGGGGTTTGGGCTTTCGAATGTTACAAGTAGATAGGAATTAGATTTTTTGTGTTGGGCTAGTTTTCAAAACAAATAGGTATTTTTGAAAATATTTTTGGGTAGCATATTTTCCATAACGACTTGGTGTACATTGTATTTCCTAGACTCAATAAAGTATAAAAATACATTAAATAAATAAAAATACAGACACAATGACAAACATGGCTCCAAGTCTTGAACAATAACAGTCGTTGTAGCAGTTCGTCCAAGTAGCCCTTATATCGAGACATGGTCAGATCAATTATTAAAATCAGGTTCGACCATTACCATTGGGCCAACAATCTCTCCTATTTTGATAATTGACAAATCAACAATCTCTCCCATTTTGATAATTGACAAATCTTGACCGATATAACATCATGAATTTGATTTGACAAAAATATCAAAATGTTGTTCACTGTTTGGTAGTGTCTCCTCTTGGTAAAAGTTAACCTGAAAAAGATGTTAAATTATTTTCTCTCCCGTTGTCACTTAGAAAAATAATTGCAAAAGAGAGAAGATCCCCCACAATTCATGCATAAGCAACAAACGTCAAAGAAATACAGAGATAATATAAAGATAATAACCAAATTTTATAGTCAGTTTATGATATGAAGCAGTAGCAGAAGGATAGTGCTAAGCATAAAATGCATAAGTGTATACAAAAAGAAACAATACACAATGAATAATAAAAATGCATAATAATAGTAAAAGTTTTAAAATAACAAACAATTACTCAGTGTCTCAAGCAAAAAAGTGCATAAAAGAAATACTGATACTATCTTGAAATGTCAGAGCATTTCCAAGAATACGTAACATAAAGCAGAGTCAAATCAGATAACATCTAGACAAGTACAGTAATGTCTAGAAAAAGTCCTCGTCATCGTTAGTACGATCAACAACAACACCATGTCCAGAAAGACTAGCTCCAGAACTGCCATCTCCATGAGATGGGTGTGGACTAGCACCAAAATTATGATACCAATCATATATGTTATCAAGCTCGAAGAATGATGAACCGCCTCATCGTCATAGCGATAGCCAGAAACAGTAGTATCTCGTGGAAGAGAACTGGCATGCTGACCAGTCTGGGCAAAACGCAGATCCGCAAAGGAGTTTGTAAGAGCTTGAAACCAACTAGCAACACGAAACTCACGTTCCCTCAATGTGTTAGTAACAAACACTCGCAAAGAGTTGTGCTTATCCAGTTGAGCATGCCGCATATCATCTAAGTGCTAATGAAGACCCTCAAATGACATAGGATAAGTCTGGGGTAGAGGAGGTGGTGTAGTAGGAGAAGTATGAGGGACAGATGTACTGCGATGAGAGAGCTGAAGATACTTGGGCTCAAAGTCACGAGCACAGAAAGATAAGTCTATCTCAAAGTACTGGAAGATGATAGGATGGATCATCGCATAGAGGAGATTTCTCTTTAACTTGCGACACCTGGCCATCATCTGGATAGTCGTCTTAGGGACTGAAAATGGAATCCCATGAGGAATGTGATATCGAGCAGTCATTTCAAGACTAGTGACATCGTCTTTCGAAGTAAATTTTGGCAAAATAGTGGAATAAATAATACGATGTAACTCATAAAAGAACAAGTTCAAGTATATGGCTTTGACCTTGTCGGAACAGACAAGTTCAGGAGCACAATGTTGAGTCTTGAAATTGGTTAAAGACGTATCATTTGGAAATTCAGAGTTAGTGATATCGACAATCGAAGCACCTACATTCGAAATGTTTAGGATTTTCGCTAAGTTATCATTATTGAATTGAATATCTATGCCTGCGACATGGCTCTTAATAGAATAAGAATTCTCGGCTAAAGTAAAGTTGCAGTAAAATAGCCGAATAACATTTATGGCAATGGAAAAAGAGTGAGTAACAAAGTTGTGCAATCCTAAAGTCTCAAATAGGGTTTGTAAGACGGAAAGATTGTCCAATTAATCGATGCGCCGGGGCAAATGTTACGAATTAAAAAATTTGCATACCACAACAAAGATTGTTCTAGAGTTTCGAAGAAAAACTCATTGAACGTCTCATCATCCGTTTGGACGGAAGAAAAGAGAGATTCTTGGATAGGATCCGAAGACGAGGCTTCCTCACTAGCCGTCTTCTTTCTTTTGAAGAGATTATGGATCCTAGGCATGATTTCTAAAGGAAAATATAAAATTTCTAAGAAATGAGGAGATGGAAGAGATTATACCTTCTTAAACTCGAGTATGTGGAAGAGGAGGAGATTCCATGCACGAATCCAAAATTCAGAAGCAAAATTCCAAAAGAGGTGGAAGAAATCAATGGTGGAAGAATTAGGGTTTGGGGTGCTGTTTCAGGGCTACTAGTTTTGTTTGGAGGAGAAAGAAGATGAATAGAAACATGGGCCATTCAGTTCTATGTATATAATACCTGACACCAGACGAGTTCGGGCCGAACTCGGGCATAATTCGGCTCAAGTTTGCCTAGAACTCTTCTGAGGTATTTTGTATACAAAAATAAATGTCACTTTTATATTCATCATTCATTTTCAGTTATTTAATTGAAAGACTAGTAATTTTAAATTTTAATCAATATAATGAACATTACTTTATGAATTAAGTTTCATTACGCAGCGACTATTTCAGATTAGCTGTAAGGGTACTGTCCCAGCTAACGAAGGTCCACATGGGAACGCTTAAGTACCATTTTGCTTTAACCGTAGCCATGGTGACTGAAAGACCATTTGTAGGCTTGTCTCAAAAACAGTTTTTGTATGTTAAAAAATAATTAATAAAATAAAATTAATTAATATTATTGACATCCAAAATTCCTAATTCTTGACATAAATAATTAAATCGATCTTCCGTAAAAGATTTTATAAAGATGTCAGCCAATTGTTTCTCTGTATCTATGTATTCTAGATTTATGTCTCAATTTATTTGATGATCTCTAAAAAATAATGTCGAATCTCAATATGCTTAGTGTAAGAATGACATAAAGGATTCTTAGTCAAGTTGATAGTGCTAGTGTTGTCACAAAAAAAGGATATGTGTGTGTAGTGTAAACCAAAGTCTTTTAAGGTTTGCTTCATCAATAAAATTTATGCACAACAATATCCTACGACGATATATTCAGCCTCAGTAGTCGATAATGCGACAAAATTTTGCTTCTTGCTAAACCAAGCGACTAAAGCCTTATCTAGGAAATGACACGTGTCTCTAGTACTTTTTTTATCCACTTTGCATCTAGCAAAATCAACAGCCGAATAACCAGTTAAGTTAAAGGACGTGGTTTTGGGATACCATAAGCCGACAGAAGAAGTGCCTTTAAGGTATCGGAAGATACACTTAACTTTGCACGTGTGTGATTCCTTAGGGTTAGCTTGAAATCTTGCAGACAAGCAAACACTAAACATTATATCAAGGCGACTAGCAATTAAATAAAGTAAACTACCAATCATACCTCGATACTTACTTTTGTCGACTGGTTTGCCTTGTTCATCTATATCGAGCTTGGTTAAAGTTGACATTGGAGTGCCAAGGGGTTTAGCGGATTCCATATCGAACTACTTTAGCAAATCTTTTATTTACTTGGTTTGATTGATGAACGTTCCATTGTTGGTTTGTTTGATTTGTAGTCCAAAAAAGAATTTAAGTTCTCCCATCATGCTCATCTCAAACTCATTCTACATATAATTAGAGAATTCTTGACATAATGATTCTTCAGTAGATCCAAATATAATATTAACAACATAAATTTGAATTAAACGAAGATAACCATTTAAAGACTTTATAAAAAGTGTAGTATCAACCTTCCCTTTTGAAAAACTGTTATCAAGTAGAAAAAAGCTTAAACGGTCGTACCAAGCACGAGGGGCTTGTTTTAAACTGTAGAAGGCTTTCTTCAACTTAAAAATATAATCAGGGTTAAATTCAGTAAAACCTGGAGGTTGAGCTACATAAACTTTTTCTTTTATAAAGCCGTTTAGAAAAAATGCTTTTTACGTCCATTTGAAAAGTCTTAAAATTATGAAAGCATGCAAATGCGCATAACAGGCGAATGTATTCTAATCTCTTAACTGGGGCATAGGTATCATCAAAGTCGATACCTTCCTCTTTGTTGTATCCTTAAGCTACGTGTTGAGCCTTGTTACGAGTAACTAAACCATTCTTATTCAATTTATTTCAGAATACCTAATGGTGCCAAAGACCGGACGATCAATGGGCTTGGTCAACGATAAACTACATGCTTCATCAATAGATTTGGGTTCTAGCTGTGAAATAAATGCAACACAAGAAGCTACATCTCTGGTAGAGGAACGAGTACTTACACCTTTGGTGATCTCACCTATTACCAAGTCATTGGGATGGTTAACCATAAACTTTATTCTTTTTGGCCGACTGTCAAGGTAGCAAGTTCTGGTTTCTAGTTCTATAGGTGCCTTGCTTGGTGTACTAATGTCCTCATCATAATCGTCAATTGTTTGTTGATTTAGTTTATCGAAGGTAACATTCATTGATTCTTCGATGATCATAGTCTTCTTTATTGAATGCTCGGTACCCTTTGCTTTTGGCCGCATAACCTAAAAAGATACCTTCATCGGCATTTTCGTCAAATTTACCCAAATTATCTTTGGTATTAAGAATAAAATATTTACAACCAAAGACTTTGAAATAAAAAACTGTAGGTGTTCTATCAAACCATAACTCATAGGGAGTCTTTTACGATTTAGGTCGAATTAGAACCCTATTGAGAACATAACAAGCTGTATTGACAGCTTTAGCCCAAAAATATTTGGCTAGACAAAATTGGTTAAATAATACTCTAGCCATTTCAGACAAAGTTCTGTTCTTACGTTCCACAACTCCATTTTGTTATGGAGTCCTAGGGCAGGAGAACTCGTGCAAATAATCGTGTGTGTCATAAAATTGCTCAAACTCTATATTCTCGAATTCGCCGCCATGATCACTTCGGATACGAGTGATCATGAACCCTTTCTCATTTTGGACCTTCTTGTAAAATAAGATGAATTTAGATAGTGCATCATTCTTGAGTACGAGAAAGTATACCCACGTGTATCTAAAAAAGTTATATACTATTACAAATGCATATAACTTACCACCTTGGCTTGTAATTCTACCAAGCCCAAATAAATCTACATGCTGTAATTGTAGAGGTCTAATGGTACTTACAGCGTTCTTAGACTTAAATGTGGATTGGGTAGCTTTGTTCTTTTTATATTCACTATATACCATATCCTTCTTAAAACAATGTTCGGTAAGCCTTGTACTAGTTTCTTCGTGGATAGGCTTAAAATTGTGTCCATGTTTACATGATCGAGCCTCATATGCCATAGTTGACTCTCATCATTCATGGCTAGTAAGCATCTTCCTGCTTTGTTAACTTCTTCCAACAGATAAAAAATATATATATTGTCTTCCCTATACCTTCAAAGATAGTACTACCAGTTGAGCTATCAACTATAGTACATTTGTCTTTGACAAAGTTAATATCATAACCATGGTCAGCTAAATGGCGTATATTGAGTATGTTATGTTTTAACTCGGTTACTAGACAGACATCATTAATCACAGGATAGGGAGCCTTACCAATGTTACTGATACCTACTATATACCCTTTAAAGTTATTAATGAAGGAGATGTATCCTTCTTTCTTCTTTGACAGTGTTGCGAATAGAAAAGCATCACCGGTCAAGTGCCGTGAGCAACCACTGTCGAGGATCCACTTGCTTTTAGCATGAGTAGGATGTTCTACCTACAAAAAAAGTTTGTAGATGAAACTTTTCGTACCAATTTCTTTTAGGGTCCTGATATATTAGTCTGTGGTATCCATGCACATATATTTGCAGAAAAAATATGACTAATGGTGCCATAATAAGGGTAAAGTGCATTTAAACCCTCCTTAGATATTACGAAAATGCAATTCGATACTTCTTGATTTGAAAACCCCAGTACGTTTCAATTACGCTTAAATCACCCCCTAATCAAACTTTTCTGTTAACCGGTGTTAACTCGGAACTATAATGACCAAATTACCCCTAGATATAACCGAAACCATGCAGTGGACGATTCATTTCTATTCTCAAATCTCTCTCTCGTGTTCCCAAATCCCTCTTTCCCGTTCCCAAATCCAAACCATAAATCTTTACCCAAATGATTATATTTCTTCTCAAAACCTAAATATTACTTTTCCAAACCCTAAATACTTTCGAAAGAATGTCAAAACCCTCTTCTCTGTCCCCAAAACCTAACTCTATTCATTTGAAAATCTAGAATCCTTCCCTGATGATCTAATTTTCTATATTCCACACTGCCATTGGTCGATTGGAGTGGAGATTCTGTGCAGCAAGGGTTTACTAGTGGAATTCTCGAACTGGTACATTCAAAAATTGTCGTTATCTAAAATTTCTTACACTTCTGAGCGTAGTGGTCCCAATTAATGAAGTAAATTTGTTAAATTTGTTAATCTTTTGAGAAAAATGCACCCAAATAATGAATTTTTTTTGATTCATGAATGATGTCTGTACGAGTGGGAATTGTCTGTACATGTGTGAAATTGTTAATTTACTTGGTCTGTATATTGTTGTTGGGCTGTTTGTTCATCTTCTGAGCGTAGTGGTCCCAATTTTCTTATGTATATTGTTTATTATAGGGGCTGTTTGTTGTTTGTAGTTCTAATCCTTATTTGTACATAGGAATTTGTCTATAATTTTTTTGATTTTATATTGAATTAGTTGTCGGTTTGTATGTCTATACATAGGGGATGTGATATCGTTGTTGGACTGTTTGTTGTTTGTAGTTATAATCCTTGTTTGTACATAGGGATTTGTCTATAATATTGTTGTTTTGTATCAAATTAGTTGTTTGTACATAGGGATTTGTCTATGGAATTGTTGTTTTTATATTAAATTAGTTGTCTGTTTGTACAATTTTTACTTAATTTCATCAATTCTAACTCTTACTTCCTTTTTTTGCAGTATACAAGCATGTGGGAGAAAAGCAAATTATGGATGATCGGTTGCTGCTAGCATGTGGAAGCAATTATTTTGGCTTTTGGGAAATTTTGTAAAGTTTATGTGGGGTGTGAATTATGTGCAGTTTATATATTGATGATGAAGAATGTTGTTGAACAAATGGATGTGTTTATATTTTGGATGAAGAATGTTGTTAAACAAATGGATGTGTGAAGTATACAAGCCAAATATACTGCTGATGTGAAGCTTGTTATTGAACAAATACAATCTAATGTGTTCGAATTTGATGAACATGGTAGTTTGATGAATATGGCAGTTTATATTTTGGTCTTTGGTGAACTCTTAACGTCTCCAGATTTTGCACAGTATTTGGACGTATTTGAATTTTGCTCATATGGTCTACATTTTGCTTATATGTGTTCGAATTTTGGAACTGGAATGCAGTTTACATTTTGCTCATATGTGCAGTTTACATTTTGCTCATATGTGCAGTTTACATTTTGCAATGTATTTGCTATGTATTCAGATGTGCACTTCATTTTGGAAATGGAATGCAAATTTTATGTTGCTGTTTCATTTTGGAATTGGAATGCAAAATTTATTTGAAACTGGAATTGTAAACCTTGGTACAAATTTCTTTTCATCACATGTATTCCTCAAACAAATAACTTAAACATTACTAAACATGTCAAAAATCCGAAATAAATTATAAAACAGGTATGTTGAAGCATGGTCTTGGTTCACTTGCAGCCACCAGCACTGTTGATTATCTAGGAATAGGTTGTAAAACTTAGCCTCGGTGCTCCTTCAATTCTTCATTAAATTTCACATTACAATTTGATAGTGTTCTGAAAGTTTCTCATCCTCCCATTGTAAACCCCCAAAATTTTTATTATGTTGATTATGATTTAATAGTACGAGTATTTTTACTAATTACCTTAAATGGGTGTCAAGTATTTGTATTTTAAAATAAATATTAAAAGTAGGAATTTTTTTGCATGTTATGCACAATAGAAAAATTTACAAGAAATCAATTATTGGATATTTATAAATGTTATTTTAGATTACAAATGATTTTGTTTGGAATTTGTATTTTTTAAATTACTATTAAATATGATATGTAGCAATATTTAGTAGAAGAAATCTATTTTTACAATAAATAATTGCTAGATTTATGTAGATACTAAATTTTGGATTTTAGAATTTTTTTTGAGTTTTTCTATACATGTATAAATATAGTTATATTTTTATGAATGTATTATAAGGTAAATATATATATATATATATATATATATATATATATATATATATAATATATATATAAAATAAAATATATATATAAATAAATATATATATATATATATATATATATATATATATATATATATATATATATATATATATATATATATATATATATATATATAACCCAACTCGCGAGATATTGGGAATATCTCGCGAGAGGTGCAACCCCCCAAAAACCGCGTTAGGGGCCCCTTACCCAAACTAGAGCAGCCAACCCAAAATTTCATACATATCATATATGTATATAGATACAGAGAATTCTAGCCACCAATCCCTCAAACCCTAGCACAAACGAAAGCCTAATCCAGCCGCCTACTTGTCAGACGACCCTTCCTCCATGCGCACGCGCACACAAGCGCCATTGTCGCGTCTGGCCGGCTGCGTTAAGAATAGCCACAAACAGTAGTTGCGTGAGGTAACTCTCTTCCTAGGCTTGTTTCTTTTCATTTACTCGACCGATTTTGATCCCATAAAATCCTGAGGAGAGTCCACATGACCCTCTAGACGACCCACCTACTGGTTCCTCGAGGCATCGACCCATCAAATCGAAAATTTGACTCAAAAACCCAAAAACATATCATTTCCTGACGAATGAAAGCATCCCAAACATCCATGATTGGAGAGGAATTCTGATCAATCTAGCAATAATCTTTGGGAAACTTCTGAACCGAAATTCTAGACCCTATATAGATTTTCCATCTCCTTAAGGTAGTTTAAATTTTTATGAACTGTATGCAATTAATTTCGAACCCAAACTTTTCGAAAAGCCTGTTTTTAATTAATAGAAATTCTAGAAAACTCTCCGATACGACGTGCATCCCACCAAAATGGGTGACATGGTTGTGAACCGAAAGCATCAAAAGGTGCGTATCGACTTCACGGACGTGTGGGCTTCGAAGGAATTCAAATTGGTTGCGTGTGTGCGACGAATTTGTTGCATATCCGTCGAAATTTACCGTATCGGCCTTTTTCGAAATTCTTCAATTATATTGTGCACGTTAGTCAAATTGATATAAAACTTGCACCACAGTACCGAATCATTTTTCTGGTCATGTGTGCCTAGTTTGGTTCGATTATGAGAAGGTCGACCGGAACTCATATTTGGCGGGCCCGCGACCCGATCCAACGGGCAAAATTGTGCACAGCCGACCGAAATCCAACTTTGGACATACTTTAGGTTCATCTCCTTAAATCAGACCCGTAGACATGTAGTTTGATGACTTTAGAGACAATAGATACCGGCACGCATTTCGGTGCAAAATGGGTCCAATAGTGGACATCGTTTTGACCCAAAATTATGATTTTGTTCCTATGTCTAGAATTGGACTTATGGGTAGTCTATCCGAACTATTTTTCTTATTCTGGAAATGTTGGTAAAATTTATTTCAGCATCCGAGGACTTTGGCGATAATTGACTACCTCTGGTTCACTATTCTGATGGTTCGAGCTACTAGATCCTGCCCTTTTTGCACACAACCTCAGGCAAGATACCTTGCCACCATACTTTATGATTTACTTTTACTTTATTTTAGTTATTTATATTTAGTATTATTTATCTGTGGCCATTATTGTATCACTGTGTATCCAAGTCACACTTGGGTGCAGGCGACTGTATTGGTCGTTTTTATTATTTTATTCTGTTTTTATATTATCTTAGTTCTAGTGAGCACCCATTGATGTTGAGGTATTGGTATATCTCATATGGACTTGACACATGATTATCATATGATATGAGTCACATATAGGACACATACTCGTGTAGTCGGTCGACCACCGATACATACGAGACATACGACAGTTAGGAGTAACTGCCAATAGAATTGCATGCTAGTGAACTTGGTAGTTGCTAGAGGTTCATATGAGTCATTGATTTGACCCTACTAGGCATTGGGTGGGGAGAACAGTTCTTTAACGTATGGGCCACGTATGCACTTCCCTTTTATTGCTGAAAGCTCCGTTGGAGATACGGTCCTGATGCACCTGATTCCTGATACCTGATTCCTGCTGGCCTATGACATTTGATGGATGCTATTCTTTGAGGTCCCTGGTATCCCATTAGGGACCATACCGATCCTATTATAGCTAGAGTGCCCATGCGTCAGAGGTTTATTCTTAATTACATTATCACTGTAGAACGGTTAGGCACCCTATTGCATGCACCTTTCCTTTTATTTATTTTATCATAGATTTTATGGCATGTTCTTTATGTATCTTGTTACGTCCCTCTGTGGACCTGGTGATCTCTTCAGGTGTGTGATTTTCATGATTTTTGCAGGTACATTAGCCAAGATCATGGTCTTTCTTTTTCTATCGAGGAGGATTGCTCTTGGATCGTCCATTGCTACTTTTACCATATATATTTCCTTGTGTATCTTCCCTCATTTAAAGTAGTTTGTAGTGGATTTGTCTCCGTCCAACGTCTTGTACAAAATAACAGTCCATAGTTAATTTATATCATTATTCATTTATTTTTGTGGATTAGATTTAGTTGTCATGGTTTACTGCATTTTACAGCTTATGTATACATACGAGGATTATAAATATTGGAGTATACTTCGTATGTATGCGGTTGGTATGTCTACATACTTAGTCCTAAGTATTTCGGGACTGAAGCGTTACATGTTTTTGTGGTAGCCCATGCAGGTCAAATTTGCCGTTTCGGTTACATTACTGTATCGGACGGGCCTGCATATAGGATTAGAATCTAGGTATCTCATCCACATACTTGACCTCCTCCCTTGATTCCAAATTTTGAACTCTCGTCCGACTACCTTGATTTTCTTCTGCTTGATTTCATTTTACAATAATTCTTAACTTTTCCCTTTGTGCCTGATAGAGAGGTTAGAAAGATAACTCATACAAGTATACGTATTATATTTCTCAGTTACTCTATTAGTTAACTTTTATAAGTTGGGTAGTATGCCTCACGGCCTATCACGCTGGGTTCTTATAATCCATTAATGAAGTATAACCGGGTGGCACTGAATATATGCTAGTGTAGGAAGATATGTTTACCTAGATTATAAAGTTTTAGTAGCCCATACTCCATTGGTCAATCACGGCCTGGTACAAGAGGCAGTAGGACGACTGTATAAGTAGGAACATCGGACAAGACTTAGGTCCTTATGAAACTTGAACTTTTTATAACTGCTTTATTCATTATCTCCTGTAATTATACTTTGTACTACCATAAATGATGTCGTTATTTATAGCCTAGTTTTGTAAGCTTATTCTTTATCGAGCTTGTCCAAGGCATATGTATACTAGGGACGCCCAATAACATATTGTCTAATCAGAATCAGTGTATTATGGTCAGATCAACCTTGGTGCACTTGGTTCGCTCTACATATGGTTTTCCCACATGGATTGAGATATAGATGTCTTTAGGATCTCATCCACACTACCTTGACAACTCGCTCTGAATTACTTAATCGCACTTGGAACCCATATTCGCATTTGATTCCATCTCCCTTAAACTCCTTATGGTTTTTCATCATTACTTATTACGAAAAACAAACGCTCGTATTTGAGGAGAGATAGATAAATAATGTTTCTTTTAGTCTGCCATACCACCCATGGCCATGAAAAGCTATATATACACCAGTATAGCAAACACCGGCCAAACCATATGACTACAACCTTGCCTTGAGTTACTTGTCCTTCCCTCGACCCTAAAACTAATATTGTGATATTTTAGTCATTTAAATTTGAGAATGATTATGATCTTACCATTGGTCAAAACACCAACCTAGGAGACAACCCGTTCTCAAAGAACAATTATTGGGAGCCTCTAATTATTTTTTTGATCCTTGCTTTAACTAGCAACCCTTATGCCTTATCCTAACCCTTACTCGACTAAGTCCATAGTTAGACCTGAGAGGAATAGACAGAAACAAAGACAAGCATTTACCATGGCTATGATAGATACCCATTCCGAGATTAGGGATCCAGCACATGTTACTCTAGGTATAAAATTCTATTATTAAAGATGTGACTTAGCATTAGAACAACACATTCACCAGCTTAACCAATATTTGTAGCATGACCCCCATCATTATGTTATACTAGTTATCAACAGTGATGCATGAGTACTACATTCGATACCATTAGAACCCTTATAACCATAGTCTAGTAGGCTTAACATATATAGAAGTTTAAGACTTAGTCATTAGAGGTCATTTGTATGATGTGCAGTAGAGTTCGTTACCCCCATCGATAAACTCTTGTATACTATGGAAGAGTGGATCATTCTATTTATCGACTTGTGTATTATTGTACACAATCATTTCCATTTATTAGAATTCGGGGTATGATCCTCGAATTTGATTCATATCCACCATATCACGTTATCGATTACATCGTGCCTTATTATAATCAAAGGTCAAGGTACGATGTCTCGAATTAAGTTTTTCCTAACCTCAAGTCTTAGTTTCTGGAGCGAATAGATTGAAGGCCTTCTAAATTTTTGGGATTCACTAAGCTTATGATTGAATACAGTAAAATGGTTCTCACTAGGATGATAAATTAGTGACTCATGAACTCCCACGTTCTATTTAGAACTTTGGTGTCCCTTACCGTGACTTTCATACTCGCAGCGTAATACTAGCTGTTACCTTCCAACAAATTCCATATACAAGACCAAGACGAGTCCACCTTTATGTAGATATATCATGTCCCACTAAGACACGTCCCCTTGCATCCTATTTTTATGATACGACTTTCAGGTCAAAAGGACTAGCTATAACCCTTACCATAATACCGATGTACTTTCCGACTGCAATTAGAGATCCAACCTTGACTCAAATTTTTTGACCTAATATATGGATATGATCTATTTGAAGCCCTCTACGTACATGCCAATTGTGTGCCACCCGATTGAGGCCCCATGTGCTACTTATACACAAAAGTCACATAAGGCCCATTTTGGGCTTAAGGAATCTAGCTAACCAACCCGATTGGCAAATTATCCCAATCACTTGAGTTTGAACCTATTCTACATTACCTTAACCTAATAAGGGATGGCTTAAATTGATTCTATAGAATCTTGTCCAACCAATTTAGATCAAAACCCAAGATTTGTTTAATCAAAGATTGACGCCCAATTAGGGAACCCATTGAGACTCAGTTGAACACAACCTAACCTATTGCCATATTTGGACTATGAAACCAAAGATGATGAAATAGTCCCTTATACCTATTATGTAGTCCCTATCTCATGGCCATTGGTACTTCTTCCATAAATTTCTTAACTGTATCTCTTCGTAACCCCTGTTATGCGATGAATGGAATCCCGTTGTACCAACTTTTTTTGGTTAGGCTGGACCAAGACCCCTTCTGCCATTAAAAAACATGTACAATACTTGAGCAATAATAAGCAAGTAATACTTAGACTTCCTATAGAGTATATGACTACATCCAGAAGTACCTCATAATATCAAACACAACCTTAAAATTTACCATTCTTAGAAGTCCTATTACTGCACGTTCCCCGTTTAAGCAAATTTTCGTAAGCTGCTTAAAACATAAAACTTAGTGTACTCAATCTCTTAGAAGGGGATGCCCTTCGTAACAGTTCTTTCTTTTATTGGAAGTTGCAGTACAATTTTTGTAATACACTTTATATTCCTTTGTTCGTGCGTTAGATGATCCCGGTAGAAGATCATGACTTTGATTCTTCAAACTCCGTACTGGTCGTAAACCCAGTCTTAATTTCAATTTCGATAATAAATTTCATAAAGTGTATAGGCAAGCCTATTTAAGAATTAGCAAGTGATCAGGATAGATTGGTTTCAATTGAACAAACTGATAAAATAGTAGCTTATAACGTACACTCCTACCCGTATCATCGGATGACCTCGACCGTGACTTTGATATTTTGAGCACGACACAAACTTTTCCATCTAATAAATTTCACAGTCATGAACTAGATCAGTCGAGCTACCCACATGACATATATGTTACACACAAGCACACATTCCTGTTCTCCATTACGATTACACCACATGTATAACGCCTTTCCATTAGAATAAACCATGAAGGCCCATTTTTGTTCCATTAGGCATTAACCATGTAAATATCGACCCATTCTTTTAACTAAAGTAAAGGCCTATGATCCATGCAAGACGCATCACACTTATGACATATGCATTCTACCGAAGCAGGCTCATGCCTCCTATACGAAACCAAATACCAATCTCGCACACACTAGCCATTACTGCTTAAGAATTTCTGATACTTACATAATCATATGCTATAGCAAGGTTTCCTGCAGTTGTTATAGACTCTCAACTCCTAGCCCGTGAATTATTCATTCCATAGCCTCCTCAACTTCATCTCTTAGTTACCGCGTTAGAAGAAGAGTGAAACCCCTCGAACCGACACATTTTAGTGATATTCGAACAAGATATTCCTACCATCTTGTTGAGAGCACGGCTGATAGGAACGAAAACACGTTAGAAACCGAGACGACTGTTTGTCATGAAATATAAAAGAACAGAACAATTATATCGGAGGACTGGACTTTTACTTCACAATACAAACTCACTTGTACAAAGAAAGCCTGGGGACGAAAACCTAGGTACAGCAATCTAAGTACAATTGCTTATTTTAGATTCTGGGGGGTGACGGTAGAGGCTCGGGAAAGGGACGACAGCTCTGCTTTACTCCTTGGACAATCGGATGCAGCCTTGGCTCTGGGGAAGAAATGCTCTCAAGATGCCCTCTGTGCGTGCCTTTGTCTCTCTTATCTCTCTCTTCATGTCTCTCCAAGTGCTCTGGTGCTCTTCGAAAAAGTCCTCCTTCGTAAGGGAATGGCACCTTGCTATTTATAGGAGTGGGATGCAATCATTAGGGTTTGCAATGATTGCCTGCTTGATAAGTCGGCGGTTAAGGATCAATTAATCTGGGCCCTTCATTCTGATTGTAGCAAATCTAGGTAATTAATGTAGATTGCATCAAATCTCTGTGGGCAATTAATGATGATTGCTATAAATCTTCATGTTTTGTTATGCCAAGCTCAGATTTCCTGCCACGTGTTCAATTTGTATGATTATAAATGATCTGATTTGATCCTAGTAATTATGAGGATGGCACTAAACCTGGTTGTTGGAATTTGTTGATGAATCTTGATTGATTTGATGCTACGTGTCCCATTATCATTATGCTGCTAGCTGTAAGGATGCGAGAAAAACTAATCTTCTGCCACGTGTCTTAACCGTGAGCTACTTAGGAAATTCGAACTGCTTGAGGATTGTTCCCGACTGAGCCACATAAGACTGGCCACATATGGAAATGATCTGAGCCGCATGAGGCGACCGTATGATGGGTGGCTTCTCAGTGAGCCGCATGATGATAGTCCTCGTGAGCCGTATAGGGTAGACTCTACCTGAGCCGCATGAGGTGGCCTCTCCCTGAGCCGCATGGGATGGCCTCTGCCTCAGCCGCATGGGGTGGCCTCTGCCTGAGCAGCATGTGACTGTCCACGTGTCAAGGTCGCATGAAGGATTTTGGGGTTTGATGGATCGTGTCAGAGATTTCCTTCATTTTCCTAGGAGTCTACCATTATGACAGGGTCTTTATAGTAGCTTTATCTCAGAGCTGTCAGTTCTCCTTTATGTCAGAACATTAAATAGGGCCTTTACTTAATGGCCAATTGTAGGAGCGAACCACAGAAGGCCACGTGGTGTTTGCTTGAGTCGCATGTCCAAGTTGGTGGCCTTTGAACCGCATGATGCTCTTGAGCCGCATGAAGCTCGTCTGTTTTTAAACCGCATGGGTTTTCCTGTTCTGAGCCGCATGGGCAATCATGCTCTTTTCCATGCTTCTACAAGACCCCCTTCAAAGTTTTCAATTTGTAAAATTGAAACACTTTGAATAAGAAGCATGGCTATGTGAAAATTCTTCGGACCGCATGGATATCTCAGCCGCATGGCCTCCTTAGCCACATGGATTTCTGAGCCGCATGGCCTCCTTACCGCATGGCCTGTCTAGCCGCATACAATTCCTAGCCGCATTGGCTCCCTGCCACGTGTGTGTGTCATTAATTGCCTTTAATTCGTTTTAGAGCCGTCTTTTGGAGGAATCCCAAGGGTCGGCTCATTAAATCTTTGGATTTTATGCCATTGGTCGATTGGAGTGGAGATTCTGTGCAGCAAGGGTTTACTAGTGGAATTCTCGAACTGGTACATTCAAAAATCGTCGTTATCTAAAATTTCTTACACTTCTGAGCGTAGTGGTCCCAATTAATGAAGTAAATTTGTTAAATTTGTTAATCTTTTGAGAAAAATGCACCCAAATAATGAATTTTTTTTGATTCATGAATGATGTCTGTACGAGTGGGAATTGTCTATACATGTGTGAAATTGTTAATTTACTTGGTCTGTATATTGTTGTTGGGCTGTTTGTTCATCTTCTGAGCGTAGTGGTCCCAATTTTCTTATGTATATTGTTTATTATAGGGGCTGTTTGTTGTTTGTAGTTCTAATCCTTATTTGTACATAGGAATTTGTCTATAATTTTTTTGATTTTATATTGAATTAGTTGTCGGTTTGTATGTCTATACATAGGGGATGTGATATCGTTGTTGGACTGTTTGTTGTTTGTAGTCATAATCCTTGTTTGTACATAGGGATTTGTCTATAATATTGTTGTTTTGTATCAAATTAGTTGTTTGTACATAGGGATTTGTCTATGGAATTGTTGTTTTTATATTAAATTAGTTGTCTGTTTGTACAATTTTTACTTAATTTCATCAATTCTAACTCTTACTTCCTTTTTTTTGCAGTATACAAGCATGTGGGAGAAAAGCAAATTGTGGATGATCGGTTGCTGCTAGCATGTGGAAGCAATTATTTTGGCTTTTGGGAAATTTTGTAAAGTTTATGTGGGGTGTGAATTATGTGCAGTTTATATATTGATGATGAAGAATGTTGTTGAACAAATGGATGTGTTTATATTTTGGATGAAGAATGTTGTTAAACAAATGGATGTGTGAAGTATACAAGCCAATTATACTGCTGATGTGAAGCTTGTTGTTGAACAAATGCAATCTAATGTGTTCGAATTTGATGAACATGGTAGTTTGATGAATATGGCAGTTTATATTTTGGTCTTTGGTGAACTCTTAATGTCTCCAGATTTTGCACAGTATTTGGACGTATTTGAATTTTGCTCATATGGTCTACATTTTGCTTATATGTGTTAGAATTTTGGAACTTGAATGCAGTTTACATTTTGCTCATATGTGCAGTTTACATTTTGCTCATATGTGCAGTTTACATTTTGCAATGTATTTGCTATGTATTCATATATGCAGTTCATTTTGGAAATGGAATGCAAATTTTATGTTGCTGTTTCATTTTGGAATTGGAATGCAAAATTCATTTGAAACTGGAATTGTAAACCTTGGTACAAATTTTTTTTCATCACATGTATTCCTCAAACAAACAACTTAAACATTACTAAACATGTCAAAAATCCGAAATAAATTGTAAAACATGTATGTTGAAGCATGGTCTTGGTTCACTTGCAGCCACCACCAGTGTTGATTATCTAGGAATAGGTTGTAAACCTTAGCCTCGGTGCTCCTTCAATTCTTCATTAAATTTCACATTACAATTTGATAGTGTTCTGAAAGTTTCTCATCCTCCCATTGTAAACCCCCAAAATTTTTATTATATTGATTATGATTTAATAGTATGAGTATTTTTACTAATTACCTTAAATGGGTGTCAAGTATTTGTATTTTAAAATAAATATTAAAAGTAGGAATTTTTTTACATGTTATGCACAATAGAAAAATTTACAAGAAATCAATTATTGGATATTTATAAATGTTATTTTAGATTATAAATGATTTTGTTTGGAATTTGTATTTTTTAAATTACTATTAAATATGATATGTAGCAATATTTAGTAGAAGAAATCTACTTTTACAATAAATAATTGCTAGATTTATGTAGATACTAAATTTTGGATTTTAGAAATTTTTTTGAGTTTTTCTATACATGTATAAATATAGTTATATTTTTATGAATGTATTATAAGGTAAATATATATATATATATATATATATATATATATATATATAAATATATATATATATATAAAATTAAAAAAATATATAAATATATATAAATATATATATATATATATATATATATATATATATATATATATATATATATATATATAACCCAACTCGCGAGATATTGGGAATATCTCGCGAGAGGTGCAACCCCCCAAAAACCGCGTTATGGGCCCCTTTCCCAAACTAGAGCAGCCAACCCAAAATTTCATACATATCATATATGTATATAGATACAGAGAAATCTAGCCACCAATCCCTCAAACCCTAGCACAAACGAAAGCCTAATCCAGCCGCCTACTTGTCAGACGACCCTTCCTCCATGCGCACGCGCGCACAAGCGCCATTGTCGCGGCTGGCCGGCTGCGTGAAGAACAACCACAGCAGTAGTTGCGTGAGGTAACTCTCTTCCTCGGCTTGTTTCTTGTATTTACTCGACCGATTTTGATCCCGTAAAATCCTGAGAAGAGTCCACATGACCCTCTAGACGACCCACCTACTGGTTCCTCGAGGCATCGACCCATCAAATCGAAAATTTGACTCAAAAAACCCGAAAACATATCATTTCCTGACGAATGAAAGCATCCCAAACCTCCATGATTGGAGAGGAATTCTGATCAATATAGCAATAATCTTTGGGAAACTTCTGAACCAAAATTCTAGACCCCATTTAGATTTTCCATCTTCTTCAGGTAGTTTAAATTTTTATGAACTGTATGCAATTAATTTCGAACCCAAACTTTTCGAAAAGCCTGTTTTTAATAAATAGAAATTCTAGAAAACTCTCCGATACGACGTACATCCCACCAAAATGGGTGACATGGTTGTGAACCGAAAGCATCAAAAGGTGCGTATCGACTTCACGGACGTGTGAGCTTTGAAGGAATTCAAATTGGTTGCGGTGTGCGACGAATTTGTTGCATATCCGTCAAAATTTACCGTATCGACCTTTTTCGAAATTCTTCAATTATATTGTGCACGTTAGTCAAATTGATACAAAACTTGAACCACAGTACCGAATCATTTTTCTGGTCATGTGTGCCTAGTTTGGTTCAATTATGAGAAGGTCGACCGGAACTCATATTTGGCGGGCCCGCGACCCGATCCAACGGGCAAAATTGTGCACAGCCGACCGAAATCCAACATTGGATATACATTAGGTTCATCTCCTTAAATCAGACCCGTAGACATGTAGTTTGATGACTTTAGAGACAATAGATACCAGCACGTATTTCGGTGCAAAATGGGTCCAATAGTGGACATCATTTTGATCCAAAATTATGATTTTGTTCCTATGTCCAGAATTGGACTTATGGGTAGTCTATCCTAACTATTTTTCTTATTCTGGAAATGTTAGTAAAATTTATTTCAGCATCTGAGGACTTTGGCGATAATTGACTACCTCTGGTTCACTATTCTGATGGTTCGAGCTACTAGATCCTGCCCTTTTTGCACACAACCTCAGGCAAGATACCTTGCCACCATACTTTATGATTTACTTTTACTTTATTTTAGTTATTTATATTTAGTATTATTTATCTGTGGCCATTGATGTATCAATGTGCATCCAAGTCACACTTGGGTGCAGGCGACTGTATTGGTCGTTTTTATTATTTTATTCTGTTTTTATATTGTCTTTGTTCTAGTGACCACCCATTGATGTTGAGGTATTGGTATATCTCATATGGACTTGACACATGATTATCATGTGATATGAGTCACATATAGGACACGTACTCGCGTAGTCGGTCGGCCACCGATACATACGAGACATACGACAGTTAGGAGTAACTGCCAATAGAATTGCATGCTAGTGAACTTGGTAGTTGCTAGAGGTTCATATGAGTCATTTATTTGACCCTACTAGGCATTGGGTGGAGAGAACAGTTTTTTAACGTATGGGCCACGTATGTACTTCCCTTTTATTGCTGAAAGCTCCGTTGGAGATACGGTCCTGATGTACCTGATTCCTGATACCTGATTCCTGCTGGCCTATGACATTTGATGGATGCTATTCTTTGAGGTCCCTGGTATCCCTTTAGGGAGCATACCGATCCTATTATAGCTAGAGTGCCCATGCGTCAGAGGTTTATTCTTAACTACATTATCACTGTAGAACGGTTAGGCACCCTATTGCATGCACCTTTCCTTTTATTTATTTTATCATAGATTATATGGCATGTTCTTTATGTATCTTGTTACGTCCCTCTGTGGACCTGGTGATCTCTTCAGGTGTGTGATTTTCATGATTTTTGCAGGTACATTTGCCAAGATCATTGTCTTTCTTTTTCTATCGAGGAGGATTGCTCTTGGATCGTCCATTGCTACTTTTACCATATACATTTCCTTGTGTATCTTCCCTCATTTAAAGTAGTTTGTAGTGGATTTGTCTCCGTCCAACGTCTTGTACAAAATAACAGTCCATAGTTAATTTATATCATTATTCTTTTATTTTTGTGGATTAGATTTAGTTGTCATGGTTTACTGCATTTTACAGCTTATGTATACATACGAGGATTATAAATATTAGAGTATACTTCGTATGTATGCGGTTGGCATGTCTATATACTTAGTCCTAAGTATTTTGGGACTGAAGCGTTACATGCAGGTCAAGTTTGCAGTTTCGGTTACATTACTGTATCGGACGGGCCTGCATATAGGATTAGAATCTAGGTATCTCATCCACATACTTGACCTCCTCCCTTGATTCCAAATTTTGAACTCTCGTCCGACTACCTTGATTTCCTTCTGCTTGATTTTATTTTACAGTAATTCTTAACTTTTTCCTTTGTGCCTGATAGAGAGGTTAGAAAGATAACTCATACAAGTATATGTGTTATATTTCTCAGTTACTCTATTAGTTGACTTTTATAAGTTGGGTAGTATGCCTCACGGCCTATCACGCTGTGTTCTTATAATCCATTAATGAAGTATAACCGGGTGGCACTGAATATATGTTAGTGTAGGAAGATATGTTTACTTAGATTATAAAGTTTTAGTAGCCCATACTCCATTAGTCAATCACGGCCTGGTACAAGAGGCTGTAGGATGACTGTATAAGTAGGAACATCGGACAAGACTTAGGTCCTTATGAAACTTGAACTTTTTATAACTGCTTTATTCATTATCTCCTGTAATTATACTTTGCACTACCATAAATGATGTCGCTATTTATAGCCTAGTTTTGTAAGCTTATTCTTTATCGAGCTTGTCCAGGGCATATGTATACTAGGGACGCCCAATAATATATTGTCTAATCAGAATCAGTATATTATGGTCAGATCAACCTTGGTGCACTTGGTTCGCTCTACATATGGTTTTCCCACATGGATTGAGATATAGATGTCTTTAGGATCTCATCCACACTACCTTGACAACTCGCTCTGAATTACTTAATCGCACTTGGAACCCGTATTCGCATTTGATTCTATCTCCCTTAAACTCCTTATAGTTTTTCATCGTTACTTATTACGAAAAACAAACGCTCGTATTTGAGGAGAGATAGATAAATAATGTTTCTTTTAGTCTGCCATACCACCCATGGCCATGAAAAGCTATATATACACCAGTGTAGCAAACACTGGCCAAGCCATATGACTACAACCTTGCCTTGAGTTACTTGTCCTTCCCTCGACCCTAAAACTACTATTGTGATATTTTAGTCATTTGAATTTGAGAATGATTATAATCTTACCATTGGTCAAAACACCAACCTAGGAGACAACCCGTTCTCAAAGAACAATTATTGGGAGCCTCTAATTATTTTTTTGATCCTTGCTTTAACTAGCAACCCTTATGCCTTAACCTAACCCTTACTCGACTAAGTCTATAGTTAGACATGAGAGGAATAGACAGAAACAAAGACAAGCATATACCATGGCTATGTTAGATACCCATTTCGAGATTAGGGATCCAGCATGTGTTACTCTAGGTATAAAATTCTATTATTAAAGATGTGACTTAGCATTAGAACAACACATTCACCAGCTTAACCAATATTTGTAGCATGACCCCCATCATTATGTTATACTAGTTATCAACTGTGATGCATGAGCACTACATTCGATACCATTAGAACCCTTATAACCATAGTCTAGTAGGCTTAACATATATAGAAGTTTAAGACTTAGTCGTTAGAGGTCATTTGTATGATGTGCAGTAGAGTTCGTTACCCCCATCGATGAACTCTCGTATACTATGGAAGAGTGGATCATTCTATTTATCGACTTGTGTATTATTGTACGCAATCATTTCCATTTATTAGAATTTGGGGTATGATCCTCGAATTTGATTCATATCCACCATATCACGTTATCGATTACATCGTGCCTTATTATAATCAAAGGTCAAGGTACGATGTCGCGAATTAAGTTTTTCCTAACCTCAAGTCTTAGTTTCTGGAGCGAATAGATTGAAGGCCTTCTAAATTTTTGGGATTCACTAAGCTTATGATTGAATAAAGTAAAATGGTTCTCACTAGGATGATAAATTAGTGACTCATGAACTCCCACGTTCTATTTAGAACTTTGGTGTCCCTTACCGTGACTTTCATACTCGCAGCGTAATACTAGCTGTTATCTTCCAACAAATTCCATATACAAGACCAAGACGAGTCCACCTTTATGTAGATATATCATGTCCCACTAAGACACGTCCCCTTGCATCCTATTTTTATGATACGACCTTCAGGTCAAAAGGACTAGCTATAACCCTTACCATAATACCGATGTACTTTCCGACTGCAATTAGAGATCCAACCTTGACTCAAATTTTTTGACCCAATATATGGATGTGATCTACTTGAAGCCCTCTACGTACATGCCAATTGTGTGCCACCCGATTGAGGCCCCATGTGCTACTTATACACAAAAGTCACATAAGGCCCATTTTAGGCTTAAGGAATCTAGCTAACCAACCCGATTGGCAAATTAGCCCAATGACTTGAGTTTGAACCTATTCTACATTACCCTAACCTAATAAGGGATGGCTTAAAGAATCTTGTCCAACCAATTTAGATCAAAACACAAGATTTGTTTAATCAAAGATTGACGCCCAATTAGGGAACCTATTGAGACTCAGTTGAACACAACCTAACCTATTGCCATATTTGGACTATGAAATCAAAGATGATGAAATAGTCCCTTACACCTATTATGTAGTCCCTATCTCATGGCCATTGGTACTTCTTCCATAAATTTCTTAACTGTATCTCTTCGTAACCCCTGTTATGCGATGAATGGAATCCCGTTGTACCAACTTTTTTTGGTTAGGCTGGACCAAGACCCCTTCTGCCATAAAAAAACATGTACAATACTTGAGCAATAATAAACAAGTAATACTTAGACTTCCTATAGAGTACATGACTACATCCAGAAGTACCTCATAATATCAAACACAACCTTGAAATTTACCATTCTTCGAAGTCCTATTACTGCACGTTCCCCGTTTAAGCAAATTTTTGTAAGCTGCTTAAAACATAAAACTTAGTGTACTCAATCTCTTAGAAGGGGATGCCCTTCGTAACAGTTCTTTCTTTTATTGGAAGTTGCAATACAATTTTTGTAATACACTTTATATTCCTTTGTTCGTGCGTTAGATGATCCCGGTAGAAGATCACGACTTTGATTCTTCAAACTCCGTACTGGTCGTAAACCCAGTCTTAATTTCAATTTCGAGAATAAATTTCATAAAGTGTATAGGCAAGCCTATTTAAGAATTAGCAAGTGATCAGGATAGACTGGTTTCAATTGAACAAACTGATAAAATAGTAGCTTATAACGTACACTCCTACCCGTATCATCGGATGACCTCGACCGTGACTTTGATATTTTGAGCACGACACAAACTTTTCCATCTAATAAATTTCACAGTCATGAACTAGATCAGTCGAGCTACCCACATGACATATATGTTACACACAAGCACACATTCCTGTTCTCCATTACGATTATACCACATGTATAACGCCTTTCTATTAGAATAAACCATGGAGGCCCATTTTTGTTCCATTAGGCATTAACCATGCAAATATCGACCCATTCTTTTAACTAAAGTAAAGGCCTATGATCCATGCAAGACGCATCACACTTATGACATATGCATTCCACCGAAGCAGGCTCATGCCTCCTATACGAAACCAAATACCAATCTCGCACACACTAGCCATTACTGCTTAAGAATTTCTGATACTTACATAATCATATGCTATAGCAAGGTTTCCTGCAGTTGTTATAGACTCTCAACTCCTAGCCCGTGAATTATTCATTCCATAGCCTCCTCAACTTCATCTCTTAGTTACCGCGTTAGAAGAAGAGTGAAACCCCTCGAACCGACACATTTTAGTGATATTCGAACAAGATATTCCTACCATCTTGTTGAGAGCACGGCTGATAGGAACGAGAACACGTTAGAAACCGAGACGACTGTTTGTCATGAAATATAAAAGAACAGAACAATTATATCGGAGGACTGGACTTTTACTTCACAATACAAACTCACTTGTACTAAGAAAGCCTAGGGACGAAAACCTAGGTACAGCAATCTAAGTACAATTGTTTATTTTCGATTCTGGGGGGTGACGGTAGAGGCTCGGGAAAGCGACGACAGCTCTGCCTTACTCCTTGGACGATCGGATGCAGCCTTGGCTCTGGGGAAGAAATGCTCTCAGGATGCCCTCTGTGCGTGCCTTTGTCTCTCTTATCTCTCTCTTCAAGTTTCTCCAAGTGCTATGGTGCTCTTCGAAAAAGTCCTCCTTCGTAAGGGAATGGCACCTTGCTATTTATAGGAGTGGGATGCAATTATTAGGGTTTGCAATGATTGCCTGCTTGATAAGTCGGCAGTTAAGGATCAATTAATCTGGGCCCTTTATTCTGATTGTAGCAAATCTAGGTAATTAATGTAGATTGCATCAAATCTCTATGGGCAATTAATGATAATTGCCATAAATCTTCATATTTTGTTATGCCAAGCTCAGATTTCCTGCCACGTGTTCAATTTGTATAATTATAAATGATCTGATTTGATCCCAGTAATTATGAGGATGGCACTAAACCTGGTTGTTGGAATTTGTTGATGAATCTTGATCGATTTGATGCTACGTATCCCATTATCATTATGCTGCTAGCTGTAAGGACGCGGGAAAAACTAATCTTCTGCCACGTGTCTTAACCGTGAGCTACTTAGGAAATTTGAACCGTTTGAGGATTGTTCCCGACTGAGCCACATAAGGCTGGCCACGTATGGAAATGATCTGAGCCGCATGAGACAACCGCATGATGGGTGGCTTCTCAGTGAGCCGTATGATGATAGTCCTCGTGAGCCGTATAGGGTAGACTCTGCCTGAGCTGCATGAGGTGGCCTCTCCCTGAGCCGCATGGGATGGCCTCTGCCTGAGCCGCATGGGGTGGCCTCTGCCTGAGCCGCATGCGACTGTCCACGTGTCAAGGCCGCCTGAAGGATTTTGGGGTTTGATGGACCGTGTCAAAGATTTCCTTCGTTTCCCTAGGAGTCTACCATTATGACAGGGTCTTTATAGTAGCTTTATCTCAGAACTGTCAGTTCTCCTTTATGTCAGAACATTAAATAGGGCCTTTACTTAATGGCCAATTGTAGAAGCGAACCATAGAAGGCCACGTGGTGTTTGCTTGAATCGCATGTCCAAGTTGGTGACTTTTGAACTGCATGATGCTCTTGAGCCGCATGAAGCTCGTCTGTTTTTGAACCGCATGGGTTTTCCTGTTCTGAGTCGCATGGGCAATCATGCTCTTTTTCATGCTTCTACAAGACCCCCTTCAAAGTTTTCAATTTGCAAAATTGAAACACTTTGAATAAGAAGCATGGCTATGTGAAAATTCTTCGGACCGCATGGATATCTCAGCCGCATGGCCTCCTTAGCCACATGGATTTCTGAGCCGCATGGCCTCCTTGCCGTATGGCCTGTCTTGTCGCATACATTTCCTAGCCGTATGGGCTCCCTGCCACGTGTGTGTGTCATTAATTGCCTTTAATTCGTTTTAGAGCCGTCTTTTGGGGGAATCCCAAGGGTCGGCTCATTAAATCTTTGGATTTTATGCCCTGGGTGAATCTCTTTTATGAGAGAGGGGGCAAAATCCGAGGAGTCGGTTTTTGATTTGCTTGCAGCACACGACCCGAAGCAGTTATTGGTCTACGTGTCCCCCCTCTTCTGTCCTCCTATAAATAAGTGGAATTAAGAGAAGAAACTTCTTTACTCTCTCCTTCAATTCAAACCTTTCCTGTCCCGATTGTCATCCTCTTCTTCGATCACCGATGGCTCCCAAGAAGACTGTTGCGGCGAAGGATAAGAAGGCGGCGTCTTCGTCGGCTGCGGCGGTGAAGGGCAAGAGAGCTGCTTCTACTTCGACTGTGGCCGCTCCTCCGCCCGTCGACGTGCCTACAATTCACCCTGACGTCCACCCCCTATTACTGGTAAGGACACTATGTGAGCTTAAAACCCTAAATGCTATGGCTACGTCGCATGCTTTATGCGCGAGCCTTTATCTTCATGTCTGCCGTATGTACGTCTCATGTTCGAGCCACGAGCTGCATGAGAATCGTTACTGTGGCCGCATAAGCACTTCGACAACGGGCCGCATAAGCTGAGCTGAGCCGCATAGGCTCGCACAAATTTGTTTATCGCATGAGCTGCATGAACTTATCCGAACTCTGAGAGCCATACGAAGCACTGTCGCATGAACCTTAGCTGGACAGAACCGCCTGAGTGTTTTTCTGAGTTGAGCTGCATGAGGCTCCATTTAAGTTAGAGCCGCATAAGCTTGAAAACACCCATCAGTTCTCCTTGTCTATCTTTTTATCTTATTTCTTTTGTCTTCTCTTCAGTAAATTTTCCAGTTAATGCTACGGGAGAACCTCTAGTGGGTCGTGCTCAAGCCGCTATGGGCTACAGGTACGACCAGATAGTTCGGTATGTGGCGGACCAGCTTTCTAGTGACGAGCCTTTGACGAGGTTAAATGCCCTCAAGAACCAACCCTTCTACTTCCTATATGCCATGATGAATTCGAGAAAATTGGAAGGGGAATACCTGAAATCTGCATTTTTCTTCGGAGATGCTTTGAATGTGAAGAACAGTCAAGTTTTGGATATATCGGAGAATTGGAGCTTCATTTCTAACGGAATGGCGATCCGTATCCCTCAAATGGAGCGTCACTTCCCACTATCCTGGTTCAATATGCTCCCGCTGGACAGGAAGATGGAAGAGTCTTTAACTCCTACCCGGAATGGGATGTTTGTGGGCGACATCCATTACAACAACAACATGAAGTCAGTGTGTGCGGGCAAAATGAATGCCAGTCATTATGTAATGGGATTGGACCTGGGTACTTTTTTGAATGTGCCGGGTCCCAATTTTACGTTTTCTTCAGCCGATACTTTTCTGAACCAACTTGCTCGGAAAGGCTCCTATCCAATTGGCTGGTTGGCGCTCCCAAGTTGGATATACCCCATCCCCACATGGATCAATCTGTTTATGTGGATCTCGCGAAAGTATGAGACTTTTTTGCGTGAGATTGGTCTTTATCATGCTATTCGGGGCACCAGCCACGGTTTACCTGTAAACAAGAAATTATTCATGGCTTTGCTGAAGATGTACAACTGTCGTACGGAAACCTTCTATACCTCTGTAGGGAAAATGGGGCTTGCACTCCATGAGATACACGTGATTTCCAAGCTTCCTTGGGGGGATGAATCTTTTGAAGTATACACTCCTACGAATGAGGAGTTCGAAGAGCTGGAAGAACGATATCCGGGCTTCGTGGCTACTTATCAGGAAATACTATGCTACTATAGCACGTGCCAGTAGATAGCAAAGAAGAAAAGTAGCTCGGAAGGGAATGCTCCCCACACTAAGGACTGGGTAAGCTATCCATACTTTTACGTCCAAGGTCATTGCCCGCGATGTGACAAAAGACTTTGAACGGACTGAGCTGTCCTATCATTATTTGATGGGGTGGCTATTAATGCACTATCGATCTTTGAAGAGACCGGGTTCTGAAGATGGCATGATTGCTGATGACGCTTTTATATTCCGTGATCACAACGATCCTTGGGAATACGATACCATGCGTGCCTGTCGGATGGCACTGGCGAGAGCAGATAGGTACGACTTTTTTGTATCCGTCCCTCATTTCACTGCTGAGGAAATAGCGGACGTACATCTCGACGGTATTGGTCCTCCTCAACTTCTAGACGGCTAGATGATTTTGTTGTTGCGTAACATCCGCCCCGCCCACCTGGGATACCGCAACCGTAATGTTGTCTTCCTGGAACCTTACCTGCCCAGCAGGTTTGCTCGTCAGTTTGGATACAGCCAACTTTTTCTGGACAATCCCAGCTCTTATCTGGGTTTTGAAGGTAGCCTCCTTGACGGCATCAGGGCCTGACATTACTATGATACATTCTATACCCATGCCACTTTCTCGGTTCCTGCTATTGAGGCATCGGTAGAGATTTTGTATATGGCGGCCTTGTACCAAGTCATGGTAAACAAGCTCCCTATCGATTTTAGCCCGGGTACCAGTTTTATTATCGATACTGGCTTGGATGAGAAGCCCCAAGGGGCCAAGACGAGGAAGAAGAAGAAGAATAGAGTCGAAGTGCCAGACTCAGACTCCACCACTACGGATGATGAGGACGATGAGCGTGATACAGATAACTCTTCCTTCCCGGTGGAAGATGTTGGGGCGGATCAGCCGCCTGTTTCTTAAATGAGATGGTGGCGGATCAGCCACCCGTCGCACCTGGTTCTGTACAGAAGCATAGCAGATAAATCTCCCATGTTGGCGGTATTCCTCACTCCCAAAAATTAGCTACGACCAGACATCGCAGGCTAACTATAAGGGAGAGAAGCGAGGAGGTCGACCCCGCTTCGGTGGTAAAGCGAGTTACTACCATTTTTATTCAGTTCTTCTTTTCTTCCAATTTTGATCTTAATCATTTTCCTTCCCTTCCGTAGGTGTCAGAAGAAGAGGAATCTCAAGTTGCCGAGGTCATGACTCGAGATGACGGGGGCTCCGATGAACTTGTCCCTAAAATTGTTGAATTTCATCAAGGTGACGCTGATCGAGTCGTACCTCCCTCCGGGGTGGCTAGGACAGAAGAGCTAGCCGAATTTAACTTAGAGGTTGCAGGTGAGGAGACCACGTCAGCTGCGAGTGAGGTGCAGCCTCCACCCTCCTTCCCTGGTAAGATAAGCCGAATCTTAACTTGCGAGGAGGCCTATCTTCTCTATCATCACATCCTTCGGGTTACGTCGATTGATTGTTGCTCTAGACATACAGGTCCTGCCTCTTTAGTGCCGATGATGGACATTGTTGAGACAGGCTCTGCCGAAGGGGCACTGGCGGAGAGGAGCGTATCCCCTCCCCTTCTGGCTCGTCTTGAGGGGCCTCCCGCTGTCTCGAGTTCGGAAAGTCAGGTGGTGGGACAGCCGGGGCAGGGGACAATGGTCCTTGCGTCCTCTTCTGCTCAGGCGGCTCCGAGAGTCGACCTCTCTTCCCTGCCGAGTGTCCAGACTCTTCGGGTGGCAGAGGAAGAGTTAGCCGCTATCCACGCCTCGTTCCGCTCAGAATTTGTCTCCTTGGTGGCAAGTTATAGCGCTCCTCCTTCGACGTTGCGGCCACGCTTCCTTTGACGCCGTCCTCTACAGAAGTTCTGGACGAAGCATCACAGGACGTGGTTGACAGCTTTTATCGCCACGTGAAGAGGGTGGTAGCGGCTGCGGTGGAAAGTGGGACTTCTTTTGTCTTACACTACAACAAAAAGACCTATTAATGACGCTCGACAAGGAGTTTTAATGACGGCTGATACATAAGCGTCATCAAGTTGAGAAATACCTTTTTTCTATGACAGTTTGGGCTAATTTTGGGATTTTTATAACGTTTATAAAACAAAGCGTTATTAATAGTTTAGAGCGGTGGCAAACTTGTAATAAACTTTATGTAATATATTCTACCCCCCCTCCGATTTTACTCAGAAGAACTCTCATTCTCCTTGCTCTCCTTCTGCCCCCTTTTTCCTCCTCTCCCCAAACCCTAAAATTTTCCATCTCCTCCTTTCAATCTCCCACAAACCCTAACTCTAGGTCTCACTCTAAACCCTAGCTCTAGGTTTCACTCTAAACCCTAGCTCTAGGTCTCACTCTAAGCCCTCAGCCCCCAACCCCTCCTCCCACGAACTCTAAGACCTAAGCTCCCAACCCCTCGCTCGTCGACGGAAGCGGCGGCGGCGGGAACGATGTGGTAGGTGGAGGTCGTCCAGGCGTTGTAGCTTCGGGTTCAGAAGATCGGGGAGGTCGGTGCTCATGATGAGCGGGATGACGCTCGGTCGAGAACAGGAAGTGGAGTCGGAGGAGGGCTCGGGAAGGCATGGGCTCGGGATCCGGTCGGGCTTGTCCTCGGCACGGAGACACGTCGACATCGACGCTGGATCACAAACCCCATCTAGGTATCTACTTCCTCTATTTCTTTCGGTCGGTTTTGATGGGAAATTAGGTTAATTTTCTTCTTGTAGCTATTGGATTCTTGTGAATTTAGAAAGTTTGTATTTTTTTTATCGAAATGTAATTCTTGTGATTCGGATGGGAAATTAGGTTAATTTTCTTCTTGTAGCTAGGGGAGGCGGCAGTGGCGGAGCCCTTGGCGTCTCAAGTCGAAACGATCACCTGTAAATTTGTTGCGGCCAGACTTCGATTTGAATTTTTTTCTTCTACAGAAGAGGTAATTTCTCTACGACAGTATTTCGCTCTTATTTATAGGTTTTTTTTGTCTCAATTGTTGAGATTTGTTGCACTGTTGTAATTTTAATTATTTGTTCCTACTTTTTGCTGGATATGACAGGATTATAAGAATAATTTGTTTTTGTCGGAAATCTTATTCAAGGTGTCCGCATCGGTCCGTATTGGATCACGCAGGAATCCACTATGTAAAAATTGGATCTCGCAGGACCCTAACAAAGAAAATACATATGTACATATGTAGTGAAAACTATAGCAAATAAAAAAACTAGTGTTGAATGGTGAAAGAATGAAGAAAGCAGTGTCATATTGATATCCTTAAGACTCTTCCCGGTGGGGCAAGGGTAGCTGCGCTTCTGGAGGCGAAATTGCTGGAGGCTGATCAGCTGGTGGCCCAGCTTCAGGTGCTGCGGCAGGCTGATCTATCTGCTGCTATAGATCAGGAGCGCGATTTCCTCACAGCTACTATAGAGAAGATAAGGGCTGCTCGGGATAAGACCAGGCCGGCCATAGTGAAGGTCCTCCGCGATCTGTCTGATCGATATAATCAGTTGAGCCGCGAGAGTGAAGATATTATGGCTCGAGAAGCGACTGCCTCTCGTAGGGTCATTGACACGGGAGAGCAGATCCTTGAGCTTCAGAGGAAGTTAGCTTTCCTGGAGTCTGAGCTTGAGGCTGCTCGTACCGAAAGGGGACTAATTATCCAGGAGGCTGACAGAGTAAATCGAGCTTCTGCTGGTCTGGAGCTCGCCCTGAAGAAATTGGAGGATGGCTGGCGGGCACACATGTACTTGGACGATGCGGAGCAGTTATCCCAGGAGGCTGAGCGCCGAGCTAAGCAGCGGCTTGAGCGAGGGACCGCCTTGGTGAAGAGCCGTCTCCTGGAATTATGTACCGCCGAACCATAGACGTCTTTTTTCCTTCTTTTTTTTGTTTTCGTTCTTTTCTTTCTTTGAGTGGGACATTGTCCCCAGAACATGTAGTACTTTCGCCTTCCAAATAAAAAGAGTATGCTTTATTCTACCCTTCATTTGTACTGCTTATTGTGCTTGTGGTGTTATGGTGGTGTTTGTCCCGCTTGGGGGACTATTTGTGGACCTGTTACCCTTAGCATACCTGGTTTTAGGTACGGATAACAAGTTTGATGGGGATACCTAGAACAATTCCACGGCAAGGTGGTCATGGACGTTTCGGGTATCGGGAGAAAGAATGCCAGAGAGCAGCTGGGCTCCCGGGACATGATGAGGAATGATGTACATGTACTAGGAAACTTAGTACAACATTTTATAGTGAGCAGAGGACGTTTATGGGCCTATTATCCTTGGCGTACCCTGGTTCAGGATACGGATAATAAGACGAGAGAGAACCAACATACTTACTCAGAGGTAATGAGGACATGGCAAGTATGGGGGTTTTACCGCGAAGTCTTCCTACTCAGAGGTAATGAGGACATGGCAGGAGTGGACTCAACAGAGGATATTTGTGGTTAACAGAGAAAATTTGTGGACCTATTATCCTTGGCATACCATGGGTTTTATTGGTACAGATAATAAGTCGAGGGAGGACCAACATATTTACTCAGAGGAAATGAGGACATGACAAATATGAGGGTTTCTTCGATGGAGCCTTCCCACTCAGAGGTTATGAGGACATGGCAGGAGTGGGCTCCATGAAGGGGTACATAGGACGACTCAGAGGTAATGAGGACATGGAAGTTCTATGTAGAGGGGTGATTTATTTTTGGCAGAAGTGAAACGACTCAGAGGTAACATCGACATAGTCATTTTGGAAATTTTGTGGATCTGTTACCCTTTTTGTGCACTGAGAGTACGGGTTGTGGATCATGAGGGATGAGCTCTTTCAGAGAAATAGGTTCAGAGCTATGGTCATACATGACTTACGATCTGAAAGAGTGACCGAAATGTAAGTTCAGAGGCACCTGCGGGTAAATAACTCGATGATCTGGGATTTTGTGAATGTGAGTTCAGTGGTACCGGCGGGTACATAACTCAATAATCTAGGATTTTGTGAATGTGAGTTCAGCGGTACCGGCGGGTACATAACTCAATAATCTGGAATTTGGAATATGAGTTCAGCGGTACCTGCGGGTACATAACTCAATAATCTGGAATTTGGAATATGAGTTCAGCGGTACCAGCAGGTACATAACTCAATAATCTGGAATTTGGAATATGAGTTTAGACATAATATTTCTTCAGAAACTTGCCGTTGACGGGCAACATGAGCAAGTCTCCGTTTTGTTTTGCGAGGCGGTAAGCACCGTTGGAGAATACGGCCTTAATGATAAATGGACCTTCCCATTTTGGCTGGAATTTACCGACGGTTTTGTGAGTCATGACCATCGGCCTTCGAACTGCCAAAACGAGATCGTCCACTTGGAATGTTCTGATTTTAACCTTCTTGTTGAAGGCTCCGGAGATGCGTGCTTGGTATAGCTCGATTCGTTGCTGAGCCAAAAGGCGCTTTTCATCTAAGGACTCCAACTCTTGTAGCCGGCGACGATAGTTATCGTCTGTCGTCAATTGGTAAGTAAGAGCGACGCAGAGCGAGGGCATTTGAGTCTCCAATGGAAGAACTGCCTCACTCTCGTACACCAGGAAGAATGGTGTGTTCCCTGTGGCTGTTCGGACTGTAGTACGGTACGCCCATAAGCATTGACCAATCTTCTCGTTCCAGTCCCATTTGTTGGATGACACAAACTTCTTGAGAAGTTTGATGATTGTTTTGTTGAATGCTTCTGCCAACCCATTCGCTGTCGGATTGTATGGTATTGAAGCAATATTCTGGATGCGGTGCTTGTCGCAGAACCAATAGAAGGCGTGGCTTGCGAACTGCGGACCATTATCGTGGATGATCCTTCGGGGCAGTCCAAAGCAATAGATAACGTGATGCTTGAGGAAGCTGATCATGTTTGAAGTCTTTACTTCTGCAAGCGGATTAGCTTTCGCCCATTTGGAGAAGTAATCTGTGATAGCGAGTATAAAGCGATGTCCTCGGGAAGAAGGTGGAGCGATCGGACCGATGATATCCATTCCCCATGCTTCGAATGGCCAGGACGCCACTGTTGGATGTAGAAATTCGGATGGTTGGTGGATGAAATCCGCGTGGACTTAGTAGGCTTTGTACTTTCTTGCATAGTCTATCGTATCTGCTACCATCATGGGCCAGTAGTAGCCCATTCGACGAAGACGATCTTGCAATTTTGGGCCAGGCTGATGGGCCCCAAAAACACCGTCATGAGCCTCGCGTATGGCTTCTTTGGCTTCTACGTTTGACAGACATCGAAGCAATAATCTATCGTAGGATCGGCGATACATCATTTTCGTCTCTGTATCGTAGAAGAATCTGAGAGAATACCTTCTGATAGAGGTGGCTTCCTTTGGGTCCTCCGGCAGAATGTCGTAGACTACGAAGTCAATGAATGGTTGTCTCCACTCTTGTGCTTTGTCGATCGTCTGAGCGGAATAACTCGCTACGAATTGAACATTATTCTTGGGACAGACCAGTTCATGGCCTATCACATCCACCGATTGATGAGCATAGTTTGGAACCGCTATGGAAGCGGCAAGGCCAGCTAAGGCATCGACTTCGATATTTTAGAGTCTCGAAACGTGTTCGATGAAGAACCCCTCGAACGATGAGATGATGCTGATTGCTATTTGGTGATAGAGGATCATGTCTTTATGGCGAACCTCGTATGAACCCCGGATCTGATTGATGATTAACTGTGAATCGCCGTATGCTTCAAGATATTCTACCCCTAGCTCTCTTGCAAGTTGGAGGCCAATGACTAAAGCGTTGTACTCGGCCACATTATTAGAGCAGGGTTCTGTGAGGGAGTAAGCGCGATTGATCACCAGTCCGGAAGGAGAAATTAGCACCACTCCGACTCTGACGACGACGTTGACCTTAGGTCCGGTCCTTGAGGTACCGTCGAAGAACATCCGTCATATATCATCGTGAGAGATTGCATGCGATTCGGCAACCTCATCTGGGATGTCTTTGTATATTCTGGCCGACTCCGAGCCTGGGTGGGCTGCTGAAAAGTCTGCCAGAGCTTGACCTTTAACAGCCTTTTGTGGGACGAAGATCCGATGGTAGGGGGACAGTAATATTGCCCATGTAGCGAGGCGAGAGCTGAGTGCCCCTGGTTTAGTCATGAGGACCCTGAGGGGGTTGACTCATGATATCACATGTATGGTTTGCCCCGTGATATAGTGTCGCATCTTTTGAATGGCGGACACCTGGGCGAGGCATTCCTTCTCCATGGCGGTATATCGGTGCTCTGGCCCGATCATCATTCGGCTGAGGTAATATATAGCTTGCTCATGGCCTGTATCGTTGTTTTGTGCTAGCAGAGCACCGAGGGAATGCTCCATTGCTCGTACATAGAGCAGGAATGGTTTTCTAGCAACCGGGGCCACCAGGACTGGAGGGTTTCGACAAATATTCTTTGATGCTGTCGAAGGCACGCTGACATTCTTTGTCCCATACGAATGAGATGTCCTTCTTCATGAGATGGGTGAATGGCTGACAACGCCCGGAGAGGTTGTAAATGAACCTCCTGATGTAAGCTAACCTCCCTTGGAGGCCTCGGAGTTCTCGAAGATTTCTCGGGGGACCATCTCCATGATTTCCTTTGTCTTCTCAGGGTCTACGTAGATACCCTGGGACGTGATGATGAAACCCAAGAACTTCCCGTTGGATACGCCCAAGATGGACTTCGTAGGGTTCATTTTCAAATTGTGCGCTCGCATTAGGTCGAACACTGTCCTTAGATCATGCAGATGATCTTCCGTAGAGCGGCTTTTGACGGCGATGTCGTCAACATAGCACTCCACGGTCTTACGCAAGTGATCCCTGAAGATGATGCTCATAGCTCTCTGATAGGTGGCGCCAGTGTTCTTTAAACCGAAAGGCATGACTGTGTAGCAGAACATGCCTATTGGTATTCAGAATGATGTATGCTTTTTGTCGTCGGGAGACATCTTAATTTGGTTGTACCTCGAGAAGCCATCAATGAATGACATACGTTCAAAGCCGCAGGTGTTGTCAATCATGATGTCTGTGATAGGGAGGGGGAACTCATCTTTGGGGCACGCCTCGTTCAGATTGCGAAAGTTGATGCAGATTCGAATCTTTCCATTCTTTTTGAGGACCGGTACTATATTGGCGACCCAGTCCGGATGTTGCTCCTCACGAATGAAGCCGCTAGCTATCAGCTTGTTGACTTCGGCTTCGATTGCATCCATGATGCCTGGGCGGAAGCGTCGTTGTTATTGTTTGACTGGCTTTACATCTGGCCGAATGTTGAGTTTGTGAAGAGCAATATCGGGATTTAACCCTGGCATGTCTTCATAGTTCCAGGTGAATACATCAATATATTCTTTGACGAGTTCCAGTAGTGATTCCCGCTCTTCGTCTATCAGGCTTTTACTACCGAAGATTGGTTTTGGAGAAGAGTCGCTGCCTAGATCCACTTGCATGACCTCGTCTTCAGTAGGAGGCTCTCTTTGTTCAAACCGCTTTTCCCATTGCGTATCCAGCTGTTGGGCCCACGGCTCTAATTCGAGGACTTCAGGCAAGTCTTCACCTTCTTCGTAAGCATCAGCGAACGCCATGTTGACAGACAAGACCTGCTTGAATACATCCCCGATGCTGATATCCGAATCAGAAGCTGGTGATCCGGTTGAGTATGAATGCCAGTCGCATTCCTCATCTGAGCTTTCACGGGTCGTTGTAGGCGTAACATACCCAGTCCGCATCGGGTCTTGTTGTAGTAGTCCTGTGGTTTGCCAGCTGGGACTAGCAATTTTAAAGGTTGACCAGTATTGTACTTCAAACCTGGTGTAATCTCCAGATCATACCCCTGTTTTTGCATGAGATATTTGGAAAGGGGGCTATATAGATAGAGTGGCAGTCTTCCGGTGTCCGATTCGAGATCGACTTCTTCCATGGTGAATGGCTGTGGATCATTCTTCCGACCGAAGATAATTGGATGATCCCCTCCCTCGATTTTGCGATAAGCATCTTCTGCGGGAGTGAGTTGATTTGCGGTATAAATATTTGTCACCTGCGTATGTAGGTGAGTGCCTATACCGTGTTCCATAGCATACATTGTATAAAGCTTGTTAAGTTCGATGTAGTAAGGTATCTTTTCTAGTGGGATTACATCATCTGCGGATAGAACATCACTGTGAGGGCCACATACTTGGCTAGTTCTGGTTCTTCTTCGGCCACCCCTGTATAAATGAAGACTGAGAGGATGACTTGGGCAACTTGATCATCAGAAGTTCTACTGGTGGAGCAGAACGTGGAGTTGTTGGCAGACTAGCGACCCCCAGTTTGGTACTCAATGCTGGACGGGGAGTGGTTGGCTCGCTGGACGCCCCCGACTTTGCATCGGGGTGACGATTCTTCTTGGGAAGACGTATCGTCATTGGTTTATCGGAGGGATTGAGTTTCTCCGTTTGTTGCTGGCCGACTCTAGGCTGTCTGATTGTTAGTGTCTCCGTTGTGGGTCTTTGCGCTTGGCCGGACCTTGGCAGCCGGATTATTATTTGCTCTTTTTGTGCCGAGAGGCTGATTGCATCGTTACGCAGAGCGGCCGTAAGGGGTACGGACTTGCCAGGTTTGCGAGCTTGGAGGTGGATCGTCAGAGGTTCTTCTGATCCTGTGGCCGTCTCAGTACGAGCTTGCACATCTCTTTCACTAAGGTGCCTCTTCGACTTTTCGTATAGACAGGAGTCTGAGTAGGAGGATTCGACCCCATTGAAAGGATCAATGTCGGGAAATTCCATCCTCACGATGCCGTGTTTGTCGACATACTTGAAGCACTGGTGCAGCGTGGAGGGCACGATCATGTAATCGTGTATCCAGGGATGCCCAAGAGGATACTGTAGGAAGTGTCTGCATCTATGACGTAACAGGTTACTTCTGACTGAAGATCGCCAATTTGGCACTTCAGGCGAATCTTTCCAATCGGGTAGCTCCTGCCCGAATTAAAACCGCTGATGGCGGTGCTTGTTGGTGTCAGGTGTAAACCCCCAATATTTTCTAAATATTTTAGTGTTTTTTTTTAAAATAATTTTTTGTTATTATTTGGAATTTATGTTGCAATTGGTATATTCGTAATTATAGATATTATATGTATAATTGTGCTTGATATATTTTGTAAATATTTTTCAATTATTAAAAATCATTGTTACGTATTAATAATTTATAGGATTTTAGATTTTTATTCATATATATATACATATATATTTTTTTTTTCATATATATATATACATATATATATATATAGTTATATATATGTATATAACTATATATATAGTTTTGGAAAAAAAAAGATGACTGGAGGGGACCAGCCACGTGGGCTGGTCCACCTCACCCCAAACCCTCCCAAGTAAACGTAGCAGCAGCTGCTGCTATAGAGATTAGCACCCGACCCCCCCTAAGATTTCAATTGAGCAAACAAGCAGCGGCAAGTGGGGACAAAACCCAAACCCAATCTCTTTTAGCAAACCGAACCCCATCTGGTTACCTATTCGAATAGGATTAGTAGTCGACGGGGATTATATATAAGCGAATGCTCAATGACGAACCCTAACCCTCCAAAAATTCCATCCCAATCAGAAGCCCTCGACCTCGTAGATCCTCCCCCAACCGACAGCACAGCCTGTTCACCGCCGGCGATCACCGGAGCCACGCCGCACTCGCACGGACCGACGGGGAAAACAGAGTAAAACTCTGTTTCGAGCACTGTCCAGGTAACAACTTCTCATCCCGATTTTTCCTACGACACTAGATCGTTTTGAGTTTTGTAAAGTGCTATGGAAACCCAATATGACCCTCTTGAATTCCACCAAAGGGATTCGAACACGATGATACGACCCTTCCGCGAACTCGACGCAAAGTCGACGATTTTCTGTTCAAATAAAATAGAACAGAAGGTCAACCAAACCCTTACTTTGGAAGCCAGTTTTTGAACCAAATATTAGGATTTTTGAAAATCTGATTGAAGGCACTCAAGGACTACATATTCCAGACTAAAACGCATCTGTTAGATCGACTACTTAAATTATATGCATAAAGTTATTCATTACTAATGTTTCCCGAAAAACTGTGTTTTCAAAACTAGAATTTCTAGAAAACTTCCCGATAAGACGTACGCCCCGACAAACCGGGTGACGTGGTCATGCATTTTACGCATCGAAAGGCGCGTACGGACGTTGTGGACGTGTGAAAACTGACGGAAGTCAGTTTCGTCGCGTGTGTGTGACGAAATCAACGCGTATCCGTCGAGATACCCCCGTATCGACGTTTTGCAAACTTGCCCATAACTTCGTGTACAGTCGTCGGATCGAGACGAAACTTGCGCCAATAGGTCCGGATCGAAATTCTGGTCCTTCATGCCAAGTTTGGTTCGATTCTGAGAAGGTCGAATCGGAACCTAATTTTGGCGGGCCCGCGACCCACTCAAACGGGCGAATTTGTACACGGCTCCTCGGAATCCAAAACTGGACATACCGTTGAGTTACTCTCCTCAAACTGAAACCATAGACATGTCGTTTGACGACTTTTGAGACCATATAATTTAAGTAGCCGATCTAACAGATGCGTTTCGGTGCAAAACGGGTCCAACGGCGGACATCGTTTTGACCCGAAATTATAATTTTGCCCCTGTTCCAGAATTTGACTTTTGGACAAGCGTTTTCTAGGTATATCTTCTTCACCGAGATCATTTTTGTTGTTTTTTTCAGCGTTTGGAGTCATCTGTGATTTGTGAGTTTTGGTGCAGACACTTGCTACTCTTGGACTTGCCACTTTGTACCACCAGGCAAGATACCTTGCCACCCTACTCTGTGACTATTATATTCTTATTTTCAATTGTTATTTTTCAGCATTTGTTTTGTAATATTTTAACTGTGCGTCCAAGTCACACTTGGGTACAAGCGACTCTATCGGTCGTTTTTCTTGCTTTATTTATTCTCTTGCATTGACTTAGTTTATTGACCACCCACTGATGTTGAGGTATTGGTATATCTCATATGGCCTTGACACTTGTTGTATCACGTGATGTGTGTCACATATAGGATACATTTTCGTGTAGTTGGCTGGCCACCGATACGTATGGAGCGTGCGACGGATAGGAGTAACTGCCAATAGTATTGCATGTTAGAAGACTTGGCGGTTACTGGAGGTTCATATCAGTCATGGAGATGATGATACTACGCATTGGGTCGGGAGAACAATACCTGGCGTATGGGCTTCTTTACACTTCCATGATTACCTGTGCGCTCCTCCGGAGACGCAGGCTCCAGGTACCATCTGACGTTTCCCAGAGCGTTATGGACGTAGCCCTTCACATGGTGCCCTCTGACGTTTCCCGAGCGTTATGGGCGTAGGCCCCTGGTACCCTCTATGGGAACTATGCCGATCCTATTTTCAGCCAGGGTTCATACGTCGAAGGATTGTATCTCAACTGCATGTTCACAGTAGAATGGTCAGGAACCCGATTGCATGTATACCTTTTCTTTTATTATATTATCGCAGTTTATATGGCATGGTATTTTATTGTATCTTGCTATGTCCCCTGAGGACCTGGTTATCTCTCCAGGTTTAGACGATTTTCCACCGGAGTACGGTGCAGCTTTGGAGCTATCTTACATTGATGACGAGGCAGTGCCTTATGATTCCTAGTCTATTTCTTATCTGAGACAGTTGTAGACATTATTTTACATCTCTTTTCTTTCTATTTTATGGAGGTCGAACTCCGATCTTGTGAGACTATTTTTCATAGCTGTTTGGAGTGAGTATGTTCACCCGGCTATCTTTTGATACTCTTATTTATATATTTGGACTTCATTATCTTCTGTGTTGAGCTGTGATGAGATTAGATATGTTATTCTGGCCTGTGATTATTTACTTACAGCTTATGTGCATATATGAGGAATTCCATATATTGGAGTGTTCTTTGTATATGTGCAGCTGGCATGTTCACGTACTTGGTCCTACGTATTTTGGGACTGGGGCGTTACATGTTTTTGTGGTGGCCCATGCAGGTCCAATTTAATATTGTTGGGTTACATGACTGTGCCCAACAAGCCTGCATATAGGAATCGGAATATCTCATCCAGAACTACTACTATCCCTTGACTTCCAATCTTTTCGAAACTTCCTTGATTATTCGATTTACTTCATATCTAATCTTTCCTAATATCAACTTATCTTCCTCGTGCCAACACTATGAATCTACGAAGTGGACGCACTTCTGCCTTGGCCCTCACATCTGGTGAGGAAATTACTCCGGATGGACAGCATCCTCCCATGACTCCAGTGACACCTTACAAGCCAGGACTGTCGTAGCCTACTACGACGCCAACGATGGAGTACGCAGAGGTTGCAGCACCCCCAGGCAGCCAGGCTAGACAGACTACTACCATGCTACCGGGAGGGAATGTACCATTGCCTCCTCTACCACCATTCCCTCAGCAGTTTCCCCCACAGTCGGGACCACAGATGCCTCCACTACCGACGGATGGGAGCCCTACTACTCAGTTTATGTATGCCATGATGCAGGCTTAGTGGCAGCAGACTGAGCTGATGAGACAGACGATGGTGGCAGCTATGGCTAGACCTCCACCACCAGTACCAGCACCAGCACCAGCACCGGCTCTGCATCCCTATGAAGGCTCTATCAAGAATTTCACAGATATGAACCCCAAGGCCTTTAGAGGGACGGAGAAGCCATTAGAGGTGTCACAGTGGCTTATTAGTACCGAGAAGCTACTGAAGGCATCCCAGTTGCCAGCTCGAGATTGGATGACAGCAGTGGACTTACTGTTAAAAGATAATGCTCACCACTGGTGGAAGGCGCAAGAGAGACGATTAGGCACTGGGATCACTTGGAAGCAGTTCTATGATGCATTTTATGAGAGATTCTTCCCTATACATGTTCCAGATGGTCTCTATGACCAGTTCCTTCATCTGAAGCAAGGGAATATGACAGTTGACGAGTATGACTCGGAGTTCAATCGCCTGAGTCGATTTGGTACGGGATTGATTCCGACAAAGCTAGAAAAGGCAAGAAGATTTCACCAGGGGCTTGCACCAGAGCTCAAGTCTTATACGACTACTCAGTCTCAAGTCTCCCATTTAGCTGTCTTGGAAGAAGCTCGTGCTCAGGAGATTCTTCACAAGGAACAGCAGCAGACATCGAGGCACCATACACCAGCAGCTACACCAGCCCGGACTAGTCAGAGTGGACCTATCAGGAGGACCACAGGACAGTTCCAGCAGAGGCCCTCACCTTATCAGAAGCCTGTTTGCCATTACTGCGGTAAACAAGGATATATCCAGAACGACTGCAGGACTCGCCTTGGATTATGCTTGAGATGTAGATCTAATCAGCACATGCTCAAGGATTGTCCGGAGCAACATACAATAGTACAAGCTCGACAAAATTCGAGGCCCACAGCCCCATCTCTTCCAGCACCACAGACTATAGCAGGAGCACCTCGTCCACCATTGCCTCCCCAAGGCACACAGTACAACAAGGCCAGAGCTCAGGGCCCGGGACAGAATTAAGGGTAGGTATTCTCACTTGCTGTTGAGAATATAGAGACAGAGGCGGAAGTTATAGCAGGTATGGTTCTAGTTGCATCTTTTTCTGCTATTACATTATTTGATACTGGAGCCACACATTCATTTATAGCCACTAGTTTTGCCACTAGACACAGCATTCCCATCACACCCTTAGCTAAGAATGTTAAAATTCTCACTGGAGGAGGAGTTGTACCTGTTAGTGGTGTTTATAGACTTTGTCCTGTAGTGATAAATGGCAGAGAGATGATGGCACGACTTCTTGTATTTCCTATGCCGATATTTGATATGGTTCTTGGAATGGACTAGTTGAGCCAACATTTCGCTCTCATAGACTGCCATAGGAGCAGTATTATCTTTAGACCACCGAATGCGATAGAGTTTGAGTTCACCAAAGAAGACGGAGAGAGTTGTCATGCACCCACATCGGGGACTCATATGGTGATGCATGACACCCCACAGCACCCTATTATTACCGAGTTCGAGGATGTGTTCCCCGAAGAGTTGCCAGGACTACCACCTGACCGAGATATTGAGTTTTCTATTGAGCTTATTTCCGGAGCCGAGCCTATTTCATCTCGAGTATATCGTCTGGCACCAAAGGAGTTGGTAGAGATGAAGACGCAGATTGATGACTTATTAGAGAAGGGATTTATTCGTGCTAGTACGTCACCATGGGGAGCACCCGTTCTTTTTGTGCCTAAGAAAGATGGGACAGTGCGCATGTGCATTGACTATAGAGCATTGAATGCGGTGACGGTGAAGAACAAATATCCCTTGCCGCGTATAGACGATCTATTTGACCAACTGAGTGGAGCAAAAGTATTCTCCAAGATTGACTTACGATCGGGCTATCACCAATTGAAGGTTCGGAAGGAAGATATTGCCAAGACGGCCTTTCGATCGAGGTATGGACACTACGAGTTCTTGGTCATGTCGTTCGGTTTGACCAATGCTCTCGCAGTTTTCATGAATTTAATGAACAAGATCTTTCACCAGTACTTGGACAAATTTGTAGTAGTCTTTGTAGACGATATCTTGATTTACTCCATGAGTCAAGAGGAGCACGAGCAGCATCTACGGATAGTTTTTGGAACATTGAGGAATGAGCGACTTTTCGCGAAGCTTAGCAAGTGTGATTTCTTTCTCAAGGAGGTGTCATTCCTTGGTCATATTGTTACGGGCGATGGTATATCGGTGGACCCAGATAAGATCACAGCAGTCAAATCATGGCCCGCTCCTACATCAGCTTCGGAGGTGAGAAGTTTCCTCGGACTTGCGGGTTACTACCGATGGTTCGTGGAAGATTTCTCTCGAATAGTGGGACCTATGACTCGATTGACTTGCAAGGATCAGGAGTTTATATGGACAGACGAGTGTCAAGCCGCTTTTGACGAGTTGAAGAAGCGATTGACCACATTACCGATCTTGACACTACCATCGGGCCCAGGAGGATTTGTGATCTACAGCGACGCATCCGAGAAGGGATTAGGATGTGTATTGATGCAGCATGGTCGTGTAGTAGCATATGCGTCGCGACAGTTGAGAGTGCATGAGAAGAATTATCCGACCCACGATCTAGAGCTCGTAGCGGTTATCTTTGCTTTGAAGCTATGGAGACACTACTTGTACGGCGAGAAGGTTGATATCTACACTGATCATAAGAGCCTCAAGTACGTGTTCACACAAAAGGAGTTGAATATGCGACAGAGACATTGGTTGGAGTTGATGAAGGATTATGAGATCGAGCTTCATTACCATCCGGGCAAAGCTAATGTCGTGGCAGTCGCATTAAGCCGTAAGCCCATGGCCCACTTTTTGACTACACAGAAGGAATTGATTAGAGACCTGGAGCAGCTTGGTATTGAGGTAGTATTACCGGGAGCAGATGGCGTATTAGCCAACCTCCAGGTGCAATCATCATTGGTAGAGCACACCAAAGCAGTATTGCCCAATGATGCTAGATTTCGACGGCTCAAGGAGAGGACTGAAGCAGAAGAGCAGACAGGATTGAGGATCCATATCGATGGGACATTGTGATGTGGTGATCGCATTTATGTTCCCAATGGAGAGCTACGGCAGGAGCTGATGGTAGAGGCTCACAGTTCGACTTACTCCATTCATCCCGGAGGAACCAAGATGTATCGCGACTTACGGCAGTATTATTTATGGCATGGAATAAAGCGAAAGATAGCTCGTTTTGTTGCCAAGTGCTTGGTATGTCAACAAGTGAAGGCGGAGCACCAGAGGACGGCCGGGTTATTGCAGCCGCTACCTATTCCCGAGTGGAAGTGGGAGCACATTACTATGGATTTCGTTACGGGTTTTCCTCGGAGTCCTAGAGGACGTGACGCAGTACGGGTGATTGTTGATAGACTTACGAAGTCAGCACATTTCTTGCCTTTTAGAGTTGGCCAGTCGACAGAGGTATTGGCGGAGATGTATATGGAGCAGATTGTAAGATTACACGGTGTACCTGTTAGTATTGTGTCGGACCGTGACTCGAGATTCACCTCACACTTTTGGAGGAGCATACAAGAGAGTTTGGGCACTCGATTGAAGATTAGCACATCGTATCATCCGCAGACAGACGGCCAGTCAGAGCGTACCATTCAGACGCTAGAGGATATGTTGAGAGCGTGTATGCTTGATTTTGGCGATTCGTGGGAGGACCATCTTCACCTTGTTGAGTTTTCCTACAATAATAGCTATCAAGCGAGCATTCAGATGGCTCCGTTTGAAGCATTGTATGGTAGAAAGTGTCGGCCTCCTGTTTGTTGGAGCGACATAGGAGAGCGACAGCTATTGGGTCCCGAGTTGGTCTTGAGCACAGTGGAGACAGTAAAGAAAATTCAAGGCCACCTGCGAGCAGCGCAGGATAGTCAGAAGCAGAGGGCAGATAATCATCGTCGACCCTTGGAGTTCAAAAAGGGTGACCATGTGTTCTTGAAGATATCCCCCACTAGAGGCACGATTCCATTCGGAGGACGTGGCAAGTTGAGTCCAAGGTACATCCGGCCTTTCGATGTCTTGAAACGTGTTGGAGAGGTTGCCTATAGATTGGCCTTGCCACCGTCGCTAGAGGGAGTGCATGACGTATTCCACGTGTCTCAGCTGGGGAGATACGTGGCGGACAACAATCATGTGCTTGATCACTCCGAGATCACAGTTGGACCGAGTTTGTCGTACGAAGAGCAACCAGTAGGTATCCTCGATCGCCGAGTAAAGGTGTTACGGAATCAATCTATTCCATTGGTTCGCGTAGCATGGAAGCATCACTCGCCAGGGGAGTCTACTTGGGAGCGCGAGGACGACATCCGAAATTGCTACCCGCATTTGTTCGAAAATGAAGGTATGTCTTGCATTATTAAGTGCTATTATATTTTCTTGCATTGTATTTGATCCCTGACCTTAGTTTAATTTCGAGGACGAAATTTTCTTTAAGTTGGGTAGGATGTAAACCCCCAATATTTTCTAAATATTTTAGTATTTTTTTTAAAAAATAATTTTTTGTTATTATTTGGAATTTATGTGGTAATTGGTATATTCGTAATTATAGATATTATATGTATAATTGTGCTTGATATATTTTGTAAATATTTTTCAATTATTAAAAATTATTGTTACGTATTAATAATTTATAGGATTTTAGATTTTTATTCATATATATATATATAGTTATATATATATATGTATATAACTATATATATAGTTTTGGAAAAAAAAATATATATATAGTTTTGGAAAAAAAAAAGATGACTTTAGGGGACCAGCCACGTGGGCCGGTCCACCTCACCCCAAACCCTTCCAAGTAAACGTAGCAGCAGCTGCTGCTATAGAGATTAGCACCCGACCCCCCTAAGATTTCAATGGAGCAAACAAGCAGCGGCAAGTGGGGACAAAACCTAACCCAATCTCTTTTAGCAAACCGAACCCCATCTGGTTACCTATTCGAATAGGATTAGTAGTCGGCGGGGATTATATATAAGCGAATGCTCAAAGCCGAACCCTAACCTCCAAAAATTCTATCCCAATCAGAAGCCCTCGACCTCGTAGATCCTTCCCCAACCGACAGCATAGCCTGTTCGCCGTCGGCGATCACCGAAGCCACGCCGCACTCGCGCGGACCGACGGGGAAAACAGAGTAAAACTCTGTTTCGAGCACTGTCCAGGTAACAACTTCTCATCCCAATTTCTCCTACGACACTAGATCGTTTTGAGTTTCGTAAAGTTCTATGGAAACCCAGTATGACACTCTTGAATTCCACCAAAGGGATTCGAACACGATGACACGACCCTTCCGCGAACTCGACGCAAAGTCGACGATTTTCTGTTCAAATAAAACAGAACAGAAGATCAACCAAACCCTTACTTAGGAAGCCAGTTTTTGAACCAAATATTAGGATTTTTAAAAATCTGATTGAAGACACTCAAGGACGACATATTCTAGACTAAAACGCATCTGTTAGATCGGCTACTTAAATTATATGCATAATGTTATTCATTACTAAAGTTTTCCGAAAAACTGTGTTTTCAAAACTAGAATTTCTAGAAAACTTTCCGATACGACGTATGCCCCGACAAACCGGGCGACGTGGTCACGCATTATATGCATCGAAAGGCACGTAGGGACGTTGCGGACGTGTGGGAACTGACAGAACTCAGTTTCGTCGCGTGTGTGCGACGAAATCAACGCGTATCCTTCGAGATACCCCCGTATCGACGTTTTGCAAACTTGCCCATAACTTCGTGTACAATCGTTAGATCGAGACGAAAACCTGTGCTTCCCGAGGTGGCCTACTTTTTTTACGCGAACGGAGCCTCGCGTAAACCTGTGCTTCCCCCGGGCCACTTATGTGGGACCCACCTACAGCATTCCCACGTGCCCTGCGGGTGCTCTAGCTGCCGGAAGCACGCACGCCCCGAGTACGCTGGTGGGCCCCCCTCTCTTCAGTACCAGCCGCCCAAGTGTAGGCGGATTCCAACTCCAACCTTCCACTTTACGCTGGTGGGGCCCCCCTCTCTTCAGTCCCAGCAGCCCAAGCGTACGCAGATTCTTGCTCCAACCTCCCACTTTACGCCTCCCATCTTTACACTGCCCATTATCCCTCTTAGCCCCTCTACACTGATCCACCCCCCCGCAGTGCTACGACCCCCTGTTCTTCCCCTCTCACCTTACGAGTCTTCCCCCCTCCTGTCGCTCTCATCCACCATCCTTCCCAGTCCCATCCCCCATCCCCCAGCAAGTCGTTCCGCCCCTCGCGTCCACCGCTCCTTCCTGCCCGGGTCCTCCGCCTTCAGCCCCCGGCCCCCTCTCCTCATCGTTCCACGAGGCTCCGTTCCCCTCGACACCGGCGTCCCGAACCGCTCCAGGGTCTGCTGTCCCCAAGGTCCCCTCTCTGGCAGCCCAGGGCGCTCCCTCCCTATCCCGTCCGACGGTGGTTGGCATACCGCAGACGCCCACCACTTGTCGTAGACTAGCTTTCCCCGCTGGTTCCTCCGTTGTTCCCTCTTCTCCTTCTCCCCCAGGCAGATCATCCCCAGATGTACCCTCATCCCCATCCCCCACCACTAGCCTCCTCACACCTCAGTTACTGAAGTCGCTCCCCTGCTCCGGGCCCCAGGGACCACCCCCCCAGTTCATTGCAGCCTTCGTACGCAGCCATGTTGCGCCCGGACCTGGTCTCCTCGAAGAGTCGTCCTATCCCCGACGTCCCACTCCCGGACATTGAATACTCTCTGGATTCTGATATGCCGGTAGTCCCTTTCTCCGTCCTGGAATTGTCATCATTGTCAACGACTTTTCCCCACACATTCATTCTCAAATTTTCTACCGGATGCCCCAAACTCTCCAGGGACCAGGATGTGGTAGCCAATTGGAAACTCTCGTCGAATTACCGAGTGGCACCCTTCGACCCCAGACATATTCTTCTATACCTATCCTCCGAAAGCGATCACAGAATCGTATGGTCCAAGGGCACTTGCAGTATCGATACCCACCAGATGAAGATAATCAAGTGGTCCCCAGAATTCAATACCAAAGAAGACTCAGCCACGGTCGCAGCTTGGGTGACCCTGCCCAACCTTCCAGTCATATGCTTTGTCCCAGCGGAACTAAGATATATTGCCAACTCCTTCGGGACGTATGTGGCTACGACGCCCGAAACCAGTAACCTCACCAAGGCTTACTATGCCAAAATCTGTATGGAACTCGATCTCACCTCCGATCTACCCAACTTTATCACCATCGAGCTGGGCAACCAAACCCACAACCAACAAATCCTATATGACAACAACGTATTATTCTGCAACTACTGCCATTTAAGAGGCCATCTATCTAAGCATTACCACCGCCTCCACCCGGAGCACAAGAAGAAATCAGTCCGAAAAGACTACGACCACAAAGAGGGGTGGTCTTCCACGGCACCACTCCTACCACTTCTGAACTCGCATAATAGATTCAAATCCAGTGACGGAAAGAAAGACTCCAGTGAGGCCCCTAGCAATGCCCTGATCCCCTTCATCTCACAACCCCTTGCCCTAGCCAACTAATTCGACAGTCTAGACTCGAAGGACTCGGTTGTACCAACGGAATCAGGTAACCCCCTTGATGCCCCAGGCCCCCCCGAGATAGCGCTCAATTCCCCCAAGACGAAGAGGACAGAGATGTCTGCAGAATCCAGCAAAGCAGAACAACTACACACTAACGAAGACCAAGGGGATGACACCCTGGCCATCCTCCCCAGCGAAGCCAACCAACACTCCATCAGCGATGATCCAGTTGTAGAAGCCCTTGCCATCCTCGGGCCTAACCAAGTCATAAAAGGACACCAGGTACAAGCTGCTGGATTCCCTCTACAGTAGGCTATCCTGCGGATTGAGAGTACGCTCGATTCCCTGGCCATCCCTACGGAGGCCCCCATCGTGGACTCCGTAGGAGATCAGTTACACCGTCCCACGGTTCAGCTCGAGCAAACAACTCGAGACCCCCTACCACAACGAACACGGAAGCGTCTACCTCCAGCCGGATCATGACAGGCAAAGACGAAATTGCTACTATTCAAACCAGATCTGCTGCCAAGCGGAACAAAAAAACACCCCAAATTATCATTAATGATTAACATCCTATCTTAGAACGTCCGCGGCGTGGCTATCAAACCTACTTTAAGGAGACTTTCCAGCCTTCAAAAAATTGACAAGATTGATATCCTCATTATTATCGAACCCAAAATTCTTTCCAAAAGATTAAAATCTATCCAGCTGGCACTGGGCCTCCGCACGGCCATCGCTGACAGGTACGACATTTGGATCATCGGCACGAAGGACATCAAACTCGGAGCAATCCAGGACTCCAGGCAAGCTCTCTCATGCTGGGTGGCTCAACCCATGCTTCCTGAGCGAGCCATCATCTGAGCGGTCCATGGCAGCTGCGATATCGCCGAGCGGAAACAACTCTGGATTGATCTTCTGGACAACCATCTACACAACACCAATTCCCTTTGGCTTTGTATCGGGGACTTCAATGCGATCACTTGCAGAGAAGAGAAGATAGGAGGCCGGCCCCCGCCCATATCAGCCATGCAAGACTTCAACAACTTCATCTTCAATGCTCACCTCTCCCCTCTCCAGTTCAATGGCAACGAATTCACCTGGTGCAACATGCAGGAAGATGACCGCCGCCAATACTCTCGCATGGATAGAGCCCTCACGAACGTGCATTGGCACGGAATGGGGATCACCACCTCCCTATCCTACCTCAACTGCACAGAATCCGACCATGCCCCCTACTGGTGGAAATTAAAAATAATACTAATCCATCTAAAAGGAATTTCCAATTCCTCGACTTCTGGACCGATCACCTATAATTCTTGGGTATCGTGGCGGAAGCATGGAATCGTGAGGACTCCCCCAACCCCCTAATTCGGGTCAGCAACAAGCTCAAAGCCACGAGGAAGGTTCTTTCCAACTGGAGCAAACTCGCCTTCGGAGATATTTTTCAAGCGGTCAGGGTCGCGGAGGATGACGTCACCCGTGCCGAAGCCATCTTCGCTGCGGACCGATCCCCCGCGGCAAGGCGAGCTCTGAACCTAACCAAGGCTATGCTCAAATTCAGGCTCGAAGTTGAGACCGACTTCTGGAAGCAGAAAGCGAGGCTGAAATGGGACAGAGAGGGGGACAAAACTCGAAATACTTCTACGCCTGTGTTAATGGCCGTAAACATAAACTATTAATCTACCACACCACAGACAAAAATGGCAACATTATTACAGACTACAAAGGTATCGAAGTGGCGGCGCCAAAATTCTTCTCCAAATTATTCACCAAAGAGACGGTCCACAAAGACACATCCTTTCTGGACCAAATATCCAACCTAATTAACGACCACGACAATGCCCAGCTGGAGCGTCCCCTTACCGAGCAGGAAATGAAAGAGGCAGTGTGGGCTCTGAACAAGCATAGTGCCACAAGCCGGGACAGTTTCTCTGGCATCTTCTTTCGCACCTGCTGGGATATCATTAAGCAGGACATCACGGAAGCGGCCACCGCTTCCTCGAAGTAGCTACTTACCCCAAAGCCATCTCCAGCGCCAAGCTCATCCTTATCCCAAAAAAGGATAACCCGGTCTCCTTTCGCGACTTTCGACCAATCAGTCTGTGCACATTCACCAACAAAATTATTTCCAAGATCATCGCCACCAGAATGGCTGAAACTCTTCCCAAAATCATCTCCGAGGAGCAAAGCGGGTCCATTCCCAGGAGGAATATCCAGGACAACATCATGCTGGCCCAAGAGCTAATCACCTGCATGAAATTCCCTGCTAGAGGGGGCAATATTGCCATCAAAATTGTCATGGAGAAAACTTATGACAGACTGGACTGGCAATTTATGATCTGGGTCTTCAGGGCATTCGGATTCTCACAGAATTAGACCAACATAGTATGGAGATCCATCAGCAACTCATGGTTCTCTACAGTGATCAACGGCCAATCCGAAGGGTTCTTCAAATCTAGCCGCGGTATTAGACAGGGCAACCCTCTATCTTCAACTGTCTTCATCATAGCAGCTGATGCCCTCAGCAAAAAACTTAACAACATGGTCAGTACCCCCATCTTCCAGCACTATCACACATACAGTGGATGTCCTACCATCACCCACCTAACCTTTGTAGATGATTTGCTCATATTCTCATCCGGGGACGTTGCTACGATGGAGGTAGTCAACAACATCCTGAAGAGGTACTCCAGTTACTCAGGACAGCAGATCAATCATTCCAAGAGCGTTATCTACGCCCACCACATCATTAAAAGAGAGAACACAGTCAAACTCTCCAACATAACTTCCTTTTCGGTGGCGCACCCTCCTTTCAACTATCTCGGTTGCTCCCTCTATGTGGAAAATCTAACGCTGGCATCTTTGAGAACTTGATCACCAGAATTAGAAACAAAATCGAAGGATGGCATAACGCCACTTTATCACCAGGCCGCAAGATAATCCTCATCAAACATGTGCTTAATTCTATGCCCATCCACACCATGGCGGCATGCTCCCCGACTAAGAAGGTCATCGCGTCCATCAAGCAGATCTTTTGTGACTTCTTTTCGAGGCACAACAAAGGGCAAGACAAACACCACTGGGCTAACTGGGATACCATGGCCCAACCAACCGAGAATAGGGGGCTGGGATTCACCAGTCTCAATCACATCATCAAAGCTTTCTCGATGAAATTGTGGTAGAAACTCCGTACGAGCAATAGCCTTTGGACCAATTTCATGAAGACCAGGTATTTTAAACACATCCACCCAGTGATAGCCACATCCAACAGCATATCATCAGCAGCGTGGCGTCGTATCCTTAGCGGCCGCGATATGGCCGAGCCAGCGATGAGACTCCACCTGGGTGATGGTGAGTAACATCCATTCCTGGAGAGATAGATTGGTGACAGCTATATCCGAATATTATGGCGACCCCCAGTAACAGTAGGATCAGAGACCTGTAGAACACCACCACCAACGACTGGAACTGGCACAAGATCCATGAGTGGTCTGGTAACGGAATAGTTGACAGCATCCGTATCCACGGTTTTAGCCTTCGGCATGAAGCCGATGCGCTGAGTTGGTCGTTGGAGGCTTCCGGAGCATTCTCAGTGAGGTCGGCGAGACTCGCTATTCAAGGACCCGGACGGCCGCATCTTTCCATTGCTCGCTATTGGCATTCCTGCATCCTACAGAAGTGGTCATTCTTCATGTGGAGAGTTATCAGAAAGAAACTTCCGACAGAGGAGATCCTCAACTCCATCGGTATCAGCTTAGCGTCAACATGCCATTGCTGTCCCGACCGTCAGATGGAGACTATTGACCACATCTTCTGGGAGGGGAGCCTTTTAGGCAAGATTTGGAGGACCCATAACCAACACTACAACATAACGCGAGGTGGCGGTCGCTTCCACGATCTGCTGGCCAACTGGGGATCTGCTTCCCACGGCCACCAGATCATCGCAGCGGCCACCACGAGGGTGATGTGGAAGAATCGCAACAAGGCGAGATACGAGGGTCACCAATACTCAGAAGCCCAATTCCTTCAGGAAATCCATCGGTAATATCGTAAACAGAGCACCCTATGCTCCCACAGCCCATCATCATTCTGGCACTCTAGCCCTAGCTAGCTTTGGAGGATCCTTAGCCCCTCTCCCACTCTTCTTCTTTTTGCGGTATACTTGTATAGGCTTGCTTTTTTGCCTTATATACGTATCAGGCTTGGGCATTTTGAGCCTTGATTAATAAAAGGAGGGGGGTTTCATCAATATATATATATATATATATATATATATATATATATATATATATATATATTTATATATATATATATAACCCAACTCACAAGAAATTGGGAATATCTCGCAAGAGGTGGAACCCCCCCAAAACGCGATCGGGCCCCCTTTCCCGAACAAGAGCAAACAACCCAAATTTTCTTATATATCATATATGTATATAGATACAGAGAAATCTAGCCACTAATCCCTCAAACCCTAACGTAAACCAAAACCTAATCCCATCGCCTACTTGTCAGACGACCCTTCCTCCATGCCCGCACGCACCAGCACCACCGCCACGGCTGACCGACGGCCGATAGCAGTGCCACGCGCAGCCGCGTGAAGAACAGCCACAGCAGCAGTTGCACCAGGTAACTCTCTTCCTCAGCTTGTTTCTTTGCATTTACTCGATCGAGTTTGATCCTGTAAAATCCTGAGGGAGTCCACATGACCCTCTAGACGACCCACCTACTTGTTCCTCGAGGCATCGACCCATCAAGTCGAAAATTCGACTCAAGAAACCCGAAAACATATCGTTTTCGGACGACCAAAAACATCACATATAATTCCCATCTCATTCTGGTAGTTTAATTTTTTATAAACTATATGCAATTAATCTGAACCCAAAGTTTTCGAAAAACTTGTTTTTAATTAATAGAAATTCTAGAAATCTCTTCGATACGACGTGCGTTCCGCCAAAATGGGGGAGATGGTCATGAACCAAAAGAATCAAAAGGTGCATAACGATTTCGCAGATGTGTGTGCTTTGACGGAATTCAAATTGGTTGCATGTGCGCGACGAATATGAAACGTATCCGTCAAAATTTACCGTATCGGCCTTTTTTCAAAATTCTCCAATTACATTGTACATGTTAGTCAAATCAAGACGAAACTTACGGCATCAGGACCGAATAGTTTTAATGGTCCTGTGTGCCAAGTTTGGTTCGATTCTGAGAAGGTCGACCGGAACGCCTATTTGATGGGCCCGCGACCCGATCCAACGGGCAAAATTATGCACAGCCGACCGGAATCCAACTTTGGACATATGGTTGGGTTTGTGTCCTAAAATCGAACCCGAATCGGACCCGTATATATATAGTTTGATGACTTTAGAGACCATAGATACCGACACAAGTTTCGGTGCAAAACGGGTCCAATGATGGATATCGTTTTAACCCAAAATTACGATTTTGTCCCTGTGTTCAAAATTGGACTTATAGGTAGTCTATCCTAGATATTTTCCTCATTCTGGAAATATTGGTAATGTTTATTTTAGCATCCAAGGACGTTTTTGATAATTGACTATCTCTGCTTCACTATTCTGATGGTTTGAGCTACTGGACCTGCCCTTTTTGCACACAACCTCAGGCAAGATAACTTGCCACCATACTTTGTGATTTACTTTTACTTTATTTTAGTTATTTAGATTTAGTATTATTTATCTGTGGCCATTATTGCATCACTGTGCGTCCAAGTAACACTTGGGTGTAGGTGACTGTATTGGTCGTTTATCATGGATAATCTTGGTTTATTTTGGTTCATCTTGGCCTTGCTTGGCTTGGTTTAGTTTATTTTGGGTTGAGATAAGAGGGGTTGCTATATAAGTCAACTCCTTTCTCTCTCTCTTTCTTCATTACACATCTTCATTTACTTCTTCTTCTTCTCCATTACTCCTCCCACCCACCAAAGAAACCCAAGGCAAGTGCAACTTGCTTCATGATGGATCTCCCATTTTATTTTTCCATCCTCTTCTCCACTTGATTCTAAGCCTCTTTAGAACTTGGCTTTTCGTTCTATACAGTTTAGACCCTTGGAAGTCCCAATTCGGACTTATTTTGAGCAAGTTATGGCATTTTGAAGTTTTTGGGTTTCTACGGGTTCTTTTTTGCTGTTTAGAGAAGAAGAATAGTGCCAGGCGCAACCTGACCCAGTGCACGCTCCTTAGCACGGCGCAACCTGACCCAGCGTTCACTCCTAAGTATGGCACAACTTGACACAACGTGCGCTCCTTAGCACGGCGCAACCTGACCCAGCACGCGCTTCTTAGCGCGGCGCAACCTGAGTCAGGCGCGACCTAAGTCAGATACAACCTGAGTCAGGCATAACTCAACCTCGTGCAGCTCAGTCTGGCGTAACCTAGCCCATTGCCCTTGGGCCCTAGCACAACCTGACCTGGCATACCCTAGCCTGGCGCAACCTAACTTAGGCGCCACCTGTCCCTCTTGGCGCCACCTGTCCCTCTTGGCACCACCTATCCTTTCTATGGTGCTAGTTGACCAGCGCCACTTGTTGCCATGATACACCTTGCCCCTTGCCCCCATGCATGTTCCCCTAGTTCGTGATGCATATGCCTGTGATCTTGCATGTGACTTGTACTTGACCTATCTTGTGATGACCCGACTGATAACTTGTTGAGCACAACATAACTTGCCAGTATTGATCATGACATGAACACGACTTGACATAAATACGGCAGGTACAATCTTGATAGTGGCCTATCGAGGCGCACTTTTGACAAGCCCTCTTGACATGATAAGTAACTTGATAAGACATGTACAATCTTCATAGTAGCCCGTCGAGGCGCACTCCTGATAAGTAATCTTGACAAGTAACAAGTAACCTGACATGACATGATAATCTTGAAAGGCTGTTGCGACAGCTACCCTGACTTGTTAAGTAACACTTGTCTTGACACCGTAGTTGATTTTCCTGATTGTGATTATACAAGCTATATGTCTCGTCTTGCATCATGTATAGGACATGGATTCCTGGTTACCACGGTCATAGATTCATAATGAATCTGACTAGGTTAATGACTAGATTGATCAAGTAGTTCATATAGAGAGATTTTTCCAGTTATAGGCAATCTCGTTATCCTGGCCACACCTGAGTGGACTTGTAGCCTGCCGATGAGTAGGGCACATTTCCAGCCCACTATCATGTGGGGCACTTCTTGAAATCATAAGTACTAAAGCACACTGCCATGTGTTGCACTCCAAGTCACCTAATGAATCTCGTAACTCTTGATAACTCTAAGCAACCTCGCCTGGATAACCTGGATAACCTAGAGCCAGTTCATCTTCACCAACCCTAACCAGTCCATCGGTTAGGGGACCAGCACCAGTACAGCAGCAGTACCAGCCTTCGAGGCCCTTGCCGCTTCAGGCTCAGGCGTTCCAGCAGCAGAGGACTCAACGGTATGCTCAAGTCCAGGTTCAGACCAGGCAGAGAGGTTACCAACAGATGGGACCAGCACCAAGGGGACATGGTCAAGCTATGGCCTTGTCGGTAGAAGAAGAATTGGCATCATGTGAGGTGGTTACAGGTACCATTCTCGTCAACTCTTTTTTAGCATCAGTATTATTTGATTCGGGTGCATCGCATTCTTTTATGTCTGTATGATTCGTGACACAGTTAGGACTGAAGCTCGAGTCATTATCAGTAAGGCTTAATATTCTTACTGGTAGCGGCCTTGTGGGAGTAGATAGAGTCTATTCCTCATGTCGAATCATAGTTAGCGGTAGAGAGTTTCTCGCTAGATTGATAGAATTTTCGATGGCCGACTATGATGTGGTCCTGGAAATGGATTGGTTGAAGGATCAATATGCAAGAATAGACTACCATATTGGCAGGATTATTTTTGGTATTTTTGGCAAAGAGGAGTTTTTCTTTTCCAGAGGCAAAGTAGAACCTTCTCCACCAGTCTTATGGATGGCAGTAGCAGTATCAGTTCAGTTTTCTAGAGTAGTAGCAGAGTTTCCTGACGTATTCCCTGAAGAGATTCCAGTTATACCCCCAGAAAGAGAGATAGAGTTCACCATTGATTTGATTCCAGGAACGGCACCAGTATCAGAGAGAGTCTACAGAATAGCACCATCAGAGTTGGAGATCCAGTACAAGATGATTGAAGAACTTAGGACCAAGGGATTCATTCGTGCTAGTGGATCGCCTTGGGGAGCTCCGATGCTTCTTTTGAAGAAAAGGATGGTATGTCAATATTATGTGTTGATTATCGTACCTTGAATTCTGTAACAATCAAGAACAGATATCCCTTGCCTAGGATAGATGACTTGTTCGATCAACTCAGTGGGGCAACAGTATTCTCGAAGATAGACTTGCGATCAGGGTACCATCGGATTAGAGTTAGAGAGCAAGACATCCCGAAGACAACATTTTGATCGAGGTATAGACATTGAAAGTTCCTCGTTATGCCATTTGGAGCGACTAATGTGCCAGCGGTATTCATAGATCTCATGAATCGCATATTTATGCCCTACTTGGATTAATTTGTGAAATTGTTTATAGACGATATCTTAGTCTATAGCAAGAGTGAAGTAGAGCATGAGCAACATCTCCGGGTAGTTCTTCAGATTCTCAGAGAGCATCAGTTCTATGCAAAGTTTAGCAAGTGCGAGTTTTGGCTTGATCGCATTTTGTACTTAGGTCACATCATCACCAGAGGTGGAGTGGAAGTGGACCCCCAGAAGATAGTTGCCATAGAGACATGGCCAGTACCCAGTACCGTAACAGAAGTTCGCAGTTTCCTAGGATTGGCGGACTATTCCCGTCGATTTGTGTCAGACTTTGCTCGAATTTCAGCGCCATTGACGCGATTGACCCGTAAGAATGTGTAGTTTTCTTGGACAGTAGAATGTCAGAGTTCATTTGAGAAGTTGAAGCAAGGATTGATGACGGCACCCATTCTCACACTTTCGGATGGGACTGAAGGATTTTCAATTTATTATGATGCTTCAGGTAAAGTATTAGGATGCGTCCTAATGCAGCATGGTAAGGTAGTAGCTTACGTGTCATGTCAGCTTCATAAGCACGAGAAGAATTATCCAACCAATGACTTGGAGTTAGCAGCAGTAGTTTTTACCCTTAAGCTTTGGAGGCATTACTTGTATGGAGATCAAGTAGAGATTTTTACCGACCATAAGTGTCTTAAATATGTGTTTACTCAGAAGGATCTTAACATGCGTCAGAGAAGATGGCTAGACTTATTGGTGGATTATGACATCAACCTGCAGTATCATCCTAGAAAGGCCAACGTAGTTGCAGATGCATTGAGCAGAAGAGCAAGAGCTTATTTTATAACAGCACAGCCAGAGTTATTAGCAGATCCTCAGAAGATAGGTATAGAGGTAGTTCTCCCTACCAGGATGGCATTGATAGCCAGTATGCAAGTTTAGTCCAGTATAGCTAAGAGGATTAAGGCAGTCCAGTCAACAGATTCTAAGCTTAAACATCTTAGGAAAGAATATAAAGTAGGAAGGAGAACAGAGTTATGTATTCATGAAAACGATACTCTCCGGCATGGAAGGCATCTTTTTATACCCAGCGATGATATCAGACAGGATATTATGGCAGAGACTTATAGTTCACAGTATTCAATTCATCCGGGTAGCACGAAGATGTATTATGATATCCGTCAAAATTTTTGGTGGAATGGCATGAAGAGGGAGATAGCCCAATTTGTCACTCGTTGTTTAGTTTGTCAGCAAGTTAAAGCTGAACATTAGAGACCAGCTGGACTTCTTCAACCTTTACCGATCCCAGAATGGAAATGGGAATACATTACCATAGATTTTGTAACTGGATTACCTAAATCTTCAGCTGGAAGAGATGCTATCTGGGTTATAGTTGACCAACTCACGAAGGTAGCTCATTTTCTCCCTTTCAGAATTGGCCAGTCAACGGATCAGCTTACAGAGATATATCTCAGACAGATAGTCAGATTGCATCCAGTCAGTATCATGTCGGATAGAGATTCAAGATTTATATCGTACTTTTGTCGAAGTCTTCAAAAGAGTTTGGAGACTCATCTCAAGTTTAGTTCAGCCTATTATCCGCAGACAGATGGTCAGTCGGAGTGCATGATTCAAACTCTTGAAGATATATTACAATCCTGTACACTTGACATCGGTGGTTCGTGGAAAGATCACCTGCATCTAGTGGAGTTCTCCTACAATAACAGTTTCTAGGCCAGTATCCAGAAAGTACCATTCGAAGCACTGTATGGCAGGAAGTACAGATAACCTTTAGCCTAGGATAATGTCGACAAGAGGCAAATTCTTGGTCCAGAAATGGTTATCCGGACTATCGAGGTGGTCAGACAAGTTAGAGATCATCTTCAAGTTGCACACGATCGCCAGCATCATTGGGCCGATTCTCATAACGTCCTCTTGAGTTTTCTATCGATGACCACGTATTCCTTAGGATCTCGTCTACCCGTGGCGTCATTCGATTCGGCATACGAGAAAAGATTAGTCCTAGGTATATAGGGTCGTTTGATATTTTCGAGTGAGTAGATGATGTGTCATATCATCTCGCTCTTCCGCCGTCGTTACGTGAGGTACATGACGTATTACATGTATCCCAACTGCAACGGTATATTCCAGATCTGAGCCATATTTTTGATTATTCAGAATTGGTTGTTGGTACAAACCTTTCGTATGAGGAAAGGTCTGTATCTATATAGGATCGAAGAGAGAAGGTACTCATGAATAAGACTATTAGTTTAGTCCATGTTGCTTGAGGTCATCACTTTTTGGATGAGTCAACATGGGAACGTGAGTATGATATCCGATAACGATATCCATAACTGTTTGACTCATAAGGTATAATGTCTTTCTTATGTCTTATGCCTTATGCTTTACTTCCTTACTTGCATGAATGATTACTTGATTGACTGCTAGTCCTAGATTGCTAGTATTAGTATAACTTGCCCGACATCTCTAGCCTCTTGATTAAATTCTGAGGACAGAATTCTTTTAAGGTGGGTAGAGTTTTCACTCCCGTTTTTCGTTATACGTATTTTTCAGGATACGTATACGGATTTTTGACAATTGTCAGGTGGCCCGTGTTTTGACTTATCTTATTTAGCTTAGCCTTGGTTTAATCTTAACTTGATTTGGTTCAACTTGGTTCAACATGACTTGGCTTGGTCTTGGCACTCTTGACTTGATCTTGGTTTATCATGGATCATCTTGGTTTATTTTGGTTCATCTTGGCCTTGTTTGGCTTGGTTTGGTTTATTTTGGGTTGAGATGAGAGGGGTTGCTATATAAGTCAACTCCTTTCTCTCTCTCTCTCTTCATTACACTTCTTCATTTACTTCTTCTTCTTCTCTATTACTCCTTCCACCCACCAAAAAAACCCTAGGCAAGTGCAACTTGCTTCATGATGGATCTCCTATTTTATTTTCCCATTCTCTTCTCTACTTGATTCTAAGCCTCTTTAGAACATAGCATTTTCGGTTTTGATGGATGGATTTTTGTATATATAAGTTTTAATATTTTCTTTTTTCTCTTGGTTTTGATCTATTAAATCTTGGTTTTGATCTATAAGTTTAGACCCTTGGAAGTTCCAATTCGGACTTATTTTGAGCAAGTTATGGCATTTTGAAGTTTTTGGGTTTCCATGGGTTCTTCTTTGCAGTTTGGAGAAGAAGAACAGTGCCAGGCGCAACCTGACCCAGTGCACACTCCTTAGTGCAGCGCAACCTGACCCAGCACACGCTCCTTAGCGCGACACAACCTGACCCAGCATGTTCCTTAGCGCGGTGCAACCTGACCCAACGGGCGGTCCTTAGCGCGGCACAACCTGACCCAACGTGCACTCCATAGCGCAGCGTAACCTGACCCAATGTACGCTCCTTAGCACTGTGCAACCTGAGCCAGGCGCAACCTGAGTCAGACGCAACCTGAGTCAGGCGCAACCAGACCTTGCGTAGCTCAGTCTGGCACAGCCTAGCCCAGTGCCCTTGGGCCCTGGCACAACCTAACCTGGTACACCCCAGCCTGGCATAACCTAACTTAGGTGCCACCTGTCCCCTTTGGTGCCACCTGTCCTTTCTATGGTGCTAGTTGACCAGCGCCACTTATTGCCATGATACACCTTGTCCCTTGTCCCCATGCATGTTCCCCTAGTTCTTGATGTATATGTTTGTGATCTTGCATGTGACTTGTACTTGACCTATCTTGTGACGTCCCGACTCGATAACTTGTTGAGCACAACATGACTTGCCAGTATTGATCATGACATAAACACGACTTGACATGAACACGACAGGTACAATCTTGATAGTGGCCCATCGAGGTGCACTTTTGACAAGCCCTCTTGACATGATAAGTAACTTGATAAGACATGTACAATCTTGATAGTAGCTCGTCGAGGCGTACTCCTGATAAGTAAAGTAATCTTGACAAGTAACAAGTAACCTGACATGACATGATAATCTTGAAAGGCTGTTGCGACAGCTACCCTGACATGCTAAGTAACACTTGTCTTGATACCGTGGTTGATTTTCCTGATTGTGATTGTACAAGCTACCTGTCTCGTCTTGAATCATGTATAGGACATGGATTCCTGGTTACCATGGTCAGGGATTCATAATGAATCTGACTAGGTTAATGACTAGATTGTTTAAGTAGTTCATATAGAAAGATTTTCCCAGTTAGAGGCAATTCGATTATCCTGGTCACACATGAGTGGACTTGTAGCCTGCCGACGAGTAGGGCAGATTTCCAGCCCACTGTTATGTCGGGCATTTCTTGAAATCATAAGTACTAAAGTAGACTTCCATGTGTTGCACTCCAAGTCATCTAATGAATCTTGCAACTCTTGATAACTCTAAGCAACCTCGCCAGCATAACCTGGATAGCTGCAGGGCTTGTGACTCCGGAATATCTCAAATGCATCTTGTTAGTAACTAGGCCTATGAAAACCCTAGCTAGCTAATGATAACAAGCCGTAAGACTTGATTGGTCGTGCCTGAATGCTTGTCTTGTGGTTAACATAGGAATTATATTCCGCCTCTTGTTTTCATAATGCAAGCTACTGTTTTATTCTAACATTGTCTTCTTGTTACTTAATCATGGTCACTATTTATATCTTTTGTTTATTATCATGTTGGTTTTAGTTCCTTAATGAAGCCTCCTCTGTGGCACTTGCTCTCCTGGGTTCTAACCCAGCTGGTTTTGTATGGCCAAATTTCGAAGTAGCGCCCGAGGATCTACCTGTCTTCCATCTAGATGGTGAACGCTAGACGCAATCCTGGCAACGAGTGGGTTTCCTATTTTGCTCTTCCACTCTATTGTAAAATTAATCTTTTCAGGCGTTTAGCCGCCGAGCAAGTGTTAGCTCGTGTTGAAACTTATATTCTGTCTGCCTAAGGGCTGTAACATGATTGACAAATCCTAGGGTTGATCATGTATGACTTTAACTCTTGCTAGTCTTCGTATTTTGTATGACTAGCTTCATAATCATCTGAATATGTAATGTTTGGGATGCCTTACTTTGTATGTCTGATGATCTAATATCTTGTAACATTTATTTGCTTGCTTGAGATTGAGACACTAGGCTTGTTCTTGACCATAAGAGACTGATGGATTATAGATAAACCCCCATGCATCTAGACAGTCGTGATCGTATCACGAGGTGGATTGCAGTTTAAGGTACGTTGCTGGCTGTGTCTGTCCCCCGCTCTCCAGTATTCTGGTTGTGGGGCGTGACATATGCACTTCCCTTTTATTGTCGGAATTTATGTTGGAGATACAGTCCTAATGCTCAAGATTCTTGATACCTGATTCCTACTGGCCTCTGACATTTGATGGATGTTGTGCTTTGAGGTCCCTGATTTCCTATGAGGGACCATACTTATCCCATTATAGCCAGAGTGCCCATGCGTTAAAGGTTTGTTCTTAACTGCATTATCACTGTAGAACGGTTAGGCACCCTATTACATGCACGTTTCCTTTTATTTATTTTATCACAGATTATATGGCATGTTCTTTATGTATCTTGTTATATTCCTCTGAGGACCTGGTGATATCTTTAGGTGTGTGCTTTTCATTATTTTTGCAGGTGCTTTAGCCAAGATCATGGTCTTACCTTTTCTATCGAGGAGGATTGCTCTTGGATCGTCCATTGCTATTTTTACCATATATATTTTCTTTTATATCTAAAGTAGTTATTAGTGGATTTGTCTCCGCCCAACGTCTTGTATAAAATAACAGTTCATAGTTAATTTATGTCATTATTTTTTATTTTCGTGGATGAGGGTTTACTGTATTTTATAGCTTATGTATACATACGAGGATTCTAAATAATGGAGTATACTTCGTATGTATGCGGCTGGTGTCATGCCCCGCTTTGGGGAATCTTTCATCCTCGCTTTGATTCGTACCGAATCGTTCGTCCTCGCTAAGGCATGGTGCCGTACAAGTCTGGTGGTGCACTTGTACAAGACAAGAACGTGGACTATTTTGTCATTAAGAAACATTTTGTAAACCCAACCACATTTCATAAATATTGAGGACGCAATATAGGAAAAATAACACTCATTTTATTGATAACTGTAGCCATGATTACAACTTTTCTCGGTACTATTATGCCTTTTTGGCTACAATGATTCATGAAAAGAGTACAACTGATAGGCTGCTATAAAATAACTTCTCGTTCCACACATCATGCCCCTTTAGTACTTTGAAATATAAGCAGCAATCTTTGAAAATACCGCAATACTTTGTGCATGTTTAGGGAAAACAACTTAAAAGTAGTAGCAAATCAGAAATCATTAATTCAGTCGTACGCCCGAGCCTTCTCCAGTACCAGTAGAGAAGGGGTCAGCATGTTATAACAATGTGCTGGTGAGCCCCGTTGGCCCACTCAGCTAAACCAACATTTTATTAATGACAAGCATTTTAAATTATGAGCTTATTAGGAACATGTGACATTCAGAGTAAATCACAATTAAAAACAACATGGTATTTCATGAAACCATGTTTAGTTTACCATCGGTCGAATCCAGCTTTCCTGCATAAGATACATGATAATAATAATAATAAATAATAATACTTATCGCCCCTCCATAAAATAATCATTAGCATGAATCTTGACTACATGGCCACTGGCGCTGTTAAACCATACGGACATTTCTTTGCCATGTAGGACTTCAAGGTAATGCAATGACTCCAAAGTAGGTAGATAGCCCCTAAAGATGCCTCACAAGACCCGTGCTCCCGTTAGCACACCAATATTTCCTCCTAGGCCGAATTGGTCCCGGCGCCCCGGTACCGATTCAAGGAAATACACCACCAAACCTTGTGCACAAGTTATCCATAACCATGCGAATGCGTGTTCGACTCGATAAGCATACATTGCATGGTAGTATTGAAAGTAAATAGACAACTTATTCATTTTCCAGCATTTCATATTCATCAATTCATTCCATTTCAATATTCATAGGGACAAGCATCATTCATTGTAGTTAACAGTGTAATCGATTCATTCAATATTCATTCTCTCCCTTCTTTGTGGTATTGACTTGTGGCATTAGCAACTTGATATCGATCAACGAATTTTGCAAGAAAATTATTTAGTTGGCATGAAGGAATAGCGAGAGGGGCAATACCACCACAGAGATCCACACTCACCAAATTAGAGAATCGTAGAGAGAGAGAGAGAGGAACACTTGTGCGCTTAGCTTTTCGTCACGCGTTAGTCTGCAATGGCACCAAAAGTTTGGTTAATACTCTGTCACGTTATGTTTTCTTCTCTTAGTATTCTCAAGAATGAATGCTATACAAATTGATAAAAACGGGCAAGAATCAAATCATCGAAAACCATTTAGAAAAGCATCCATCAAAACCAAGCAGCAAAACCAGCAGCAAAACATCTAGAGAAAACTCTTGGACGCATTTCAATAGAAACCAATCCATTAGTTGGAAAGGTCATATGTATTTGTCCGTGATCGATTCGATGCCGATGGTAAGTTTCCCCAATACTCGGCTCCGACTGAGTTAACCAAGCCACAAGCCTTATATAGTGAACCGCTAAAAGCGGGGCACTGCATAATATACCACTAAGAAAAAGTTTCATCCTCGAAACTTAAAGCAAAAGTCCTATCTAAAAATTATCAAACAGCGAGGGGTATTTCACCCTCATCTCCTCCTCCAGTTCCCTCGTCGACTCTTCGATCGTATGGTACTACCATAGCACATTGACCAAGGGTACTATCCGATTCTGTAAAACTTTCTCCTTCCTGACAGGCTCTTCAGTATAGAATAGGTCAGCACTCAGCTGTAACTGATCGAAGTTTATACGTAACTTGGATCATGAAGTACTTCTGTAGTTGGGATACATGAAAGACATCCTACACATCAGCCAGAGCAGTAGGTAGTGCAAGTCGATAAGCTACTGAGGATACCTTCTCCAAAATCTTGAAGGGTCCAACGAATCTCGGGCTCAACTTTTCTTTCATCCCAAACCGCATCACACCTCGCATGGGTGTGACCTTCAAGAAGACATGATCGCCCGCAGTGAATTCCAAGGGTCGCCGATGCACATCCGTATAACTCTTATGTCGACTTTAAGCAACTCTAAGCCTTTCTCGAATTAAGCGGACCCTCTCGACGACATGTTCCACAAGTTCTGATCCGTACACTTGCCGTTCGCCGACTTCCTACGAGCATATCGGTGAACGACATTTCCGTCCATACAAGGCTTCGTACGCGGCCATCTGGATACTTGCCTAATAACTGTTGTTATAGGCAAATTCGGCCAATATGAGATGTGCGTCCCAAATTTGTCTTTGAATCGAGCACGCACAATCTCAATATATCTTCAAGAATCTGATTTACTCTCTCTGTCTGTCCATAAGTCTGCGGATAGCATGCCGAACCAAATTTCAACTTTGTGCCTAATGCTGAGTGCAGACTTATCCAAAATTGCGACAAGGACCGCCCGTCTCTATCTGACACTATAGAAGTTGGCATCCCGTGTAGTCAGACAATGTCATTCATGTAGATGTGAGCTAACCGGTCTATGCTCCATGTAACTTTTATTGGAATGAAATGAGCCACCTTGGTTAATCTACCCACGATCACCCAAGTCACATCATTCCCTTTCTGAGATCTTGGCAAGCCGACTATAAAGTCCATACAGATATTATCTCATTTCTACTGCGGGATAGCGAGATTTTGTAGTTCTCCACCAGGATGTTGATGCTCTGCCTTCACACGCTGACAAGCTAAGCATTGTGACAAAATAGGGCCACATCCCTCTTTATGTCGTGCCACAAAAATGTTGAGCGCAAATCCTTGTACATTTTCGTACTTCCCGGATGCAAGAAATACTTTGCAAATTGAGTCTCGGTCAGTATTTCCTTCCTGAGCTCCTCATCCTTAGGAACGTACAATCTTCCTTTGACATGAATAGTATCATATTCAACTGTAAAGTCGGACGCCTTTTCTGCTAGAATGAACTCGCATATCTTATGTAGAAACGGATCATCCTTCTGAGCAGCCTTAATCCTTCCCTGGAGGCTCGGCTCAAGCTATAACTGAGTCAAATATATATTCTATGTACAGATTCTGAATTCGATGCCCATCTCTTCAAGATCTCGTAGTACCTCATATGCTACTACTAGTGTCCCAACAAATTTCTGACTCAATGCATTAGCTACCACGTTCCCTTTACCCGACGTGTAGAAAATCATCAAGTCATAGTCCTTGATTAATTTTAACCAATGCTGCTGCCTCAAATTTAATTCTTTCGGTGTGAATATGTACTTCAGGCTTTTGTGATCTGTAAAGATCTCGCTGGACACACCATAGAGATGGTGTTCCCACAATTTCAACGCAAACACAATCGCTGCCAGTTCTAAGTCATGAGTTGGGTAATTCTTCTCATGTTGCTTGAGTTGTCTCGACGCATATGATATCGTCTTCCTATGTTGCATGATAACACATTCCAAACCATGTCCCGATGCGTCACTATAGATCTAAAATCCCTCAGAGCCTTCTGGAAGTGCTAAAATTGGAGCCGTGATGAGCCGCTGCTTGAGTTCCTGAAAACTACTCTCACGGTCGTTGGTCCACTTAAATATGACTCCCTTCTGAGTGAGGCGAGCCAAAGGCAAAGTGATTCTTGAAAGTCTTTCATAAACCTATAGAAGTACCCGGCTAAACCAAGGAAACTCGGTATCGCACTAGCTGATGTAGGCTATTTCGAGTCTACCACTGCCTCCATCTTTTTTGGGTCAACGACAACACCTTCTTCCAAGACAACGTGTCCTAGGAACGACACGCTATTCATCCAAAATTCATATTTGTTCAGTTTTGCATACAACTGATTGTCTCACAGCGTCTGAAGTACCTCTCTCAAGTGTCCGACATGAGTCTCCTTGTCCTTTGAGTAGATCAAGATGTCATCGATGAATACAACAACAAACTTGTCTAAGAACGGTCGAAATACTCTATTCATTAGATCCATAAAGGCTGCTGGAGCATTAGTCAAACCGAATGGCATGACCAAAAACTCCTATTGGCTATATATCGTACGGAATGCTGACTTTGGGGCATCTTCGGGTCTGATCTTTAACTGGTGGTTTCCTGAATGAAGATCGATTTTAGAAAACACGGTCGCCCCTTATAGCTGATCGAACAGATCATCTATCCTTGGCAAGGGATACTTGTTACGGATGGTTGCCTTATTTAGTTCTCTATAATCGATGCACAGGCGCATCATCCCATCCTTCTTCTTTACAAATAGCACCGGAGCTCCTAATGGCGATACACTTGGGCAAATGGATCCACGGTTTTATAATTGTTGTAGCTGTACCTTTAGTTCCTTTAATTCTGCCGGAGCCATCCTGTATGGCGCCTTCAATATCGGGGCGAGTATCCAGGAATATATCAATTGTGAATTCAATTTCTCTATCCGGCGGCATTCCAAGTATCTCGTCCAGGTACACGTCCGGGAAATCTGCCACAATTTTGGTCTGATTCGAGCCTACACTCTTCATCCAATTGTCTTGAACAGAAGTGAGGTACCCTTCACACCCTGAGTAGAACATGTGCCTTGCTGTAACTGCCGATATTACCATTGGTCCTTGGAACGTCGAGCCGCATGAGTCAGAGAACTCTGTTTCTCCGGGTAGGCAAAACACAACTCTCTTATCCGTACAGTCGATTGTTGCATGACAGGCGCTGAGCCAGTCCATTTCCAAGATGATGTCGTACTCTTTGATGTCGAGTACAATTGCGGCCAGAGATAAGGTCTTTCCTCCAATTTTGATGTAACCATCCTTGCAAATCAGAGTTGCAGGCATATCTACTCCTGAGGGGGTGCTAACACATAGAGCAGTCTTTAATAAAGTCATACACAGTTTATTTTTCGAGGCAAAATCAGATGATATAAAATAATATATGGCACCAGAATCAAACAACACCCAAGTAGGTATGCATTTATACCTGTTATGACGTTCTCTATGGCCTGGCCTCTGCTTGAGTCAAGGCATAGACCCTTCCTTGTGTACGCTGTTGTTGATTCGGGGCATTCCAAATTGGAGCAGGTAACGCCAGGGGTGCCAGACCACGAATCTGATTATTATGCTGGCCACGATTCTGGTTATTATACTGGCCACAATTCTGGATATTATTATGTCTATGAGGAGGATACTGATTCTCTCCCCTAGCTCTGCATTCAAATGCCTTGTGATTCATACCCCCACATTTGTAACACCCGATGCACAAGTCTTCACGATGATGTCCAATTTGAGTGCATCTGCTATAATGCAGTTCATGATACGGTCCTCTGTTATTGCCTGTATTCGGTCGCTTAGGCACGTCATTTCTTCCCGCGGACCAAGGTCGTTTATGGTTATTGCCTTGGTAGTTCTGTGTTGTTTTACGACTAACGGGCAGATAAAATCTCTCCATCTCGAGAGCAGTTTTGTATGCCTTCCTGTAAGATGTACACTTCCGACTGAGAGCATCACGCTGTAGGCCGTCATTCAAGCCTTGCACGAATCTGTCCCCCTTTGCATCATCATTCAGAACCATATACCCAGCGAATGCAACTCTCTTCAAAAATTCAGTTTCATAATCATCCACTGACATACTGCCTTGCTGGAGTGCTACCAACTCCTTCTATTTTTGCTCACGAATAGCTGGTGGGATAAATTGGGCAATAAAAACCTGTTTGAAGGTCTTCCATGATATCTTCACATGCGAACTGTTACCGCAAAGAGCCTGTCTCTACGGAGTCCACCATTCCTGGGCCTTGAGATGAAGTTGTACAGCGATACACTCCACCCTCTTGCTGACCTGTGTTCAAGAAGCCCATCACTTCATCTAGCTCCGCCCTTCCATTAAACTCAGGTGGGTTACAGCTTTTGAATTATGAGAACTTGAAGCTCGTTCTCTTCCGTGTCGGCATTTTAGGTTTCTCTGCCGGCACTTCTATGGTCTCGATTGCTACGGCCTTTGCAGAAACATTGGGATCGACCGTCAGCTGGTGACAATCTGAGACAGATTATCCACTTGCTTTTGTTGAGCATCCAGCTGCTCCTGAAACTGATACAGAAGCTTCTCCTGAAGCGCACGATGTTGAGCTTCGCTCTGCTTCCTCTGAGCCTCCATTAGTTTCATCAGTTTCTCCATTGGGTCAGACGATGAATTCGTCTTCGAGCTATCACCTTTGGTCATTCTACAACAAAAATAATTCCATTAGCACTCATAAAATATTTATGGGCTTATTGAAAATATTTAGTGGTATTGACTTATGGCATTAGCAACTTGATATCGATCAACGGATTTTACAAGACTGTAAACCCTCATATTTTTTTAAGTAGTTTATTTTTATTCTATTTTTATTGCATAGTTTTAGATATTCATTTATAATTTTTTTTCCAGTTTATCAAGTTATCCCTAAAATTTACCTTGTGATTTACTAGAATAAATTAGTGAATTTTTTATGAAAAGGTTTATGGTAATGATATATATGCATTAAATATAGTTTCATGAAAATATTTAGTTATTAGTGTTTTGATTTATATTGATTAATAAGTATATTTTTATAAATAATTTTAAAATACAAATATTGTGCTATTAGATTATATCGTTATTCTTGAGATGTCATAGTATATATATATATATATATATATATATATATATATATATATATATATATATACATGTTATATATATTTGTAGAATATGTCCCTATATTATATATATATATATATATATATATATATATATATATAGGGACTATTAGGAATATGTCTACAAATATAAATAATATGTTTTGATTAAAAATATATGTATATGAGTGTTATATGCAAATACATATATTGGTACATATACTGCTATAATATACGTTAAGATTTTATTGTTATTTCATTTTTATTCTTAGAAAATTATATTTGAGATTCTGCAATTAAGGGGTGTTTTTGTTAAAAGAGAGAGATTATATTATATTATATTTTCTAGTGTTTAATATTGATCGAATATTTTTACAGGAATTATAATTTGGATAATTCCATATATATATATATATATATATTTTTTTTTCCATATATATATATATATATATATATATATATATATATATATTAAACAAAAGGACTTTTATTGATGTATCAGGCGCAAAATGCTGAAGCCTATACAAGTAAGCGCGCCGGGCGCAGCGAAACAACAAAACAAAACCTGAAAAGGAAACCAGCCTCCAAGGGAGCTGGGAGCGCAAGTAAAGAAAAGCCTGCCAAAAAAGCTCCGAGGAGTGGGAGCAGCGGTTCCTGGATTTAAGAATTTGACGAAGGACTTCACAGATCAGTTGAGCTGGGTTGTATTGGCGGCCTTCGTGCCTGAATTTGTTTCGATTCTTCCAGATGACCCAGATACCAGCTGTTGCGGCGATCTGATGGCCATGGGTGTCACCCTACTTAGCCAAGAGATCGTTGAATCCCCCGGGTCGATGTCTCCTCTTACATCGTTGGGAGAGGTCTTGCCAAACCAGGTTAGCGAGATCTCCGGAGAGCAGGATGTGTTCTACAATTTTTGGTTTGTGGAAGGTGCAGCAGTGGCAGCTGGATGCAAGGCTAAAGCCGATGGTGGTAAGAGAATCGTCGGTCGACAGCTTCCTGCGCTGAGCTCTCCAGATTAGGAAATACCATTTGTTGGGGATGCAGGATTGCCAGAAAGGCATGACCAGGGGAGATGAAATGCTATCCCCCCACCTTCCGCCTGGCTGAGGCCATCGTGAACGAACCTCCGATGTTGGGGGACCACATCAATTAGTCTGGGGAATCGTCGATCTGAACGTCCGCAGCTTGAGGGCTTCGAGCCTGGTCGTCGTCTCCTGCCCGATCCAATCTCTGATCCGCTCCTATCACCAACCTGATGCTGGGTCCCAAAGATCCCGAATCGTGCAGCTCGGGGGAGCGTTAGGGGATAGTTGGTAGATCTCATCACCAATCTACCGTTCGAAGCTAGGTGAGGATTCTCCGTTGCTGAGTCGCAAGCAGATCAGGGGTTTAGCAAGCTGACGTCCATGGAGAATACGGCGCCACGATGCGGAGCAACGACTGTTAGCGACTGCCGTGGTTGGGTGGAAATGTTGGAAGTATCTAGCTTTCATGAACCACGACCAGATATAGTTGTGCAATCTGAGCTTCCACCACAGTTTCATAGAGCAGGCACTCACGATGTGCGCTAATTTGATGAAGTCGAGGCCCACCTCACCCATTGGTTTGGCCATCGAGTCCCAACTGGCCCAGTGGTGCTTATCCTGACCATTATTATGCCCCCAAAAAAAGCTGGCAAAAAGAGCCTCCAGGGAAGAGAGAACCTTCAAAGGTGGGGAGCAGACCGCCAGGGTGTAGATATGGATAGAGGATAAAACGTGCTTGATGAGGATCATCTTACCTCCAGGAGATAGGGTCGCGTTGTGCCATCCCTCAATCTTCTTCCTAATCTTGTTAACAATACCACCGAAGATGCCCGAATTAGATCTGCCATAAACTAATGGGCACCCCAGGTAGGTGAATGGCGGGTAAGCAGTGGAGAAGGAGGTGAGGATGGTGAGGACAGCCGAGTGGATCCTGTCGTCTTTGTGGTGGGTATAGAAGACACTTTTATCGCGGTTGATCCATTGTCTGGAGCATCTGGTATATTTCTCCAGGGTGCTGCAGACCACCTCTACGGATCCGATGTCCCCGGAGGAGAAGATGAGAACGTCGTCGGCGTATGTCAGGTGAGTGATAATGGGGCATCCCGTAGTGGTGTGAGAGTGGAGGAATTTGGGGATGTTGACCATGTTGTTGAGGTTTCTGCTTTGGGCTTCGACAGCTGTAATGAAGATGGTGGAAGATAGAGGGTCTCCTTGTCGGACACCGCAGCTAGCTTTAAAAAAGTCATCCGCTTGCCCGTTGATGATAGTGGAGAAACACGAGTTGCGTATGGATCTGTAAATGATATCTATCCAGGTTTAGGAGAACCCGAAAGCTTTGAGAACCTAGATCATGAATTGCCAGTCTAGCCGGTCGTAAGCCTTCTCCATGTCAAGCTTAATGGCTATGTTGCCCCCCCTCGACGGGAATTTCATGCATGTAACTATCTCCTGAGCTAGAAGGATGTTGTCAGTGATGTTCCGCCCTGGGACGAACCCGGTAAAACCTCTAAATTTCTACTATTTTTATTTAAATTTGGTACTGATTTAAAAAATTTGTATTGTACGTCGCGTAGTCGTATTGTACGTCGCGCACGAAATTTTATTTTTCTTGCTCGTCGAGTGCGAATATGTGCGAGCGTACATATTTTAGAAAAACATTTTTTCTATTTTATTATACACTTTCAAAATATTATATATAATTATTATTCTTGCTATAAAAGCCTATTGTTTTTAGCAGTTATTAATCATAAATAATATTTTATTGTATACTAGGAAAAGCATAATCATGTATGCATTATTTGTGCTTACATATATATTTCATAAATATTTTATTAAGTTTATTTCTAAATAATAATATATTTTTGAAATTATTATTATAGTATTTTAGAAAACATATTTTGAAATTATTATAGCAATTTAAATCTTGATTTGATTTATGGATATGTTTTAAATAGTAAATTAATATCCACATTTGGAATTTGATTTATTTTAATTGATTTTAAAATAAAAGATAGAATTTAATTAAATTTAAATTGGATTTGTATTTGGATTTGGATTTGATTGATTTTAAATTAAATTGTGAGTTATCTAATTGGGTTTTAAATATTCCTAGTTCTTATCCAATTGAGAATTCCCGCATCCTATAAATAGGCAGGTACTCCTCCATAAATTTCTATTTTTCACAATTTCTTTCATCACAAACGTGCCGTGCATCGTGTCCGTGAGCCCATATCCATAATCTTATTCCATCTTTTACATGTACATAAATTTTGCCGTGTCGGACACACCCCGACACCAAATCCCTAAACCTATCCCTATCCTAACCCCATCAACCACCCGTTCTCCTTTATAGATCTCGGCCTCTGCCAACACCCATCTCAGCCACCACCACCAACGTCGTCATCCCCAAGACCCCCACGACCAACACCAAACCAACACCGCCTCCGCCACCATCGGCCTAATCGCTGCCACCCTCCACACAAACCAAGCACACCACCACCTTGGCCACCTGCCGAAAAACCCCCGACCACCTGCAACACAACCCAACGCCACCACCAACAATCGAGCACCACCGTGTGCCGACAACCCTGACAACCGCTGCAACCAAAATTCTCGACTACAATTACCCCGACAGAGACCCAGAACCATCGCCAACCTATCCTCACCACCACCCTCATACCTGCCCCCACGGCCACTGGTAGAAAACCCAACCACCACCGCCCTTACGGCCATCGCCGGAGACCCACCAAAACCCACCAAGAATTAAACCAAAATCGAAACCACCACTTACCTCCGCCCATAGCGGACCGCCACCACCGTTGTGCCTCTGGCGCGCGAGCAGCACCGCGGCCAGTAGAATCCCCAGCTGCAGACCTCCGTCGTCCCCGTCGATCCCTCGCCTCTCTGGCCGGATCCCGCCGCTCCGCGCACCCGCGAGTCCACGTCCACCGCGTCGCATGCCGCCGGCAAATGGCCGGGTCCAGCCTCCACCAAAACCCCCTTCCGCGCGCCACCGGAGCGGTGAGCCCACCCGGCCATCAGCGCCTCCGTCCGCCTGACCAATCGACCGTGCCTCACTTCCTCCTCTCCCACGCTTACATCTCCTCCTCGCCACCGACGAGTCTCCCGACCGCCGCACCGCGCAACCGCCACTCTCCCTCTCCTTTCCTTTTCTCTTTTAAAGGACAGGGGTCTTATTATTATTATTATTATTATTATTATTATTATTATCATTATTATAATATATTACAGTTATTATTATAATTATTATTGTTATATTATCATTACTAATTGTTATAGTTTATGATGGTTGAAATAGGTACAGTTAACATTTTTATATGGATATAGTAATATTTTCATATAGTTGTTATTGTTACCCATACAATGTATATGATAAGTAATAATTGTAACAAAATAGAGTTTTAGGTTGCCTATATTTTAAATGAGTTTTTGAAGTATATAAATATTTTTGTAATATTTTTGTTAAATTGAAATTTAGTTTTATTTGAATTGCTAGATTCCAAAATATTATCTAAATTTGTTTTGACCGTTAAAGTGTAGTTTCCAAACTATGAAATAAATTCATATGTATTTTATTTACCTAAAACTATTTCAACTAATAAAATATAGTCTTACCTAGAAAACCTAGTTTGATAAACTTACAGTATTTTAGGATGAAATAAATTTTTTTGATTTTTTTCAAGTATTTCCCAAAAACATAGTTTGACGAATAAAAACCTAGTTTTAAATATTACAAATATTTCCTAAAATAGTATTTTGACAAACTTAGAGTTTTTGCCGAAAACGGTTTTCTTGACTTTAAGTATATTTTTGTATTTTCCCTATAAATATTTTGACTCATGAAAACTAGTTTTTAGGAATTATAAATATTTTCTAAAACTTGTATATATAATATTTATTCGTTATTTCTTTGATTTTTCCCTTGTCTGTAACCAGTCCTATTATTCCTATTCCTTCGCGCATTTCGAGACCACTTTATGCCCACCCTAACTAATTTAACCCTTCTGGAACCAATGGAACTGTCCGTGCCATCAACAGAGGTCCCCTTGTGTAGTTGTTGTACCGAAGTTATAGTTCGTGCCACCTTGATCATTGTAGTACACCAGACGTCCTACCAGGCAAGACACCTTGCCATTTGCTGTTTATTTATTTTAGCTTATATTTTATGCATTATTCATTATTTTCTTTATGCAAAATAAACTATGATACATGGCATAACCTGTTAGAACTTACTGTTCATTTATATTTCCTGCTACGTACACATTAAACCTAGATTTAAGGGACCACCTTTGTGTGTTGCATTCATAGGCCTTGACACATTTATTCCACGTTGTTGTGTGTCACATATAGGACTCGGACATACGTGATTGGCTGGCCACCATTATGTATAAGTCGTGCGTTAGGAAATAACTGCTAATAGAATTGCATGCTAGAAGACTTAGCAGTTATGAGTTGGCATTGGGCGGGAAGAACATGATTGGAAGTTGACTACCACCCTATCTATCGTAGACTCGCTCGCTACTAAGGAACGATAGGTAGACTATATGCTATAGACTCGCTCGATACTGAAGAATAGTATATGGTGTTGTGACTCGCTACTGAGGTACTGCATTGGTATTTTCTTGACTTGACCCCGTAGTCATGCGACCATGAACTGTTCTTAAAACTGCATTCACTTAGAACGGTTAGGCTACCTTATCCGTTAGGTATGAGTACTTTTGGTTTGGGTACCTGTATCTGACCGTAGCTTGGAACAATAACTTGTCGCGAATTAGTTCGTCACATCTTGTCCTTGTTTGGTTGTAGGTGTGACTTACTACTTCGATGAGAAGGTATTGAACCTTATTGGGGTCCGGATACCATATTTGATTCATAGCATGGAAAGATACGTCATCGTGAATTAGTTTACCATCTCCTATCCTTGTTTGGTTGGGGGGATGGTAAGCTAGTTCAATAGGTGTGTATTGGACCATGTTATAATTCAATTGACTTATTTATTTGAGCAATATTTATTCAGTTTATATGGCATGATATTATGTGTCTTGTTACGTCCCTTTGAGGACCTGGTTATCTCTCCAGGTGTGTGCTCTTGTCTTTCGCAGGTTTTCTAGCTCTAGTCGTGATCATCGCTATTTCTTCGAGGATGATTGCACTTGGATCGTCTTTGCTTCGCTCGCCAAAATTATTTCTTTTCTCATGTATTTTTTCTTTATTTGTTGGTAGTGGATTTGTCTCCGCCCAACATATTGTATCAAGACAATTCATTATATGATATCTTTTATTCCTTTGTTTTGTGTGGATGAGATTAGTTTTGGTTCTACTGTATTTTACAGCTTATGTATTCATACAAAGTTTCCATATATTAGAGTGTACTTCGTATGTTTACAGTTGGCATATCTACGTTCCTAGTCCAACGTATTTTGGGACTGGGCGTTACATGTTTTTGTGGTGGCCCATGCAGGTCAAGATAAATTATTTGGTTACTCTACCGTACCAAGCAAGCCTGCGAATAGGATCAAAAGTCTAGGATCTCATCCACATTCTTGACCTTTTTCATCGATTCCATATTCGACCGACTCATCGATTGCATCTTGCTTGATTTCTTCTTATCTTCCCTTCGTGCTTGCTAGAGATTGACCCTACTAGTTAGATGTCCCAAACACCCTTAGCTTAATTTTTTAAGTTGGATAGAATACCCTACGACCTGACACACCCTTGACCATTAAGGATAATACAAATAGGATTATCTAGACTATAGGGACTAGAGGGATTTAACCATTTGGTCAACCAAGCCTTCGGCAATAAACTGTAGACTGATCATATAGGAATAAACAAGACTTAGATTTTTATGATACTTAGACAATTTGTATTGGTTCTTTATTTCAATCTTAATCTCACGTGCCTATATTTTTACTATCTAGACTAATGATGCTAATGTAGCCTAGTTTTTGCAAGCTTATTCTTTTATCGAGCTTGTTCAAGGCATATGTTATTTGGGTCGCGTCCACTAACATATTGTCTAATCAGAACCGGTGCATGATGGTCTGATCAACCTAGTGCATTTTGGTTCGCTTTATCTATCGTTCTACGTGTATGGGACATAGCTAAACTTGTCCTCTAGAGTCTCATCCACGACTGCCTTGAAAATTCTTTTGAAATTATTCGGTCGTCTTTGAACCACGTATTCGTATTCGATATCATCATCTTTGAACTCCTTATTGCTTTCGCCTTCACCTATTTTAGGAGGACGAAGGCGTTGTACTAGCACTTCTCAAGCTGCCCTATCATTTATGACCATTACCACTCAAAGTTGCTATACCTTCATCCTAAACTACTCGTCCTTCTTCTCGGCCCTATCATGACCTTCTAATCGCTTAATTTAGGCGTGCACCTAACCACTCTCTTAATCGTGCCCCCAACCTACACTCAAGGAATCATGTCTTTAAGTTTCCAAAATTATTTCTCTTGATATCGCACTATTCCGTATCGCATGCTAATTTGATTAAACGTTAACCATAATCATTTTTCCTTCTGGTGTTAGTTAGCCATATCCATGAATTATTTTTGTCACTATTTGAAACCACAATTTCTTTTATTGCATGTTTGCATTGAACGTCGTTTCTTTGCCCCGTCTAGTGACTTGATCGTATTCATTACCGATATACCCCTTGTGTCTCCACCTACCTCTATTATTCTTATTTTCGAGGACAAAATTCTTTTAAGTTGGGTAGGATGTAAAACCCCTAAAGTTCTACTATTTTTATTTAAATTTGGTACTGATTTAAAAATTTTGTATTGTACGTCGCATAGTGGTATTGTACGTCACGTACGAAATTTTATTTTTCTTGCTCGTCGAGTGCGAATATGTGTGAGCGTACATATTTTAGAAAAACATTTTTTCTATTTTATTATACACTTTCAAAATATTATATATAATTATTATTCTTGCTATAAAAGCCTATTGTTTTTAGCCGTTATTAATCATAAATAATATTTTGTTGTATACTAGGAAAAGCATAATCATGTATACATTATTTGTGCTTACATATATATTTCATAAATATTTTATTAAGTTTATTTCTAAATAATAATATATTTTTGAAATTATTATTATAGTATTTTTAGAAAATATATTTTGAAATTATTGTAGCAATTTAAATCTTGATTTGATTTATGGATATGTTTTAAATAGTAAATTAATATCTACATTTAGAATTTCATTTATCTTTATTGATTTTAAAATAAAAGATAGAATTTAATTAAATTTAAATTGGACTTGTATTTGAATTTGGATTTGATTGATTTTAAATTAAATTGTGAGTTATCTAATTGGGTTTTAAATATTCCTAGTTCTTATCCAATTGGGAATTCCCACATCCAATAAATAGGCAGGTACTCCTCCATAAATTTCTATTTTCCATAATTTCTTCCACCACAAACGTGCCGTGCATCGTGTCTGTGAGCCCATATCCATAATCTTATTCCATCTTTTACATGTACATAAATTTTCTCGTGTCGGACACACCCCGACACCAAATCCCTAAACCTAACCCTATCCTAACCCCATCGACCACCCGTTCTCCTTCATAGATCCCGGCCTCTGCCAACACCCATCTCAGCCATCACCACCAACGTTGTCATCCCCAAGACCCCCACGACCAATACCAGACCAACACCGCCTCCCCCACCATCGGCGTAACCGCCGCCACCCTCCACACAAACCAAGCACACCACCACCTCGGCCACCTGCCAAAAAACCCCTAACCACCTGCAACACGACCCAACGCCACCACCAACAGTCGAGCACCACCGTGTGCCGACAGCCCCGAAAACTGCTGCTACCAAAATTCTCGACTATAATCACCCCGACAGAGACCCAGAACCATCGCCAACCGATCCTCACCACCACCCTCATCCCTGCCCCCACGGCCACTGGCCGAAAACCCAACCATCACTGCCCTCACGGCTATCGCCGGAGACCCACCAAAAGCTACCAAGAATTAAACCAAAATCGAAACCACCACGTACCTCCGCCCACAGCGGACCGCCGCCGCCGCTGTGCCCCTGGCGCGCGAGCAGCACCGCGGCCAGTGGAATCCCTAGCTGCCGACCTCCGTCGTCCCCGTCGATCCCCCGCCTTGCTGGCCGGATCCCGCCTCTCCGTGCACCCGCGAGGCCACGTCCATGTGTCGCAAGCCGCCGGCGAACGGCCGGGTCCAGCCTCCACCAAAACCCCCTTCCGTATGCCGCCGAAGCGGTGATCCCGCCCGTCCATCAGCGCCTCCGTCCGCCTGACCAATCGACCGCGCCTCACTTCCTCCTCTCCCACGCTTACATCTCCTCCTCGACGCCGACGAGTCTTCCGACCTCCGCGCCGCGCCACCGCCACCTCCCCGCCGGAAACCCTTCTTCCCCCTTTCTAATCCCTCTCTCTGAATCTCTCTCTCTCTCTCTCCTTTCCTTTTCACTTTTAAAGGACAGGGGTCTTATTATTATTATTATTATTATTATTATTATTATTATTATTATTATTATAATATATTACAGTTATTATTATTATTATTATTATTGTTATATTATTATTACTAATTGTTATAGTTTATGATGGTTGAAATAGATACAGTTAACATTTTCATATGGATATTGTAATATTTTCATATAGTTGTTATTATAACCCATACAATGTGTATGATAAATAATAATTGTAACAAAATAGAGTTTTAGGTTGCCTATATTTTAAATGGGTTTTTGAAGTATATAAATATTTTTGTTAAATTGAAATTTAGTTTTATTTGAATTGGTAGATTCCAAAATATTATCTAAATCTGTTTTGACCGTTAAAGTGTAGTTTCCAAACTATGAAATAAATTTATATGTATTTTATTTACCTAAAACTATTTCAATTAATAAAATATAGTCTTACCTAGAAAACCTATTTTGATAAACTTACAGTATTTTAGGATGAACCAAGTTTTTTTGATTTTTTTCAAGTATTTCCTAAAAACATAGTTTGACTAATAAAAACCTAGTTTTAAATATTATAAATATTTCCTAAAATAGTATTTTGACAAACTCAGAGTTTTTGCTGAAAACGGTTTTCTTGACTTTAAGTATATTTTTGTATTTTCCCTATAAATATTTTGACTCATGAAAACTAGTTTTTAGGAATTATAAATATTTTCTAAAACTTGTATATATAACATTTATCCGTTATTTCTTTGATTTTTCCTCTGTCCATAACCAGTCCTATTATTCCTATTCCTTCGCCCATTTCTTGATCACTTTATGCCCACCCTAACTAATTAAACCCTTCTAGACCCAATGGAACTGTCCGTGCCATCAACAGAGGTCCCCTTGTGTAGTTGTTGTACCGAAGTCGCAGTTCATGCCACCTTGAACATTGCCGTACACCAGGCGTCCTACCAGGCAAAAAACCTTGCCATTTGCTGTTTATTTATTTTAGCTTATATTTCATGCATTATTCATTATTTTCTTTATGCAAAATAAACTGTGATACATGGCATAACCTGTTAGAACTTACTGTTCATTTATATTTCCTGCTATGTATTAGTTTTCTTACACATTAAACCTAGATTTAAGGGACCACCTTTGTGTGTTGCATTTATAGGCCTTGATACATTTATTCTACGTTATTATGTGTCACATATAGGACTCGGACATGCGTGATTGGCTGGCCACCAGTACGTATAAGCCGTGCGTTAGGAAATAATTGCTACTAGAATTGCATGTTAGAAGACTTAGCTGTTATGAGTTGGCATTGGGCGGGGAGAACATGATTGGAAGTTGACTACCACCCTATATATAGTAGACTCGTTCGCTACTGAGGAACGATACGTAGACTATATGCTATAGACTCGCTCGATACTGAGGAATAGTATATGGTGTTGTGACTCGCTACTGAGGTACTGCATTGGTATTTTCTTGACTAGACCCGGTAGTCATGCGACCATGAACTGTTCTTAAATCTACATTCACTTAGAACGGTTAGGCTACCTTATCCGTTAGGTATAAGTACTTTTGGTTTGGGTACTTGTATCTGACCGTAGCTTGGAACAATAACTTGTCGCGGATTAGTTCGTCACATCTTGTCCTTGTTTGGTTGTAGGTGTGACTTACTACTTCGATGAGAAGGTATTGAACCTTGTTGGGGTCCGGATACCATATTGGATTCATAGCATGGAAAGATACGTCATCGTGAATTAGTTTACCATCTTCTGTCATTGTTTAGTTGGGGGGATGGTAAGCTAGTTCAATAGGTGTGTATTGGACCATGTTATAATTCAATTGACTTATTTATTTTAGCAATATTTATTCAGTTTATATGGTATGATATTATGTGTCTTATTACATCCCTCTAAGACCTGGTAATCTCTCCAGGTGTGTGCTCTTGTCTTTCGCAGGTGTTCTAGCTCTAGTCGTGATCATCGCTATTTCTTCGAGGATGATTGCACTTGGATCGTCTTTGCTTCGCTCGCCAAAATTATTTCTTTTCTCATGTATTTTTACTTTACTTGTTGATAGTAGATTTGTCTCCGCCCAATATATTGTATTAAGATAATTCATTATATGATATCTTTTATTCCTTTGTTTTGTGTGGATGAGATTAGTTATGGTTCTACTGTATTTTACCGCTTTTGTATTCATACGAGGTTTCCATATATTGGAGTGTACTTCGTATGTATACAAACTGGCATGTCTACGTTTCTAGTCCTACGTATTTTGGGACTGGGGCGTTACAAACCCGCTTTGCTCTTCAAAGATAATCTTGGGGAGAATGGGGGACATACGGGTGGCGACGATCTTGGAAAAGATTTTCTTGGCAAAGGTGCAAAGGCTGATCGAACAAAAATCTTTGAAGGTCTCTGGGTTATCTTTTTTGGGTATTAAGTTGAGATTGGCACGGGATAGGATTTAGGATAATAAGCGCCTTGAAAGAAAGCAGTAGCGGCTTCGATCACGTCGGTCTGAATGATGTTCCAACAGGAGCGAAAGAACATCCCCGAAAAAACCGTTCGATCCTGGAGCGTTGTGCTCATCAAAAGCCCAGACTGCGGACTTAACTTCTTCAGCAGATGGAGGGATTAAAAGCTGATCATTGTCCTGCTCATTGATAAGGAGAGGGACCTTAGCCAGGAAGCTCTCGTCCTTGACGATTACGTCTTTGGTGAAAAGTTTGGAGTAGAAGTTGGCGGCAGCAGTCTGGATGGTCTGCTGATCTTTGAGTAAGGTGTCGTTCTCGTCGAAGATTTGGTGGACGGATAGTTGATGCCTGTGGCCCCTAACGTAGGCGTAGAAGAATGCGAAGTTGGTGTCTCCCTCGATGTCCCAAGTCAACCTGGCTTTCTGCTTCCAAAATTATGTCTCCACTTTCAGGCGGGATTTGAGGATAGCTTTGGTGAGGTTGAGCGAGGCGCAGGCCTCTGAAGAGCAATCAGTGGTGAACCGAATCTCCATAAGAGTGACGTCCTCCTCTGTAGCTTTAATCTATTAGAAAATATTGCCGAAAGCAAGTTTGCTCCATGAAGTAAGGGGGTTCCTGGTGGCCTTGAGTTTTACAGCCACTCTGATAAGGGGGTTGGGTTTGTCTGTCGAGTTCTAGGCGACAGCGACAGTGTTCTGGAATTGGGGGTGGTGTCTCCAAAAGTCTAGGAATCTGAAGGGTTTTTGATAAGGTTGGAATTTTTGTTGATCTCAATAACGAGAGGAGAGTGGTCTGATTCGGTGGAGTTAAGGTGGAAGAGGTTGGATATGAGGTTTATGTCGGACCACCGGTTGTCAACAAGGGCATGATCCAGACGGGAGTATTGGCGCTGAGCTCCTTCTTGCATGTTGCACCAGGTGAATGTGTTGTCGGAGTAGGGAGAGGATGCAAGTTGGCCTGAAACATGAAGGAATTGAAGTCGTTCATAACCGGTTTGTGGGGAGGGCGACCTCCCGTTTTCTCCTCGAAGCTGGCGATCGTATTAAAATCTCCAATACAAAGCCATGGAAGGCTATTGAAGGAACTTTGGGTGTCTAAATGGATGTTCTAGAGCTACCTACGCTCGATGTAGTCGCAGCTGTCGTGAACCACGAAGATGAGGGATCGGGAAGGGAGGAAGGGGTGTTCCACCCAGCATGAGAGAGCCTGATCATGGTTGAGGATGGTTCCATAGAGGCAGTCATCGGAGAAGAGGATCCAGATGTCATGGCACTTATCAATGGCGTTTGGAAAACCGAGCCGAAGTTGGATGAATTTGAGTTTTCTTTGAGAGATTTTAGGTTCGATGATAACTATAATATCGATCCGGTGGATTTTGATGAGGGTGGTTAATCTCCTCATGGTGGGTTTATTGGCCAGCCCTCTAATATTACTGGCTAGGATGTTAACCATCAGCGAGAGTGCAGTTAGGGGTGGGGTTGCTCTTGGTGGCTGACGTAGTGATCATGGCCGGTGGCTCTTGAGCTTGTTTCTTTTTCTTCTTGATTAGAAGAGTTTTGGGGACCCTTAGGGATGGTGCGGAGGTTTCTGCCGTCATACCTCTGAGGTATGGGGCCTCACTACCAGTGTCGTCCTCTTGGGGGGTTGATGAGTTGTCTCAATTTTGGCTAGAGCGCTGAAGGGGTTATTTGGGTTCAGGAAGCCCGCCTCCTGGGCCTGACAGATCATGGCCTCATATTCGAGACCTAACGATTGTGCGACCTCGGTCGGGTGGGAGAATATATGAGAATCAACTTGATCGTGGAGGGTAGTCAGCTCCACCTGGTTCTCCCCGGAAAGCTCTGAAGCGGCGGCTGCTAGAGTTTTTGCATTCTTGTCACCTACATCGTACTAGGGCTTGTCGGGGATGTGGATAGTCTGACCATCTGTGGCATGAGAAGGGTTGAGTACCATGTATTTGTTGAGGGGGATGTTTCCTGTTGGCCGCCCGACCTCAACCGGGGGGGAGAAGAAGGTGAGGTCGGCCTGGACTGGGTAGGAAATCAGCGCCAACTGGTTCTTTCCTCTCACTTCCGTGGCTGAAGCTTGCTCGTCGCCTTCATCGAGCTGGGATTTGTCAGGAGTGGGGTTTGCCTGGTCATCCGTCGCATGAGGTGGACTGAGGATCTGAAATCTGTTGAGGAGGGTGATGCCTGATGACTTGTGAGGGGCCAAGTCATTATTCGACTTAGAGGGGGTGCTAGAGCTAGGGGAGCTGTCGCTGTCTATGAAGTGGGAGTGGAAGTTGGGGAGGGGTAGGATAGGGCCAGAGGTGGGGATTTGTGTCGCCCTTGGGGGCGGGTTCTTTTTAGGAGCTATCTTCTTGAGCTCCGGGTGGGCCTTGAAGCAATGTTTCGTGAGATGGCCTCTAATCTGACAATGCTTGCAGAAGTTAATGCTGTTGTCGTACTCTAGCGTCTGGCTGTGCGTCCGTCCCCCTAGCTCAAGCTGAATAACCGTTGGAGGGTCGGAGGATAAATCGATCTCTACGCAAATCTTAGCGTAGTTGCCTTTAGATAGATTGCGTGTTTCGTCTGCGATGGCTACCAAGGTCCCGAAGGAGCTGGCAATTCTCTTGAGCGCTGCTGGGGCGAAGCAGACTAGTAGAAGATTCGACAGGGTGATCCATGTCGATATAATCGTAGAGTCGACGTTGGGATTTAAACTGGGGACCATTTGACGATCTTCACGCTAAGGGATCCGATGTTGGTGGTGCCCTTGGCCCAGACTAGAGAGGAGTCTAGATCGGAAGAGAGGTGGAGTAGTAGTTGTTTGGAGTCTAGTGGAGTAACCTTGTATGCGGATGAAAGACCTCAGCCTGCGATGGTTTCTTTGACAATGGGCAGTTTGGGGCATCCGGATTGGAATTTTAGCACAATGGTCCTCGAAAAAGAAGAGGCTAATGAGGAGATTTCTTCGGAGGAAAATGGAACTCTGATGGTTTGTCCTTCGGTTAGGGTGGAATACTCGAACTCTGGAAGAACGATCTCCGGCCCGAAAGGAGGCATCTGCGCAACCCGATTTGGCTGCAGGATCTCAGCGAAAGAGGGGGGGTGTATGGTGATGAAGATCGCCCGGAGGGAGGGAAGGAATGATGCCCGGAGGGGGAGAGGTGATGGAAGGGGGATACATCGGAGCCTGCGCCGCGGTCCAAGGAGGATCCTCCTAGCTGGGAGCAATGACTGTTGGGGCCCTCAGGGAAAGAAAGGGGGATGACATGGCCGGGCACGGGACCACCGGAAGGGGGCGCATGGGGATCCTAGAGAGGGGTACGCTTGCGGTACTCCCGAGCCTCGCGAGCGCATGCATGCTAGCGGAAGAGGGGATGAGGGACTGAGACCAGACGAAGAGGGCGCATGCCCAACATCCGGCAGCACCAGCGCAAAAGGGGGGTGCATAGTGTCGGAAAGAACAAGGGCCCGGACAGGACAACGTCTGTCCGTAAGAATAGGACGCGAGCGCCTGACCTACCGCGGGCTGGGGAGGAGCACTATCCTGCACGGGGTGGACGGGCGCATAAGCGCCTCGGATGGAGGATGGTCCTCCCGACTGGGAGCGCCGACTAGGGGTGATCAGTCCGGGCGCTGGACCGCCGGATGGGGACACATGAAGGCCCGAGAGAGGAGAGGCACAAGAGGACGTCTCGAGCCCCGCGAACACTGGCATGCTATCGGGATAGGGGAGAGGGGTCTGAGCCCATACGAAGAGGGCGTGTACCCGGCGTCTGGTAGCACCGGCACATAAGGGGGGCGCATAAGGCCGGGGAGAGCTGGGACCTTGACTCGAGAGCGCCGAGTGGCGAAAGGGGGACGCGGGCGCATGACCCACCGTAGGGGGATGGGGTGCATATGCCAGCGCTGGAGGGACGGGCGCATATGCACCGATGATGGATGGGGACGCGTGTCTCCCGGAAGGGTAACCAGGCGCATAGGTAAGCGGGAGATTCAAATTTTTCGATTTCAAATTTAAACTCCGCGGAAGAGGGGGCTCATCGAGCGAATCGGCACTCATCGCGGTAGGGGGCTGGACGCGCGACGCAGGTGAATGTGGGGACCACCGGAGAGGGGGGCGAGGCCGGTGGGGAGGAGGGAGGCGCTGCTCCACCGGTGGCGCTCGACGAAGCAACTCGCGGGGGAGGAGAGCCTGCGATAGTTAGGGTAGCGGCCTGGCCGAGGAACGATGGCGGCCATCGGAATGGTAGAGCGATCCCGACAGCTGGGCGGCCCACCATGGCCAACTGGACCGGGGTCCATACAATAGGGCGGCTGGAGCGCTCCGGCGGTAGACGAGGGTCGTCGGGTTGGTCGAAGGCGGAAGGGCGGGGTAGGTACGGGTGGGGGGGGAAGGTGGTGGCCCGACCAAGGCGGCCTCGTCCCCGACGCCGGCGGTGGACGGCAGGCGCACTCGGCGTCGAAGAGCAGAGGGGTCGGGGAAGGGAGCCGAGGGGAGGGGGATAAGCTAACATCGAGTATATTATATATATATATATACATATACATATATATATATATATATATATATATATATATATATATATATATATATATATATATATATATATATATAATGCATTATAGTATTTCAATATTTATTTTAGATTTTTTTAAGATTTTCAAAACCCCTTATTAAGCATGATGTTATTAGTTATTATTTATCTTAAAAGAAAAATAAAAAATAACTTTCAAGTGAACAATGCTCATCCCCATTCTTTCTTCCCTGAACTCAACACAGAACGAGTGTTCTGTAAACCTAATAAGATATCGCAATGGATTTGAATCGAATTCAAATCTCAGCCCATAGATTTTCAAATCTTCCTACTCAATCCCCTCCCTATTCACTCTAGGATTATTCTAACTCAGTTCAAATCAAAATCAAATCCCATTTAAATTTCTTCATTTAAAACGGTAGATATAAGGACCAAACCATTCGAGGTATTGATCCCTCAAAACCTTTCGCAAACTCGATTTCTCGACACTAGAGCAGTACCACCGTGTCCCTGCAACCCGCGCCCCTGTACGACGTCATCGTCCGCCACCAAACATCGCCGGAGGTCGTCGGAACCTGCACCCGCAACCGCAGCTATCAGCAGCGAGGTAGACAACTTTGCGACCCGTTTATTCCTCCTATAATCGATCATTTTCGATTTTGTTTGATCTAATAGAAAGCCTATATGACCCACTTGAAATCCTGATAGATGGATTTGCACATAGATAACTAAATTTTCCTGGAAATCGATACCAACATGGAGAAAAATTTGTTCATAAACAGAAATAGAACTGTTCACATACCCTAATTTGCAAGGCAAGCCATTGCCAACTCACCCATGATTAGGAGATTTTAATGGAACACACTTTTAGACAACATATACATGATTGAAACCCCTTTTGTAGTCCTCAATTTCATCAAGTTTGTGCAAAGTTATTCGTCTCTAAAAATCAAGAAAATTTTGTTTTTCGAAAACAAAAATTCGGAAATCTTTTTTCAATACGACGTGTGCCCCGACAAACCGGGTGACGTAGTCACACACTATATGAATCAAAAGGTGCGTATGGATGTTGCCGATATATGGGAACAGACAGAACTCGATTTTTTTGCGCGTGCGCAACGAAATCAGTGCATATCCGTCGAGATACCCCCATATCGACGTTTTGCAAACTTGACCATAACTTTGTGCACGTTCGTCGGATCGATGCAAAACTTACGCCATTAGGACCGTATCGATTTTCTGATCATGTATGCCAAGTTTGGTCCGATTCTGAGAAGGTTGAACAGAATACCAAATTAGTGGGCCCGTAACCCGACCCAACGGGCGATTTTGTGCACGGCTCATCGAAATCCAAAATTGGACATACCGTTGGGTTCGTCTCCTCAAACCAGATCCGTAGACATGTAGTTTGACGACTTTAGAGACCGTAGGTACGACACAGATTTCGGTGCAAAACAGGTCCAACGGTGGACATCGTTTTGACCCGAAATTACGATTTTACCCCTGTTCTAGAATTAGACTTTTGGACATGCGTTTTCTAGACATATCTTTTATACTAAACACGTTCATGAAGTTTGTTTCAGCATACGGATCTCCTTGTGAATTTTGACTTTCATGCTGACGATTCTGATTGTTGGATTTTGCCGCTTCCCGCACCACCAGGCAAGATACTTGCCTTATTTACTGTTTATAATTAGATGCATCTTTATTTATTTATTTACTGCATATTTATTATCTATTTTCAATTGGATCCATTACATGCTATTTTTAGTTCACTTTATTTTGCTTTCAGTTATTTTTCCTTCTTGCCTTTTGTATGCATATGGACCTAGTCTTAGCGAACTACATTTTGTTAGTAACATTGGGAGAGAGAAGACAGTTAAATGTATGGGCTACCTAAATCCAAAAGCGATAGTAACTGCGTACTATGGTAGTCATGTCACGGTGGTCACTAGCCTCGAGCTATGTGGACTGATGGGTCACGTGGGCTGCTAGCCTCGAGTTATACCGGCTGATAGTATTGGTACTTGGCGTGTGCGTGCTGTGAGTTGTTACCTTGTCCTGGGGGAGCCAGCGTTCACCTGCCCATACATTGAGATGTCTTCTAAATTGCCTACTAGAAAGGTTATGAGACCTTAGCCAATTTCATGTTGTAGAAGCATAAAAAATTCTCAGCAATGAAGCCCCATGCGTCCAAGCCAGTGAAGCTCTATGCGTCCAGCCAGTGAAGCTCTATGCGCCAAGCTAGTGAAGCTCTATGTGCCCAGCCAGTAAAGCTCTATGCGCCCAGCTAATGAAGGTCCATGCGTCCAAGACTAGCTCCCACAAAAGGAGGGCGCATAGCCCGAGACGTGGCCATGCACCCAAGCCTGACTCGGTCAAAGCTATGATCAAAACGTGTACCGAAGCGCACGGCCACATCAGTCTCCACGAGCAGTCATGCACCGAAGCATGCGGCTGCGTCAACACCACGACCAACACACGATCCCGTAGCCTGCATGCGCCTACACTCTATGAGCCCAAGACAGGACTATGCACACACATAAAAACCAGTGTATTTTCTTCATGTGGGTGCTTAACATCATTCCAGCTCAAGAACGACTAGAAAAGGGGGGCCTCATCCCTCTTCAATGGACAGAACGGAGAGAATTTTCAAGAGCAAAATTACTGCACTTCTTGCCAGTGAGCCGAGAGTTAGCAATTTTCTTAGGTTTTCTTCCACTTTTGTAATCGGAGTATCAACGGAGTAAAGGAGCAACTGTCGCTCAATCTTCATTGTCCCATTCCCCAGAATTCTTTCTTGTACTCGGGGATCCTCAGCTCAGGATCTCTCTGGCGTACTCGATTTGTGGTGCCTTGCGCCAATAAAGAAAAGACATTATTTTCTTCTTCTTTTTTGTGTGTGTCCACAAAAATGAAGACTCTGCTGGGGACTACCTTTTCATCTGACGAGAAGGTGGTGACGCAATCCGATACCGACAAAGAGGAGAGCACTCAGACGATGCTGATCATAATGTTTGATCAGCAGGCATTCGAAGAGATACTCTTGAGGAATGGCTCTACTCCCTCAAAATCAGCGAAGCCAAACAAGTCTCGCAAGACTTGGCTTCCGAAGGCTCGCTGCGCATATCCTGCTAGTGTCATAGCAAATATGCAACTAGAGGACTCTGTCACATGGGCGCATGACTCTGCCACAGAAGTTCCCCAAATGGAGAAGGCTCACACTGTTCCGGGATCTACTAGCCCAGTGACTTCCTTTCTGTACAACCAACAACAGGGTATTCAACACCCGAGACTTGGCAAAGGAAAATACTACGATGCCAAGAATCGGGGTGTAGGACACTCTGGGCAAACCCGACGAGGCTCACAAATGAAGGAGGCAAAACTGTGAGAAAACAACGCTGCTCCACCAAGCATGCGCCCAAAGCCATGCGCCCAAGGGAGTGTTTAGGCGCATAACCCTAACCAGAATACTTTTCTCTTCAGCAGGCTGGGCATCCAGGGTCATGCGACCAAGGCTATGCGTCCAGGCTCACTGGATCTATACTATGCACCCACATCAAGGAGGCTCAGACATGCTGTCAAGGACCATGCGCCCAAGGCCAGTCTCCAAGGCCTATGCGCCCACAACAAAAAGACAGGCCCCAACGCGTATAGCAAGGGGCTGTCTTTAAGGACATTACAGAACTTAGGTGTGGGGGTTACCCCTGCATGTGAACTAAGTCTGGATGTGCCAACTCTCCTTACGAACCCGCATAAAAAGCTCGAAGATGCATACAACATGGGTTGTAAGGCAAAACTCCCTTCCGCTGACTTGCACGACATGATAAATCATAAGCGTAAAGCGAGGAAGGACATAACAATTCATAGTGCACATCCACGCACCAGTATTGTTATCAACTGTTGTTGCTCCAAAGCAACAAGAGTTCCTTAGAGAAAGTCCGTATTTCGACGGCTGCACTTCTCTGACGATGAGAATCCACTGTGTGTTTCATCCAACATGGCTTCATGGGATCCCCCTTACGGAAGCCCCAATCAAAGACGGTGGACCACCAACCCAATTTTCTCTCTCAGCTCTACGAAAAAAAGAAGAAGAAGCAAACCAACAGATGGCCAGCAGGCTGTCAAATCTGAAGGAGTCTATATGGGTACTCGGTCAAAGGCAAGATTCCGTATGGACGACGAAGACTCCCAAGCTGGGGGTAGTATTCCCTCAGAGTCTAAAGTGGATGACCTCCATACTGGGGGTAGTCTTCCAGAGGACGACTATCCCTCCGAATCTGATGGCGACTATCTACCTCCTCTACCTAAAAATGAAGGACTTGTTGTCACGACCCGCACCCGCTTTTTTTTAAACGGATACGAGACGTGTCCAAGCCAGCCTACGCCGCAGTGTCGGTGGTAGAACGCTGTCACGGCCATGAAGGTCAAAATCACAAATAATGCCCATTCACATAATTAATTTAACTTACAATATTCACAAGTTTTACATTTGCAGAAAAATATAAACATGTACAAATATTTAAATTACTACAAGTCCACTATCTAGCTAGTCTCTAGGCTTTTTGTCTGTATGTACACCCGTATCTCCCATGCTAAGTAAATCCACGACTAATCTGAAAAATATTGGTTTCCATTCAGGAATGGAACGAGTAAAATTCACTGAATGCAGTTCCAATATATGAAAATGACTATATAACTGAGGTTAGCCTTTAGACATATGATTCATGAAATAAATGAAGAAAAACAGAATAAAACCAAACAGTAAATAAAATACAATAAAATACTCACTGACTGACCGACTGAAGTACCTTTGATATGTGATCGGTCTCGAGACAATTATGCGACACGGTCTATACGGTCTACACGGTCTACAGTTACACGGTCTACAATTATACGGTCTACAGAAAATATTACAATAAAGAAACACTGTCTACAAAATAATAATCACGAACTACACAATTTTATATTGCAATAATAATCACGGTCTACATGGTCTAAAGTTACACTGTCTACAAGAAATAAATGCAATAATAAATACGGTCTATATGGTCTAAAGTTATACTGTCTACAAGAAATAAATACAATAATAAACACGGTCTACACGGTCTAAGGCCAGATCACACATCGTTGGTACTTCACTTCTCCCGACACCACAAGAAATAAATCAACATAAAAGACTGAGATCACATATCTATCAACTAAACACTGATGTATAGTAAAGATCAATACTGAAAACAAACAATAAACTATACTCGCCAGTGGTCCTCTGCTGGTGAAACCGACAATCTAAACCACTCAATGTGCCCCAATAGTCAAAACCCGTACAACAGTCCCCGGAAGCTGAAATAAACAATACCACTATTCTCAGAATAGTCAAATTAGCTACGATTGCCTGTCTTTAAGTCCAATTCTGGACACAAGAGCAAAACGATAATTTTGGGTCAAAACGGTGTCCACAGTTGGACCCGCTTTGCACCGAAAAGCATGCCAGAGCCAACGGTCTCTAAAGTCATCAAACTACATGTCTACGGATCCAGTTTCCCGATACGAACCCAACCGTATGT